>OX421884.1:18780198-19380198 GCA_949128085.1 Cetonia aurata
ATTTTTTAAATATTTTAAGTATTTTGTTTGTTTATATAGCTTAGTAGGGCAACTATGGAATTTAAAGGTAAATTAATAAAATTTCTATAGCATATTGAATTATCCCATATTTAAAACGAACGAAACAGCTTTGGACATAAATTTATTCGAATTCGCTGTATTATTAGGCTTACGTTTGCGAAAGTTTTTAGTATTTAGTAACTTCTTACATTGTAGACTGTTTACCTTTTATTCTTTTGTAAAATTGGAAGAACGGTACAAGCCATTTTGCAGTTGCTTATTAAGAAAATTTGAAACAGAAACATAACTTCTACACCGAATATGCACAATGGATAATTAATTATTTTTAAAGCTTTAATACATAGGTAATGATTATTTGTAGTTACTGTAAGAATCTTTCAAATTTTCTTAATATGTACACCTAAATTAATTTAGCTTCTCATGTACACGATAGTTATATAGCAATATTATTGTTACAGGGTTGAATATTTTTTTATATAATCTAATTATTCTATTATCTATTGATATGTCCAGTTTGTTTTTTGGAACACCAAATGTATTGGACATTTTAGATAGGAAACAACATCTTACACGCCATCAACTACTATTCACCATCACATCTTTTACTTATAGTATAATAATAGAGACACTAACTGATATTGGGACTGCTATTTCCCACCTAAAATTAAAAATACACAGAAATCTACAACCTATTGACATTTACAGTTGTGCATTATTAAAAATCTACATTATAAAATGTACAAGATACTGGTCGTTTTGGCGTAGAGTGCCGTGGAGAAATTCTAACCAGAAGCAAATAAAATTACAAATCTAATTTTTACTCACCATCTCCGGCTAGAATTGGTCCAACATTTGCCTGCTTTGTCTAGCGTTTAACAATTAAGAGATTTTATTTCTTTAAAAATTTCAAATTTATTCATAAGCGCGTCTTATCTTTAAAACTAACATTTAACTAAATTTTCGCAGTTGGCGTTCCGGAAACTTTAATTTGACTACCTTACGGCTTCGCCATCTGCTCTACTCCACTAAATTAACATCATGAAAATCCCTATTGTTTAATTTAGATACAGGTATTTACAAAATTTCGCTTTTCTTACTTTTTTTTTTGTATTTTATTAATATTGTTTTTTATGATTTTTTTTCTCGAGCGTTTGCACCATAATTTGGATATGTTTTGAGTTATTATAATTACTTAAAACGAAGTAAAGGAAATACAAAAGTGACTGAAAAACGCGGGGATAGCTTAATATATAAATGGCGGTCAGTCTATGGCTTATGATCATAATTATTAGGAAAATCACTTTCTAAAGATATCTCGCGAATTCACAAAAAGAAGGAAATGCAGAAGTTGGTGTTAATACCATTACCTTTCACTACTCCTTCGGTGGAATATTATGCAGGGGATCTAATAATGGCATTTGTGTTTTTACAGAGCTTTTGCTGTATAGACTGACACGCTAATACTACTGTTGCGGAGGCACTAGTTTTACTAATTGACTAAACCTATTAAAGTAAGTTTAGTAGTATAGAGATAGATATATTAATTTATTTGTCCACTAGTTGTTATGAATTTATAAGGCAGCAAAGATCAAGTAGCATAGCTAGTTAATATATATCATTTATTACATTCAATGCGGCACGATTGAATCAGTGAATTCAAAGTGCTGAATTGTTATTATATACCAGAACACAAGCATGTACATCTCTTGTGTGTTATCGTCAATTTGATGTTATTGGTGTTATTATTTTAGGATTTTAAAAACTGTGTAATTAAAATCGGGCTCCCGATCACAATTTTTTTTTGTACTTTCCTATAGAAAGCGACCAAGTCATTGTATCAACACCTATTGTAACATTTATTTAGAAATGGAAATCGTGAGAAACATAATCTGAGTTAAAGCTTCTCTTAGAAGAGGATACATTTTTAAGTAAGAATATGATTTACTCTTCTTTTCACAGTTCATGCTCTTGCGGTGTTTCAGATATGAAAAAAAGTGATCGTAAAAAGAATCTGTTGTCGGTACACATTTTGCTTTGTCCAAGGCTTTTGATATTATTGATCTGGGGATATTGATGGAAAAACTGCGAACATTATATACCTAATGATGGTGTGTGGTGTGCCGCAAGGCTCAGTACTTGGACCGACGCTGTTCTTAATATTTATTAATGATCTAGCTTTTGCGGCTAATCAATCACACACCGCCCTATTCGCTGATGATACGTCACTTACATGGCATGCCTCGAATACAAACGATCTCGAGAGAGTCATTAACACTGGAATTCTTAGTGTTAGTGAGTGGTTTAATGCGAATAATATCACTCTTAACGTCAGTAAAACCAAATTATTGATATACAAGCAACATATAAATATAAATGTTTGCCTTAATAATAATTTGCTGTTACCTTGCAATCATGTAAAGTTTTTGGGCATTGTTCTTGATGCGGATTTAAAATGGACTGAACAAGTCCATGTCCTTTCGAAAAAGCTGTCTTCTGTTTGTTATGCTTTGCGAGTGATAAGACGTAATCTTGGGGAGGAAGTGTCTCGTATGGTCTATTTTTCTTTGTTTGAGTCTCGTATGCGGTACTGTCTTTCCTGTTGGGGATTTACTTCGTTGGCAAATCTTAGTGTACTTTTTAAGGTGCAAAAGCGGGCAGTGCGGGTGATTTGTGGGGAAGGCAACAGAGCTCATTGTCGGCCCTTGTTCATATCGCGTGGAATCTTAACCCTTCCTTCCTTATTTCTATATGAGACCCTTAACACTACCTACAAACAGCGTCAGAAACAGAAATATCGGTTTGACATACATTCTTATAGCAGACGCCATAATCACTACATTAACCTTCCTAAACCAGGCTCCTCCCTTTGTAGAGATTCCTTATATTATGAGTTTTTCATTATATAATAAACTTCCTACTTCTTTAACTGATTCACCCACTCAAAAAGTGTTCCAGCGCCAACTAAGGGCCGTACTGTTGGAACAAGCATTTTATTCCATTGACGAATTTTTAACATATGACTTTGATACATAATTCTTATCTACCTTATACTCCCCCTTGTGAACATTTGTTTTTATATTTTAAATGTAACACAGCTACAGACACTAGTCCATCAAATTACATTACTGTCAATGCCATTATTTTATCTACACTGATATTATTAGTATATGTTTATTTATGTCTGTTGTATGTATTGCATGTCTTTTATATGTACTGCCAAACAACACCTAGTGTTTTTATGCGCAAATAAAGTATTCTAAAGTATTCTATTCTATGGCTGATGGTATGGCTGATGGTATGGCTGATGGTTTTCACCTTTGGTAGAATATGTAGACTAGGTATAACAGCTGATGCAAATAATCTGATTCAAACATGCTATACCCATGCCATTGAGGTCAAGTGTGGCGTCTTCCAAGGATCTGTCTTGGACCCAATACCTTTTTCTTAATCTGCGTCAATGTGTTGCAACAATGTTTGACACAGTGTTTGATATTTTCGTCGGGGCAATAACAGTCATACATCGGATGGCTGAAGAATTTAACAGAAATAAGCTTAAATTGAATGTGGACAAAACAAGCATAATTGAATTAATAATTCATTAAACTACAATGAAGACAGCTTTTCTATAGGCTTCAACGTTAGACTAATTTCGTCGAGCAGCAATATTCAGTTTCTCTGTTTAAAATGTAATAATCACTGTGTTATGTTGAAGCACAGAGCATATAGCGATGTATGGTATAAGAAATTGCGTAGCGATTGTTTTATTTTGCGTATATCGGATTTCGTCTTAGGCACGGGTTAATTTTTTGTGGATTATGAGTAATTGTATGTGGACAACAATGATTGTTATTCAAAGAATTTTTCTCTTTGAATAGAAATCATTGTTTTCCACTTACATCGATGTACGCTGTGTCTTCCTCCTTCAACGTCATGTCGACCTCTTTTTCAGGGATTACAGATATTTCCTCATCCTTGTCTCTACATATATGAAATATTTATTTGTTGCAAAAAGTATGAACGAACTTTTATTACAAATAGTCGTATTTATAATAACAATAACATGCAGACACGTCATTGACATAATTTAGCTATGCCGACGCACAGAACGTAATTACATATGTATATGAAATGAGTCCCAAATATTTCGGCGCTCCGATCACAATCGCCATTTAAAATCAAACTAAAAGAATCTTCAACAGTTCTTTCACATTATCAGTAAGTTATGTGTACTTACTTAAATAAATACAAATGGTATATGTGCAGGTATATGATAATTGCAAATAAGTTTAGATAAGTTTACTCTGTGACAATAAATTATTAATAATAACATTCCGGTAATGTCGTCCTTAACGGTAAATATACTTGCCAATGACCTACAAAGGATTAACTGTTTCAACAAAGAAAAACTTCATTTCTAAGGAGTTATTATTGAGAATGCACCAATTTGCTTTTCTCTAAAAACTTTGCCTTCCATTTTTTTTTCTTAATTCTGAATATTCATACTGATAATTTACCAAATATAAAGAATTTTTGATTTGCGTCTATTGATTATTACCATTATTACCAGATATAGATTTATGGATTACTTTTTTTTATGATGATAGCATGAAATGCTTAGAGAAGTGAGAATAATACCATTGAACATCATGTATAATATTTCATATATTTGTCATTTCGGAAGTGTTTTTCCATCCAGAAGTAAAACAAATCTAGCAGTATCCAAATAATCCAAAATTTTGCCCCACCAATACGCCAATTTTCTTCTTTGTTGTGTATCTACTGTAGACAGTTGTCTGCTTGCTTTTGCATCGTCTACGCCCTGTAGCCGTGGTCCTCGAAGTCATCCTCTTTTAGATCTTCCAAGTACTGTCCACTACCAGATCTTTTTCGACTATCTCTATTCCCTCATTCGGTTCAGATGACATTAGTCTTGAAGTCCTGCTTCGTCTAAGGGCATCCATTTCCAGGGTGCCTATGCTTTTATGTTTTTTTTTTCAGAAATGTTCCAAGTTTCTGAACTTATTCAAACTGATTCTTTTTATTTTTAGTTTAGTATATTCTATGTATTATTCCTTTGGACCACCATATATATTATTTAGCTGTTGTATAGTTTAATGTCCCTGATTTATTCTGTGAGTTATTCCTCGCAATATGGTAGGTATCTTATTAAAAATTGAGCCAGAATTTTAAGTTATTCATATCCTTTCATTAGACTTTCGATTTCCGCTTTATCTGAATCTATATACTTTTGCTGTAGGTTTTTTCTATTTTCATTTCCCGACATTTTATACTGCCGCTTTTGCTTAAGTTTCCCTGCTATGTAGGTATACTGCTTTCTTTTTCTCGGTAGTTTGCAGACGACAAAACTGTTATTTTTGTCGTCTGCAAACAGCAACATGTAGAAGAAGGAATCGTTAACTCCATTTATATTTAGATGACATGTGGCGTGTCTGTACAAGACCCTTGATGGTTGCGAAATTAGCAGATATAGTTTCGTCTCTTATGGCCGATGTTGCAGCATCATACAATTGCTTTGCAGTTTTTATATACTTAATATTTTGTATTGTCTATTCGTCTATTGTATTGTCTAGTATTTCATAAATTTCGTTTAGTTGAGGTCAATAAAGACAAAGCATGTTTTTCATATTAATTGCTTCATTCATGTTCAATACGAACCTACAGCCTCCCAATTGAGCTACTGACACTTACCTATGTCTCTATATCAATATTTTTTGTTACTGTTCTAGTGAATCGATAGGATGTGTGCGCTATAATCATTGAATACCGGTTTATAATGCACAAGTTAATTGAACAAACGTTTAATCTTGGTGTGTACCACCTTGTACAGGCGGTTTCCAGAATTACAGCAATGCTACTGACATGCATGCATGGAAATTCAGCGTCATAGTGACAGCCCACTAGCTATTACAGATCACTTCTATCTATTATATAGTTAGTCATGCTGTTATTGCCCGCGATTAATTACGTCTACAAACTACAATATCTGTGGTTTTAAACAAATAGGAACATAAATAATACACTTCCTTCAAGGAATAAAACTAGAGGGGAGAGAGATATCTTTTGCATCCTTGTGATGATCGAATTGCCATGTATATATGTTGTTGGCTTTGCTACAATTCTGAAAACCGTCTGTATGTAATCAATGTTAAAATATCCACAGAATAAAATATTTAAATACTGTTTCCGATATTTATATTAGTTACTGTTGTATGATAAACAAAGTTTCAGCGGGATATTTTAAACATTATAGATTATATAGACATAACCTAACATTAAACTTTTATTCAACTACTTTGTATTGCTTGGGTAAATTCAATCTGCTACTTTCAACTCAGCATGTCTTAGATTTTTGTTATTCTTATACCGAACATCATAAATACTCTTACATAGTAATAGAACTAATTACAATATCATTATGACACACATCAGTGAAAGACAATGACATGAAACAAGGAAAGCAATGATTTGCAAATTATTATCACTTTTAAATTTGGTTATTGATAATAATAATAATTTCTTTTATCGAGTAAGTTGCTGGATTATCGTCATTATTTAGATTCAGCAAAAATAAATAACGATATTATAAACCAAGAAGCACATACGAATATAATTTGTTCTCATAAATTGTGTTTTTATTTTTAGATGGTTTTTATAGCCGCTCAAAACAAGATAACAATTCTATTAAGTGTACAAGGAAAGACGATGATGCAAAATAATGTGTAAAAAAAAGTTCATAATTACTCGCAATTGCTTGTTGTGACCTTCTATAAAGGTGCATGTTTCTTTTTACATAAACATTAGGCATATATACATGCTTATTAATATTGTTTTTCACAATTTAGTATTAAATTTATAGCGTTTTCGACTTATTGCACTTTACGCGTGGAGTATATCTATCTCCCTTACTAATATTACGTATTAAAATAAGATGGAAATACAATCAGTGGATAAAAGTGCAATAAGTCGAAAACGCTATTAGTTTGAATGTTGTCTTGGTATAAAATATTAGGTTTTGATTTCAGTCTCTAACTGTTTCAGTTGTTGATATTTTTTTAATAAAATTTGGAATGTAGCATTAACTGTACACTAACAATTATTTAACTTATTGTATTATTATTGTAACCTGTGGTTTCACCGGAAATATAATCAATTTTGAAATTTTTAACATCCTTTAGTTAAAAAAAAATTTAATTTTTATTTTTCAAGAACACAAATCTTCTTGTAAACACGACACTAGGAAATTACAAATATTAATCTCTTTTATTGTTTGTGCACATTGGAACGCGCTGAAGTATACTTTGGGAAGCTTTTTCTTTAGTCTGTAGCTTGATCTATAGAAAGAGAAATTCTTACCGATTCTATTTACAGCATTAGTGCTGGCAGTGGCGTTCTGGCGTAGGTTTGCTTTTGCCATATATTTGCTATAAAATGGAGAACTGTGTATTTTAATATTTTTAATCTTGGTGTATTATCTAGCCAATAAGTTAATATAATTTAAAATTTTGTTTTTACTTGGAACAAAATTTTAAACTATAAAGATAAAAAGATATACAGCGTGCTACGTTTAAAATTTGAGAATCGTGTTCCTGACAAAAACGGGAAATAATTAATGATAATTTAGATTAAATAATTGCTAATATATATTAAATTCCACATTCCAATAATTATTTATAAATAAAAAAGGTTATGAGCTCATAAGATCTATGAGCTAAGACCTCCGATGTATAAATTTGTTTGTGTTCTGATTATTATGTTAATTTGATATGTTATAGGAACGTATAATTCTGATTTTTCACACTGTTTTAATACTAACTGTATCAACGCAACCTTGAAATAGTCCATCAGTTTTTGTCAAATACATTGATTTTGAAAAATTGTCAGGGTTGTTTGTTCTCTGGTTCTCCCAAATGATGTCAATATTCCGTTGTCAAAGTTTTTCTCTACTTTCTATTCAGTATATGCTATTTTGTTACGTAAGTTGTATTGTAATTTAATCTTGGTTTTTAAAATTGCCTTAATCTGCCAAATATTAAAAATTTGTAAGTGTTTAATGGTAAAAGCGCACATATTCTAGGAAGATGAAAATAGCTATGGAAATACCGTGACGGCAACTTTTTTCTATGCGTTGATGTTTTTTGCCAGTACGGTATATTTATATGTTATGTGCTTTTGGAGGTATTTTATGGTATTTTCAACTATATAGGTACTTTAAACCATTATGATATGTACCAGTAAATATGCAAGAGTTTTCATTACATAAAACGTTTGTATGTGACGGTTTTCTGCGTTTGAATTCACTGATTTTCGTGCGTACGTCAGCATCGTCTGACGCACTTCTTAGTTGCACATCTTTGCTGTATAGAGGGCGCTTCTCTCTTTTCAATGTTCTTTCTAATATTGTATGCACAGCCCTTATATTACATGAAGAAAATCTGGTACCAATCAGAATTAGTTATTTGGTATCTCGGTAGTTGCGTTTACGATAAAATTACACTTCTTAGATATTGCTGGTATATAATTCCGGGCCTTTATTATTGTTTATATTCTGTGAAGATATGATTGTTGCGTAATAAATTTGTTTTGAAATCTTTCTCTAATAGTAGTGGAATTTGTTTTATAATTACTGATTAAATGGAGATTAATTCTGTGTATGCATGTGCCCGTGACCTGTAACATATCAAATGTCGGTACCAATTTTTCTTCAATAGTGAAGGAATACAAACTTAAAATAGATAGTGACTTATGGTTTACTAATATACACATACATACAGTTATATATTTAGGCCCTAATATTAAAGAAGCATCATTACGGGCATATTCGAATATGTAACTGGTCCTATATACCTCACTTATGTACCTACTGATCATCTCTGGCGAAAGAAAACTTCATTATCCTATCTTCTAGGCGATCTCGAAGACTCTTCTGCGGTTAATTTACCCTTTCATTTCACTTAATTTGCATATACGAGTGTCGTGTATGTGTGTTGAATTAGCGATTCGACAATTCCAATCGCATTGCAGCCACCTGTCGTAGGCCGGGTGAACATATATTTATTACGTCACAAGCTTTAGCATTGACTCTATAAGTAGCGGTAAAGAAGCGGAAATTTTGGATCGATCCACTCCTCCATCCTTAGCACCAATATGGTGATATCATCCATTTTTATATACGTACAATATACTCGACATTTTTTTACATATCACTAAACATCCAGGCCAATGCGGATGTCAAATATTTTTTTCCTGCTCGGGTCTTGCTGAGTTATCTGACGTCGCCCCTACTCTGAACACTCTACACTAGCAGCAGTCTTTGTTCTACTGCAAACACCACCAATAATATCGTGAATCCTTGCGAAAGTAACGCTGACGATCCGCTGTTTGTGCATTGCTGTGGGTTCTGCGCATTTTCGGTTAGTTCGGCTGGAACAGGAAAATTGCATTAATTAGCGGTAAAAAGTTGGTTATTTTAATTTTTTCACATCGACGACAGTTTTAACTATGACATGAAACTTGCTTAAATGACCCCATTCATCCGTATATTTTACTGTAGTTTCGAATTGCAGAATAATTAGCGCAAGTAATTGTAATGGACAATATAATATACTAAGGGAAAGTCGGGTAAAAGATGATGATCTTAACGTTCTAACATTATTTGCGATGTATCAAAATTGTTCTAGAGGACTAATATTAGCGTAATAAATCCTTCAAAGAGAAAATGTTTAAATACAAATTAAAACAGAAAAATGTCACCTGGCGGGGGGCGCATGGTTTATTGTTGGAATCACGTTACCAGCAATGAAGTGGAAAATAGCATTAGAGACGTTAGCATCAGCGTCACTCCGAGTGTAAACCCATTTTCATCGCTATCGCATTTCAAGCTAAAATTGCGATCATCCCTATTAGGAAACTGAGAGTTTAGATGTGCGCCCTCTACGGGACATAGCCAAACTCTCAGACCACGAGACGACCGTAGTGTAAGCCGGTAATGTAGTCACAGACCTAGCTCCGACAATTCATTGATTGTCAGTCCTGCTAGATGGCGCGTGTAAATCGAGAACACGCGACTACGAAAGCAGTGATTCCAGAAACGGCTTACCATGACATAATAAAACATTAAAGAAAAAATGCCTAAATACAATGGTCTATTATATTATGGCATGCCAGGTGGCATCTTTCGGTTCTAATAAATTCTTAGTAGCTAATATATTGTTTTGTTGATTTATTTTATTTTGACCTTTAATATTGAATTTCCTGTCTATGTGTTTAATTCGGGAATTTAAGTCGAAAAAATATATACAAATTTTATATGTTCTTCTTTTATTTTCCTTTTATTTTTTTGCGACGATCATAATCGTTGTACTTTCGACAACTTTTTCAAGCACATAATATCTTTTTATTAATTTCTTTTATTTGTTTTTTCATAACTGTGACTTTGTCAAAGTTTAATTTCTATATTTATGTTACTCAATTCAATTACTTTCACGTATAACAAATAGATGTATGGTACAAATTGCTAAAACTAAATATCTATATAAAAGTGATATATATTTTTTCGACCTAAATTCCCGCATTAAACATGTCGACTAGAAGTAGCTAATATATTAAATTAGAACCACACACACCACACCCATCATCCTTGTAGCTAAATTCCCACTTCTGTTATTTTTAATCATTAAATTAAGTGTGTTTTACTCTCCCAAAACTTTAAATAGTGGATACGGGGCACTTTATATATATAAATTCTACAAATTTTGAATAAGTGTTCCAAAACAATTTTTACTACTCTTGACAGACATATTCAGAATAGTATGTAGGCATTGTCTCTTTAGATACCTTCAGAGAATTAAAACTAGAGCGGAGATAACGCTCATGTTGGCTAGAACACCCCATAGGAATGTTTGGGCGTTAGGACCAAATATGGTGTATTGGAAATACATTACGGCAGTTAGAAGATCACTTATGCATCTCTGGCATGATGTATAAAAATGCAGCAGCAAACTGCTCAAAACTCAGCAAGATCCAGAGGCTTGCGTGTTTAGGAATAACAGGAGCAATGAAGATATTCCTACAGAGGCAAGGATAAAAATATCAAATTGTGGATAAGAAGATCTTTTATAGTATCTCCCAATACCTTCTTATTTATTTCTAAATACATGACTTTATAATCAATCACATTTCCCCTCTGCTTGTTGCTTAAGTACAATACAATAAATATCAGTTCAGCAACAGATCATTTTCTTATCCTTTCTGTAATAGCTACCGCAACCCTCAGTTCCGATAATGTTCATAATATGTATGCCCGAATAAGATATGTTTTCGCGCAAGGAACGCTAGCACAAAATTCTAGATAATAACTACAATGAGTCAATATAAAAAACCTCGTCTGCTGGCCTTAGTGTAACAGCAACCACAAGCCTTCATTTTGCCCATATTTAAACTATAACATTTTTTTGGCGTTAAAGACAGGCACCACAACATTAAATCCTTATGGCACAAATTGATGACATAGTTAAAATTGTAAAATTCAAAAGTGTGCCAGCAACGTCAAGTTGGCTTACCCATTCCTAATCGTGAATGTCTCAAGAATGCAACGAGCTCATGTTTTTCTTTACGGCACAAATTAGCAAAAGACGATGGCATAGTCAAATTTTGAAAATTCAAAAGAGCGTCAAATTCAGTCGTGAATACCTCCAGAACGAAAAGAGCTCCAATTTTTTCTTTACAACATAAATCAGCGAAAAACGAGCACAATCGATTTAAAGTGATTCCCAGTTAGATTTTGAAAAATTAAAAGTGTGGTAGCCGACTTGTCAGCCTATGGTTTAGAGATGGATCAAACAGCCAAAATGGGATAGGAGCTGGAATTTGCAGTGAAGTGAGAAATACAATGATCAATTTCTTATAAAAACAAGCGGATCTATATTGCAACAGACAGCAAGGTGATACTCAGGGCATTAAGGAACCCTAGGATACAATCAAGACCGGTTTGGAAACGTACTTGAAAACTGAATAGCAAACCACAATAAAGTTACTTTACCATGGGTATCCGGACGTTGGGGAATCGAAGGAAACGAATAAGCCGATGAGTTGGCAAGAAAGAGATCATCGGCTTCATATTCATATAGAACCTGTACTAAGAGTCTCCAAAAATACAACACGGGAGCAGGTAAGAAGTTGAGTGCAAGAGAAACAACGCTGTAACAGTACAACTAGACAAATTCATGGAAAGACCTTTATCGAGTGGACTATGAAAGAAAAAGAGTAAGGAATTACCAAAGCTTAGTAGAAATCATCTTCCAGAGTAGCAGGTTTCCTAACAAGACATTGTGCACTGAAGGACACCTACATAAAATGGGGAACAAATACTCACTACCGATTCTATAATAAAATGACAGAAACCGCATCCTGTGTGAACGCCAGGCCCTGGACGTAAAAAGATAGGCAACTTTTGGAAGCCCAAAATAAACCCAGATGATCAATTTGTTCGAGCAGTCAGAAACCTGTATAGACTAGTACAGGGCACCAGGATATTGCAATATCTGGCATAATATAATGGGTAAAGGAAATGGGAGATGTAATAAAAAAAGCCAAGAGGCTGCGGTGTTTCTGGAGACTTCATGCCAGACGGTTCCCAGAAAAAAAGAAGGAATCGCTGCTCCATTAACAATAAGAATGCTTTGCTAATATCTGAAGTTTGACTCGATCATATTTCCTAATTACTTAATGACGGGTTAAAAATACTCTAATAGACACCTTTCAATGTTAGAAAGTCAGCAACATCTTTCATTTCGTTGAAATCATGGTTTCTGGTTGAAAGTCATGGCAATCTAAACATATTGGGCGTCCCACATATTGAATATTAAAAATATTTTCCGTAAAATTATAATAAGTGTTAATACGTTACTGGTACTATTTTGAAGGTAATCTTTAAAGAATTTGCTGATGAATAAAATATGTGTTGCATAAAAAAAAACATGGAAAAAGTGTCTGAATTTCGATAATTACTGCAAAAATGGTTTAGGTGCCTACTGAAATAATGAATAAAAAGTATAGTAATCCACTGGGAATTTGTTACACTATATATTTGTATATAGATGATATTGCGGTTTCTATGATGTTGATGGTTGCAAACGTAACTAGTGTCTGCAGCTGATCCGGCGTATACAGTCATGCTTAATTAACCAATAATCTGTAGCTCGGTCTAATCTTTGGTGTTTTCTTATTCCCCTTTTAGTTAACAAACAATTATGACCGGTACTTAACGTTCTAAATCTGGGCGGTTTTAAAGTGTATAAAACACAAACACAAAATAAATACTCTTGAATAATTTAATTTGTGTATGCCTTGTGTGGAAAGTGGAAATATAAACCTCATAGTTTTCTTCTGGCACAACTAGACAGAAAGTGTTCGATTAGCCAACAATTCACGTGTTTGTAGACATCCTACCATAAAGTTATGAGACCGATAAAGTGTTCTTGAGAGAAAAAAATAAATGATGCTATTTGTACAAATGTCTGGTATGACATTTATTATGTGGACATGGACAGTTTCTATGAGATAATGTATAATGTATCATTTACCCTCCGTTCGGAACAAAAAAACCCTGGCAAAAACAAGTCCTTCTATGTAATGTGAGAGGATGATCACATTGAACCTTCTTCGTTGCATTTATACCTTTCGCACAAAGCTAGGGGTGTACATTTACGTAGTGGAAAACTATGATACGAATATTGTTACAAATAACACACTGTTATGAGATTATGTAGCTTTTGATGATATGTAACTAATGTATGTACGTAACTATTTTTTCTTATGACATCAACGTGGTGTAGGTGAAAGAAAAGAAAAACTTGTTGTTCTTAACTATGTGTATATTTGGTTCATACTCTTCTGGTGAGTATGTGAGAATACTCTGTATACAATAATATTGTCCGTTTTATGTGAAAGTGAACCTATTTTATCATCCCTTTGCGTTAGTTTAAAATGTATCTGAAGTACCTACTTAGTAGGGAACAAGAGAAAAAGGACGACCACCAGCGGCGGGCATATCGAATTGCAGCATTTTATGTCCTTCTGCAATTACGTTTGTCGAAAGTGACAATGCTCGACTGTTGACCGTGGTTTACGATTACTCTCTTTTCAAAGGTTTTAATGCCGAAATGAACATGAGCAGTTTCATTTCTAGGTTGGCAGCTTCTACAAATTGGACTAGTCTCTAATCGCAACTCGAAAAGTTGCGCTCTTAACAGACAGTATTCAGGCAGAATTCCCACCATTAAGCGAAAATCTTCTCTGGACATTCTTAGATAGTTTGATGCCGTTTGCCTATCGAGGTAGCAGGTCCATCCGTTTCGTTATTGTTGAAATTACCGTCATGTCATTTAATACACCTAATTGTGACTTTGCTCCTTTTAGAGATCTGTGACAGTCGAAAGGTTATTTCTGGCTGCCTCAAAGCTGATACTAGTTGTTTGTTGTTCCTATACAAATCAATATTTCTGTTCTCTATCATGAGTTGTTTGTGGGCCGCTAGTATGAGTGCCTGTGTTTTCAAAACAGACAGCCCATCTCCGAGCGGTCAAAATTTCTTAAGGTGTAACTCCACGGAAAATATACCGAGCCCTAACATTTCTGCGTGCTGGATCCGTGGACAAGGAGTCCACATTGTGAGCAGACCTCGTTAAATTTAGGAAAGCCTCGTAGGGTCTGTCATAGGCAAGAACGGAGGATATACTGTCTTTGCCAGCCTCTAAAAGGGGCACCGTTTTGCAGGCGACCCCCCAGAGCTGACGACGATCATCCGTAAGCCGCATAACAGTTTCTCTATGAATGCCAACCGACGGCATCTTAATCATGGTTGTCAACGTCACCTCTTGAACGTAAAGTTCTAGTGGTGGTAGGCACAACAATAGCGGTGTTGTTCTTATTGCACTGGTAAACATGCGGTACATTGGATCTGCATAGGCTTCTTAGAAATTGTCACCTTGTTAATACTAGATCACCAGGCAATTCCATCGTAAGTTAACATCGATCTGTTTACAGCAGTGTACATCCGCATCATTATGTTAGGAGAAAGACGTCAAGTCCTTCCCAGCATCCTGCGACACTGCCGCAATGCTATTTCTGCGTTGTATATTCTCCGATACATATGTGAGTTCCACGTAAGCTTCTTATCGAAGCTAATACCAGAGTTAAGCATTATTCGAATAAAATCTTTCAAGTTGATTATTCATATAAAAAAGTTATCTAGATCTTTTTATTCGTAAATAAGATTGTTTAGATAAATACTCGAAAATTATTCATAGATAATTTTACCTATAAAAAATTTCAAACTAGATAACGCTAACTAAAGATAACATCGACTAGATGGTTTCAACTAGATAATTTTAAATGCAACTGTGTTACCCACAGTTAATTTTAGATTTTGGAAGCAGCTAGTATTAGAAGCAGTTCACTACCATGGTCCCAAAGAGAGAAAGGAGAACTTTTATCAATTGAAGTTGTGCCCTCAATTGATCTTCCATAAAAACAAACTTTGCGTTGTTTTAAATAAATTCACGACGTCACTCTTACAAAAAGTCCTTGTTTGAAACTGAAAATCTTTTATAACGTGAGATAGCGTTATGCTAACGACTGTTGTCGAATATAGACGCACAGAAAGAAAAAGAGGCTGAGCGCATTACGGCATTAACATTCAATCATCTGCCTAAAAAAAGAAGCAAGGAACAGTGAATGTTTCTGAAAGAGACTTTTCGCTATTCCCTCATGCGGAATGACGGTCGCTGTTGAAACGAGGGTCGCAAAAGTAACCACTTAAATATACATAAAGGCACCGGCACGTATTCGGGACGGCCACCCTCGAAACAATAGAAGAGCGACGCAAGAAACAAACGCTTTCGAAATGGTACCTCGAACTGCGCTAACTCTGTCATTTCAAAATAATTCAAGCCGCACTGCCGCAATACCTGCGGAGATGGTACCGGCAACGGTGGTAATTTTGAATTGATCTATTGTTATCGTAAATTTCGTCCGTTTTCGTTGGAGGGGGTTCCTCGACAGCACCGGCGCCGTTATGAATGCAGATTTATGATGCGTGTTTATTATTTTTCGGTTTATAAAACGTGAAAGCGCGTTGAAGATGAGGCAGTAACGGTAGGATGTAGGGTAAAACACGAGCGAATGTAGTCTACTTAATGGAGAAGCGATAGGTAGATCGAACCACTGGAGGAAATGGAAAAGGTGGAAGAGGGAGGATATGAAGGTATTTATCTTTGGGTAGGGGGTTTGATTTATACGTTGTCAGGTGTAATGGAGAAGTTAGGAAGGTAAGTTTAGTTTAGGGTAAGCATAAACGCTAAAGATGTAGTTAAACAGAAATAGGTTAGATCAATACCAAATTTCGTTTAAATTAGTTAGGAAGGTCGGGGATGGTTTGGACACTTTTCGTGTTTTATTTTTTCCATTTCTTTTAATTTTTTATTTTTAGGCAACAAACAGGCTAGTAAATCAAAATCCTGAGATTTTGAAAAACAAAGTATATATTATTGAGCGTTACCATCATGTTATCGAGTGTTTTCCATGGCTTTTGAAGGAATCAAAGGCAATTAAGAAAAGTTATAAAACCTTACTTCAAATCTATCTCGCAACTTCTTTTTTACTCTTGCCACATACTTCACCCTAAAAAATTTGCCTGTTTGCGATGACACGTTTACAATAATTATGCCTTCTACAGTATTTTTAGTATACTTAAGGTATTCGTCATTCTTCTCATTATCTTTCTATTCATTAGAAGAATCGATCACAGTTTTTGCCCAATCAGCCAACGTTTTAATTTTTGCTTTTGCAAGAAATTGCTGTAGAGATTTCAATATACCGCAAGAATCCAAACGAATTCAAAGGGTAGATGAAAGAGGATAGATGCAAGTTACGCAATAAAATTAAAAGAACCCACGTCTATAGTTCATTTACGTTTTTTTTTAAAAGCACGGGAATTATTGCATCTATAGTTACGAAATATTAAAATTTTGTAATGTTTTACATTTTGATATCTGAAGTAAATGTACTTTTGCGTTACATATTTAGTATACATTTTTGTGGATTGTCACTCTTGTTGGTGATTCTAAAAGATGACATTTATGAAGTTGAGAGAAAACGATACTAATTTTTAGATTCTTAATAACACTTATTAGGACCAAGTACTATTAAGAAACGTTATTTCTAACCAAATCTATAATCTAAATATTGAAAACCTTACATTGGGAATTGAAAATCTTTAGCGAATCAAACTTTAGTCTGAAAATAAATTAGTATCTTTGAAAAAACCTAGAAACAAAAAAAAAAAATACGTTTATTAAGAGTAAACCTTAAATAGTTATCCACATATCAAAGCTGGAAAGTAATGTTTTCTCGAACGAGTTTGGAGATTGTGTACCGAGACGCAGCCGAAGCGAACAACCAAATGAGTTTGATAAAGACACTTTCCAGCCGTGGTGCGTACAATATTTTGTCGAATTTTGCAGCATTTGTGGTGTTGGGAATACAGATCACTCATATATGAATGATAGAGTGTTTGATAGCTATTTTGACAACCGAACCAAGAAGAACTTCAGAATCTTCACAGAAGGGTATGGGAAAGTAACGGAAGTGACATGCTGGTAGTTCATGTACTGACGTAGTGACGACGATATGTACTGCTACGAAACTTCTAGACAATTTTTTAAATAAAAAAATATATTTTATAAATTAAATATCTGTTCAATTTCACTGAATACCATCCAGAATCATCTGTAATACTCTTAAAAAAATTCAGAAATAAACCAAATCTCAAATTCTAGGGCTGTAAAATTCTTCCGCACTATTACTCCTTATAACTCCTAATATACCATCTAATATCAATATATCTTTAATGTGATTGTTTAGTTATAATTGGGTGATGTTTTTCTATATGTTATATTAAATAAAAACTGTTTTACAAATGAAGTACAATTTATTAGAATTAGTATCTAAAATGTAATAGAGAAATAAACCTTCTACATATACCCTCAGGTAAGTAGATTTATTTACTAGAAAGAAAAAAACCCACTATTATAACTTAAATCTGTCGATTTATAAACATAAGTAAAATTCAAATTTCACGCCGAATATTCCATCATCAGAACTTTCATAAGTCAATGCGTCAACTCAATGAACATAAAAGACTGACAAGAAATACGTATATGAAACACACAGAATCATGACCAACCTCACATATACAAAATTACTAAATTTCACAATGTAATATGTCAACAAATATCTAACATTGAAATATGTTGTTCGTATTTTCAAAATTAAAGAAGTCCTCGAATATAAAATCCGTGTTAAATAAATAATTTCAGCTCCCATGAAGTGTACCAAAACACCAGTTGAATACCTACAACCAGAAAGTTCCTAAATCGAATGTTGATCTTTAACACTCCAGGATTAAATCAGGGACTGCCAAATAACTGGATACTTATCATTTTTGCACTAAACACGTTGTAGTATCATTCAATGTACGTAGATTACAGCATTTTTTAGAATTTCAAATTAAAAATAAACAAATTTCTAGGTAAAATGTTTCGAAAGGATACTATACTCTCAGGAAATCGAAAAAGAAGACCCTTCGTCCATTTTTTTCAACAAACTCATATTTCCAAGGCAAAACTCACCCGGTAACTCCAAATAGAAATGTGTTGCTACAGAAACGACTGAATTAAAAATTCCCAATGTCGAACACTCATTTGAAACATACAAACAAAACTATAGCACCGGTAATTAAATCTGTACCAACAAGTAAGTTATGAGTCAGAATTTTACATTACAATACGCTTATATAAACTAAGTAAACACAAATTAAATTGTCAAAGATTCTTTCGGTTTCATAAACCATAATTTAAATAAAATAACATAGCAGTACTTATTGTCGTTTACTGGCGGTAAAGTTTGTGACGGGTTGACAGTTCAATTCAGTAGTAAGGTTGTACTTTTGGATGTGGTAGCCGAAAAAATATATAAATATATTTAGATTATAGGCAGTGCAAACAATATTTCTTAACATTTAATTAAACCAATATAGTCTTTTCTCGAGTTTAATAATAATTTCTTTCGAAAAATGATTAATTAAAACTTTATCTATTTATAGATAGTTTTGCTTTGATGAGTAGACACATAAGCATATTATGTACACAGGTTTGATAGTCGCAATGCTACAGTCATTAAAATGTGCCTGCTAAGCAATTTAATTATTTCAAAAAATCTTACAATTAGCCGATATATTCTGAATACTAGTGAGGTGGGAATAATTTATTTATTCTGATTTTGTGAACGAATCCAAATAGAATTGAGTTTCCAATGTGTCAATCGTTAATCATGTCTACAGTTTCTTTTTGTACTTTTAAGGGTGTTGCGTAAAACAGATGTTCTTTTCAAGAAAAAACAATATTTAAATAATACGAACCTGTAATTTGTGATAGCTGAGGAAGATATGTCTTCCAAAAGGCACACTGCTTCAGCCGTGGGCCGTGACCCGTCGCTGTTGAATTGACGTCGAGAGTTAAATATTCGCGTCCGTAAGCTGTATGCAACGGCCAGAACGTAGGCGTCCAGACTCCGTTGGGCGAAAGACTTGGATTGCCCGTCTTCGCGAAATTTGCCCAATATCTCATTATCCGTTTGCTCATATCCACTTCTTGGGCGGTGTAATCTTTCGTGGGGTTTAAGGGTTCGCCGAACACGTAGTTGATTTCGTCCGCGTGCATCACCCCCGTCCACGAGGGCCACGGGTTGCTTATGGTTCTATGTTTGAAATAATACATATACACGTTGTTTCCGGTTTCTGCATACCGGTGCGCGAATTCGTTAACGTTGCACGTGAACTGATAGTCGCCGACCATTTTATCCAGAGCATCTCTATTGCTAACGGGATCGTCGGGGTTCAACCAATTCGTATACTCGAAGATGATGGCTTGACGAGCAATATTATTGAAGTAAGGATTCAGTTCGGCCACTGCCCTGATGAACTCTTGTCGACTGACGTACACATCTTCTTCCTTTCTAAACAATTCCGTTAGATAGTAAATTATAAAGTAGTAGCCTTCTTCAGTATTGGAGCCCATGAGAATGCTGGTCTTTTTGAAATTTTTATTCACCATCGCCCTAGTCGGGTGCTCATCTAAAAAAGTACCGTCTATGACGGGCACGAATGGGAATTCGCATATACCCAACGTGCCCCATTCATTTTCGACTAGTTCCTGCGCGGGTTTCTTTCGTAAACATTCGATGGCGGCTGGTAGATCTTCGCGTTTACTGGGGCAGTTAACCGCTTCTGCTAAACGTAGCCCTCGCCGAATACTATCCTCCCTGGAAATGATTCCCCAAGGTGCAGTGGCGCTGCCAGATTGCATTATTGCTTGCGAGAATAAGTTGCGAGACAATGGCGATAACAGGTGTAAGGAAACCGATACGGCTCCCGCTGATTCCCCGAACAAGGTGATGTTATCTGGATTGCCGCCGAAGGCGTGTATGTTATCGCGCACCCACTGCATTGCCATCATCTGATCGAACATGCCCGCGTTGCCAGGAACATCGGGCGTACCGAAATATAGGAAACCTAACGAAGCCACGCGGTATTGCATCGACACTAAAATAATATTTTCCTCGGACACTATAATATTATGATCGTAAACGTCCAGAGTGTTCGTACCGGAATAGAAACCACCACCGAATATCCACAACATGATAGCCGCAGCTGTCGGTCTTGGCTTAGGAACGACCACGTTTATATACAGACAGTCTTCGTCTAGAGGCGTGTTCGGATTCCACATGGTGGCGCCGGGGAAATCTCCGAACACCGTATCAATGATTTGCACGCAGGAATTCGGTTGCGACGTCGTATTTAATACGTGATCCCATTTCTCTATCGGTCTGGGATGTCTGAATCTCAAATTGCCGACAGGTTTTTGCGCGTAGGGGATACCCAGCCAGGCGTCCACTTGCTTGCCGGTCGCCGCCGTCACAGTCATACCACGGACTTTACCTTTTTTCGTTTGTATGACCAGGGGATCGTCCATCGAGTCTCGTCTCTTGAACTCCCTCGATTTCTCTTCAGGGGATTCCCGTCGGAACTCTTCGGAATCTCTGTGCGGGTCGAAATTTTCCCTGGACATATGGAAGGCTTCAGTGTGCGCGTCTTGGGGATGGTGTCTACCCTTGTGGGGGTTGGGCAGACACAGGGGCAGTATGAAACTAACTATAAGATAAGTGGCCCACGGTGTACTCATCTTTCCTTGAAGGTGTTTCTGTAATAAAGGATACGAAACATTAATTACTATTTTAAAAGTAGTCGGTGGGTTTTCTTTAAAAACGCTTTAAAACGACATCAATATACACTGCTTAAAACAGTTAACAACAGCTTTTTAACTTTTGCGGAATTAATAATTTTCTACAACTGTGTTATTTATTTTGATCTGTTTAAAGAAATATGAAAAAATAAAGACAAAAATTGACATTACTTTTACTTTGTTTAAACAGAATTAACAACGAAACTAACAAAAAGAATAAAATTTGATTCAATTTTAATACTCTTTCAGATAATAAAAACAATTGCAGATTCTAGCGATTAAAAAAAACTTTTGATCGTAGCGTCGTTATGAATCAATCACATTCTTTAGCAACTGCTTTTTACAAAATTCAAATATCTTTATCCACTTCCGAGATATTTGACCTGGGAGTTTTAAGTATATAGGGAATGTAGAAAATTTCTATCAAGAAATTCGATCACTTATTAATGTTTGACATTTATTATTTGATATTTTCGAAATGTTCATTTCCATTAAAACATTCCGTTTTAAAGTTACATATTTAACAATCAAAACAAAACTTATATGAGGATTATAAAAATTTGCTAAAAAGGAAGCACATGGGTCGGGCAGCAATGTTTTGACAAAAAAAAAATTGAATTGGTTAATTTTACAGAAAAGATAAAAAACCTATACATGCGAAAAGCTCTATTAGAATTGAATCGATCGAAGTTACAGATTCATAAAGAAAATGTTGGGTTTTCACTGCGATATATTACAAACAGTCTTGGGTACATAATTCTGAATTTCGTCTACGCGGTTTTGGAAACTACATCTTCAGATCCGAAGTTGAATACCCGAAAATGGGTATCCAAACTCGAGTCCTGACACCGGATACATGAAGTCAGATACCTGATTTCTGGGTTTGCTAGAAATTTCGAGTGCAGCTCTACTTAAAACACTCGTTCATCACAAAACCGTTTTTTTCTTAACCTGAATTTGTACTTTAAAATGTGTTTATGAAACTAGTTTTCTAATATACTATTAATCTGATATCACGCTAATAGTAATTTTAGACATCTGTATATAGCGATCGAAATATTTCATTATTTCGTATTTTTACTAAAAGTATATACATACATAAAATGCAGATTAAATAATTCGAAGGAGATCTAGGTTTTTGTTTTTTTATAAACATTTGTGAAAAGCTCTGACAGTGTGGTTTAAGTATATACGCCGATGTAGACTAATAGTTCGCAGCTTTGGGTTAAGTGAAAATCCACGTTCGCCCACAAGATATTTACTTTTGCAAAGTCGGTTGGTGCGGTTAACATTCGAGAAGTAATCCTTATATAAGGTATGCCTATATATGTGTATGTAAATGTATATTTCGAAAAACTCGCAAATGCACTTAGATCAAGTTTTATTCTACCGTCACCCTATTTAAATGGAAAGTATGTGTAGAAGCATGCATTAAAAATCTAAAAGTTATAACGTTGGTTATGTAACGCAGAAAAAAGTATGTGATAACAATTTTGCAGCTCATACGGTTTAAAGTGCACCGTGAAAATAATAATGAAGGCTTTCGTCGTCCACTCGAGATTCTTGTATTATACCGGGCTTTTACTATTTAGCTCCTCTTAAGTTTCCCGAATGCACCCTCTTTTCTGCGTCCAATTTCCACATGTGCAGTTACCTTGGGTACACTTATCTAGAGATTTTCATTTACTATTAGCGTAACAGTTATTTTACAGACGTTGTTTGGGGGTTTGAACGTCTACTACGCTTATTTTCAGTTTATAATTGTTTCATATATTATATTACGCTACCCTAGCTACACATGTATGTACCGCAGTGCGGTGCAATTTTACGTAATTTAGATATTTTTGAAACAAATCGGTTTTTTTTCATTATTAGTACAATTCCTATTAACTCATATTACACCTTGGATGCTGATTTGCAAAAATACACAATCAGTGGAATTTTGTTTAATTAATGTAATTGCAGAAAGTTCTTACCTTCTGTATGGTTAAATAAGACAACTACTTATATCTTTACACAGTATCTAAATATGGTATGTAAGATTCCCCTGCTTCACTAAACAATCTGTTTATTTCGGATAAAGATTGTCCGGCCGCAAATGAAAATTTGTTCGTATTATTATTTTTATTAAGATAATAAGATATTAATATATGTATTAGTCAATGATAAACTGTATATTGCTCGTATCGCTTGTTTTGGAGAAACTACGTCAGATGACGTTAATATATTGAGAGAAATACAATGCTGGATTTTACTGTTTCTAAATATTAGGATTTGAATCATTGGATTCAAATACATAATTATTTAGCAAATACACTCCGCCAAAAAAGTATCGCATAATTTAGTTTTGAATCATAAAAGTATCGCATAATCTTTGTTTGTAGCATAAAGTTGTAAATATACTTTAATGCGCTCTAAGATATAATTTCTATGATTTTTTAAATAAAATACAGGCCAAATAAAAACAAGAACTCATACTTGAGATTTTTATTAAAACAAGAAATTATAATTTTGGAAAGAAAAATGTCATAACAGTAGCTTTTAATACTGAGTATTGCCACCTCTGGCTCTTATGACCGCTCGCATACGGTTTGGCAGAGATTCGATTAACCTCCGTATATAAGCCTGATCCAAATTCTCCCACTCGTCACGGAGAGCATTTGCTGGTCCATGCAGGTCCGCTGGGGCAACATTTTGGGTTCGTATCCGTCTGTGAAGGAGGTCCCACACGTGCTCGATAGGGTTCATGTCCGGACTTACCGCAGGCCAATCTAAAACTGGAATACCAACATCGTTACGGTATTCCTGGACGATTATTGCAACATGCGGTCGTGCATTATCGTGCATTAACATGAATTCGTTTCCTATAATTGGCGCATATGGTACTACATGTTCTTCTAAAATGTCCGTTATATACCTGTGGGCAGTCAGTGTACCTCTGTCTACTGGTACTAACTCTGTACGACCTGTTAAACAGATGCCTCCCCAAACCATAATAGAGCCACCAGCGAAATTAGGTCTAGGTCTGATATTACACTGCGAATAGCGCTCACCGTCTCGTCTGTACACTGAGATACGCCTATCTGAGGTGTAAAGACCAAATCTTGACTCATCTGTGAAGAGTATATTGGCCCAGTCATTAATGTTCCAATTTACATGTTCTCTGGCAAACCTTAAGCGAGCCACTCGGTGGTTCCTATTGAGACGAGGGGCTGTTACAGCTACTCTAGCTCTTAATCCACTCTGTCGTAACCTATTCCGAATAGTTTGAGTACTCACACGAGTATTTCTGACTCTAGCCAAGTCGTTCTGCAATTGTCTCGCAGTTACATGTCTTCGACGTAATGCTTGTAGTAGTAAATAGCGGTCATCTTGGCGAGTAGAACATCTTGGACGACCTGGTACAGGTCTTCTACTGTAAATGCCTGTTTCCCTATATCTGGCTACGGCTCTAGAAACACTTGACTGATTGATGTTCATCAAATTAGCAACGTATGCTTGAGATCGTCCATCTTCGATTAAAGCAACTATAGCAGCCACTTGTTCTGAAGTTAAATTGCTCATTTTAGTTTTAAAAGCGTTGGTACAGAACTCTGATTTCGCACTTTAAAATTTGTCCGTATAGGAAGACTTTCAATAAACAACTGAACAAACCTTACACATATGCATTTTTCTAAATGTGTTCTTTTAGGAAAAAAAAAAGGAAAAACGCTAAGTTCCATTATTTTGTTAGTGTTTTTATAGTTCACATACACGAGGCAAACTTTTTGTGAACGTATAAAAATATCTTGGTTCCTAAATGCCCTTTTTTAGTTTATGCGATACTTTTTTGGCGGAGTGTAATTACTTACATCTAAAATTTAATATTTTCTGTTGAAAAAAATATTTTGGTACAAAAGTGCTGCGAACACAATTTTTATTATAACTGAACGTAAGATGCAACTTCAGAAAAGCAATCGGTCCAATTGAATAAATACTAGTTTTGAAATCAAATATTACTAATATTATTAAAATGTTACGCCAGTGCAAATCTAGTTTACAATTTTGTTGAGTGAAAGCATTCCCATGCATGAAACAATTCTAAAAATTTTCTATACCCATTCTCGAAACCCATCTCATCGAAATCGATCTGAGGTAAGGGGCCCACATTTTGCACTACGCCACTGAGTCACGGCAATTCTTTTACATGTAATTTTTTTTGTGAATAGCGGGGTGTGTACAAAAAGCATGGAAATAGCATAAATATATTTTGATCTGGTAAAGTAGTAAGTTTTTATATTTTAGTGCAATATTTACACTTCCATATATTATATTCAAAATATTCGACTCAATTCTACTTCAAATTAAAAAACGATCGTCTATATTATGAGCAGTATTTTATTGGTCAGCAAAAATGCATAGATAACTAGGTACGTTTCGACGCCACCTCACGTCTTTATCAAGCTGGAATTAAATATAAGTAAAGATCAAAATTACATAATTAAGGTTTTTAAAATGAAATACCTTTATACCATATTAGTGCGACCTAGTCATAAAAATACGATAACTGCAGCGAAAATTATAATTTGAAATTAGATTAGGCATTAGGAGAATATAAATGTAAATAATGTGTGAACAAGTTCGTCGTTAAAGTTATAATGACAAAGTTGTGATGTTAATACTATAACTAATGGTAGAATATGTATGTACGTTTAAGAACAAATACATAGATATAAAATGCATATGAAAATAATACAACTTAAAAACTAGAAATATAAGAAACAAGAAGGACGCAGTCCGAAATAAACATATCCGCCAAACTAGAGATAAATACACTATTGACCAAAACATGAAAACGAAGAAAATAAAATGAAACTAAAAATAAAATTAAAAATAAAAATAAAGACACTACAAGATAAAAACTAAAACGACACTATGTGCCTAATTTATTAAATTTCAAAATATTGTAATAACAACTGTTAAAATTATACGTGTTTTGTTGAAAATTACATCTTTGTGCTGAATTTTTTATACTTCTGCAAACAATATTTTATTTAAATGTCCAAATATCTTTGGGTTGGAAAAATCAAAGCAATGTCCTAGGTGCTCAACATGAGCCGATAACGCCGTATTGTATTTCCTAACAGCTACATCATACTGATGTTGTTTCAAACGTTTCTTAAGTTGTTGTGTCCTTTGCACCATATAACATTGTTCGCATTGTTTGCAATTGACTCGATACACAACATTGCGTAAGTTAAATTTAGCCATACTATCCTTCAAATTGCTGAATATGTTAAGTTTGTCTAAATTATTTTTGTTATGAAAAACGATCGTGACACCCTCATACCTCAACATTCTACTCAAAGTCTGTGATAAAATAGGTACGTACACTAACTTACGCTGAACTAACTATACCCGGATTAGGAAGAGACCTAGCGGAAGAACGACCATCAACACACAGTATCCTATTTATAAAATGCTTGTTTTTAAAAAATCCAAATTCTTTTTTTTTTTAATTTTATGCTAGAGAGTAATTTAATCCGGTGTTGTTGACGTTTGATAATGTTCATTTTTTAGTGTAAAGGATGTTGAAACTTATAATTTAAAATTCTATCTAAACTTGTTGGTTTTGTATAGATGTCAGTCAATATATCGCCACTTTCATTAATTTTTAATTTCAACCGTAAATTGTAATCTACTATGTACTATTCGGTTGATTTTTGCAAACAAACTGTTAAGTATTATCTTTCTTTTATCTCTTCATCCTGCAGTAATTTAGTAAAAATCGTATCCATTACATACTGAACAGTTCAATTAGAAGAGCAAATATGGGATGCTGTTTACGAAGATCCGATGTCCAGCACAAGACAAATAGCTCGGGAACTGAATATTCCTAGCAAAATAACAGTGCATTCAGCACTATCTCAAAATCTTTTGCGTCCGTTTCATGCAAGGAAAGTGCAGCCTTTGTATGTAAACGATAATGTGCACAGAAGAATGTTTTGTAACAAGTTTTAACGAAGGATTCAAGAAGAGCCGAACTTTTTATTGCATATTCTCTGGAGCGACGAATGCTTGTTTACGAGAGATGGCGTCTTTAATAGCCATAATTTTCATTTTTGGGCGGACGAAAATCCCAAGAAGATTTTCGGTAAATGTTTGGCTGGGGATTTTAAATCTCCGAGTTGTTGGACCAATATTTCTTCCAAATCGTCTAAATGGAATTCAGTATGTTAACGTTTTAGAAGAAGTACTGGATAATATTCCATTGAGTTTGAGACCCAACATGTTCTACATGCATGACGGGACACCCGCTCACAATGCCAGAATTTCGAGGGATTGGTTAAACGAACACTTTCCGAATCGGTGGATAGGGCGTAACGGTCCAATAGCATGGCCAGCAAGATCTCCCGATATTAATCCTCTGGACTTTTTCTTTGGGGGTTTTTAAAGAAAAAGGTCTATGCAACGCCTCCAGCTAACGAAGAGGATGTAATTAATAAAATTACGGCGGCAGTTCGATTAATCACCCCCGATATGTTGGAGCGCGTTTTGAATAATGTTCCTCGAAGAATGGAATTATGTCTGGAAACTGATGGCTACCAATTTGAACAGTTGTTATAATTTTTTCATATTATCTTTAAATTTCAATAAAATTTTTATCCATGTTAACATAAAATTCTTGCTAATTTGTGTATTTAACTGATTTATAGTAAATAATAAAATGATTACTGCCACAGTACTTGTCTGATTAGGTGTTGCCAAATTTACAATTCTTTTAAGCTGCTCGTGTGACTTAAGAAAACACTGTACTACTTTTCTCAATTAAGATTGTCAACTCAGAATTAAACAAAGCCACGCAGGCCAACGTGGTGTTTGTCCGCATTTTTCTGGCCACCGTGTATATAAGCCACATGTAAATTTTTAGGGCTTTTTCAGTTTTTTTGTACCAAACTTGTGCGCAGGTCTTGGCATTGTATATGGATAAAGACAAGAAATAAAGTCGCAATCATGCTATTATACCAGGATAGGGAAATACAACGATCATTGTCTCACGTATGTATCGAAACGTTAAGTGTTCAAATTATGTGAATTATTTTGACTATGTTAATCGTTTTAAACTACTGAAAAAAGCTTCACCGATGGATAATTCCGGCCCGAACATGTACTTATAAGCACGAAGCCGGTCACAGTTTTATTTTGTTTTGCAGAAAAACGTGACTCTTTCATCACTTGTCATCACAGTACAATTTGAAAACGTTTCGCAGGTAATTAATTTCGAATTACAGTAAACGGCAATTTAAAGAGACTATCTAATCCAGTCTATCAATTCTTGAACTTCGATATCAATTTAAATTAAGTAAGAGGACTGCTGGGATGTAACTAAAATCGATTTTACGAACGCAGGTGGTGCTAATTGCGAATAACTTACCGTGGAAGACGCTACTACTGATATTCTCTGTACACAAACTGTATTCGATAGTTGTTCTGTTCTACACACTTACTCAACCAGTTCGTCGAGTTACAACTTTCGACTGTATTTACTATATACATATGTATTCTTAATTCTGATTATAAATTATATTTGAAAGAAAGATATCGTCATCGTAGGCAAAAGTAGAAGAAAATTGATAAAAAACATAATGGAGGTTACCTCGATCTATGATTTAAATCACACCTTATTGTTTCCAAAACTTTGAGCGGATGTAAAAAAAATTACCAACATAGTTTAGGCTATCTTTATAACTAATGAGGTAGAAATTTAATCGCATGCACGTCCCAAGCAAAATTTATTCATAACGGAAGCCAAAATCTTCTCTTTGACCTAATTGTAAATTAGCTGTAAGGTTATCGCTAGGAGGTTATCGCAATAAATGTCTAAACTGTGTTTTTGGTATCTGCAAATTTTATTAAATCTCAACACGATACCTGACGTGATGCTTGTAACTAAAAATTTTAGATAATCATGATCGTTATTGTTGTGTTAGTTAGCTGGTCATAAATTAATGCTTCTAATAAATATTCATTGATTAAGTTGACGGAAATCGCCGTACCATAGTTCAACGAGTTTATCGCATAAACTATAATAGGGCTTTTATCCAAATTAATTTGTATTTAGAATTATTAAAACAGTACAATGCGAGTGTGTGTCCATTATTTGCAGCAATTTTTTTTCTGGTAATCACTGTAATTAATTATATATATATAAATAATGTAATTGTCCAAATATGCTTCCTAAAAGAGTTAGGGCGCTCTGAAAATGGCACTTTAAAATTAATATTTCTTATATTTCTTCGAAAGCCCTTATTTAAGCAATTGAAACTTTTTAGTGCGACAATAACCTTCTCATTTATAAGAGCCCAATGGATATTTTTCACCATATAATTTTTATCCTCAACTTTCATACGGTTTTTATATCACATTTAAATATTTTAGATCTTTTTCATACATTAAGGTTATTTGAAGAAACTTTGAAATATTTATAATTATATATAAAAATACATTACAAAAATTAATTAATGACATAATTTACCACAATTTGCACTATGTATGAGAGTTATACGATTTTAAACTCCTTATTTTAGCGAAGATATTTGCTAATTTGTCAATTTAGATTTACAAATATGTTCAGATCCGAACACAAATTTGAAATCATTTTGACTGAAGCCGCGAAATTAGCGTTAAACGCCATATTAATTGATAAATTCATGAAAAATGTATAGCAATGTCGTTATTGACAGACATGCATGTTTCGCTGTACCTACAGCTCTTCAGTGTCACTCGACGACATTTGTAAACATATTTGTAAATCTAAATTGACAAATTAGCAAATATCTTCGCTAAAATAAGGAGTTTAAAATCGTATAACTCTCATACATTACTAACAATAGTGCAATAGCATATTATACGCTTTGAGCGTAAATTACAAATGTCGTCGAGTGACACTGAAGAGCTGTAGGTACAGCGAAACATGCATGTCTGTCAATAACGACATTGGTATAGTCTAAACATTTAATTTCATTAGGTAGACCGAATACCCATACAGAATGTTATTCCTTCACGAAATCCGGTCGGTATTCCTTATCATATATGTTCTTTTATTTAATGAGTGCGGAATTCTCGCGAAGATTCCCCTATTGTTCATAAATTTGTTGCAGAAATATAGAATTTGTAACCAGACGTGTGTTGTTGGTCACGTGTGTCTGTTCGTGGGGAATAAACTAAAGATTTTAAGTATTTCCACACACAAAAATCCTTGCTGGCCAAGCAACTGCGCCGCTTCTTCCGATCCATTAGTTTCCATAAGTGTTATTTAGAAATTCTCGAATTCCTGAAGAGAGCAGAACAGCTGTAATGTAGAAACCATAAGTTGTGCGAAATACTCAAGTTAATGTTATCTAACAAATCGGGTAAAGTGTTTTATAAAAAAATTAAATAGTCTGCCCCATTTAATCGATTTGGCAATTCTATCGATCCAAGGAGATTATTCTCAAGAACACCCATCCACACATTTATCCTAAACCTTTTCTGATATTTCATCACTTTCATGACATGAGATTTATAACCGACATAGCATTATGCATCTCATGATGTGATATTTTTGACGATGGGTTAGAAGAATATCATTTGGTATTTCGACTGTTTCCACAGTTTAATGAGTTGTTGAAATCCGACGTTTCGGCAGAGGTTCTACCGTCATCATCGTAGTACTCGTGATAAAGACTGCGACTTGCTTTCTTTGTTCTTTGCTCTTGGTTTTCCTCAAACAGACTGGTTCAAAACGAAAGCAAAACAAAAACAATTATTTATTCCAAAAGAAACACTGAAATAAATAGTCCTGAATCAATTAAATACTTAGGAGTTTTCTTCGAACGTAGTCTGGGCTGAGAATTGCAAACTGAATACGTTGCAAATAAACTTGGAAAAACAATATTCCTTTTAAGAGGTTTGCCAACTTCGGTATCGGAAAGTTATTTTTCTCTTTTTCGCACAGTTATGTCATATGGAATTTTGCTATAGGGTCATAGCTATCCGAGTCTTAGAAATTAATGCTGCATTTCACGGCTATAACACAAGAAACAAAAATGATTTAAGCATCAAATATACTCGTCTCAGTTCCACGCAATTGATGTCTTACCATCAAGGCATACAATTTTACAATGTTCTCCCACAAAATATTAAAGATCTAAGCAGAAAGTCATTTTAATGTTCCATAAAAAAAGTCTTAATTCATCAAGCTTTTTATACAAGCAAGGAATATTTTCTGTACTTTAAGTAAGTGCACCCCCGCACTTGGTGCTCACTCTGATTTTATTCATCAGTGTATGTTCCTTTGTGTTGTTGTATTTTTTTATTGTTGACTTGTGTAAGTGCTTATTGTATAGTAACATCAAGAAATAAATTGTATTGTATTGTGTTTTATTGTATATTTTCACATCGATATCGCTATCTGTGATGTAACTTAGATTTAGTAGTGTATCACAGGTATTTATTATATTTAATATATGTAGGTATGTATTGTATGCTGTGCTCCTTGATGTGTGTAAATACTACAGTTGTTTATGGAATTATGTATATATATTCGGGTAAATTGCCTTATGCGTTTGTTTCTTAGTATTAAAATAAAAGTATTAAATTTAAATTGACTCATGAAAAGTAATCATTAAAGTTAAACGACTTATTTCTAATATAATTTAGGTAATCATCCATTTAACAATGACCCTTTAGCTTAGTGATGTGAGCGGTGACTTCCCCATTCATTTAACAGATTGTTCTGTAATTCAAACCGTAAAAAAATTGAGAATGTTGCTTGTTTAACGCAGGGAGCATGATTACACAAGTCTGCTATTATAAATTAATGCTGCTTCTGGTATAATTACGTTTCTTTTTTTTTTAGAATTCCTAATTACGGTACTAATTAGTGGTTTAACTGCAATCCCTGCTGAAAGTGCAGGTTTATTTCTCTAGGAGATACCATATATTGTGATCAATGCCATATAACTGCACTTATGAACAGTGCATGCGCACGTTTTTCACAAGAATTGGAAGAGTGGTTGAGTATAAGGACTTATGTTATTCTTTATGTTAACCACTGACAAGGAATCTTCGGAAACATTACACATTTTTAACTTATTGTATTTAATCTCTAGTTTCCTTTGCCAATTAAATCATTCCATTAAATCTTGGTACCCTGTACCAATCTGTACGGTTCTCTGGCTGGTTGATCGAAATATTTCCCCTGGGTTCATTATTTTCTTGCCACAAAATCATATGTCATCCTATTACCCAGTCTGCAATAGGTATCTGCAGTGTTGATCCCAATTTTCTGTAGATATCCTTTCAGCGCACAATATTTTGTAAAGACAGAGATGCGGAAATGATTCTGACTAACAATAAGCTTTAGTGGCTCTTCATTATTTCCGTTCGATGGTTCATGAATGCAGGCCTTTTTCTGAATTTACCTAGTTTTATCTTTCCAGTATCCTTGGCCCCAACTCCTTAGCCTCGTGCTGTGGTTTTCGACACTGTTTTCACGGGTTTTGGGCCTACATATGAAGTTGATGATGCGTTTCTGGCTAATTCATCGGCTTTTTTATTTTTCCGGATTCTCGCATATCTCAGTATTCAGAGTAAAGTAACTAACTTTATTGCGATCTGATAGATTATGCTCTCATTATCGCCTGTCTGTCGCAACATATATCTGCTTGTTTTAAAAGCTCTTTTATTGATTTCTGTTGAACCGTGTTCCATACGCTTCTGCTTGAAAGAGAGTGGCATATTTTTTTTTGGAATTGTAAGTACTATGTTACAAATTTCAGATTTAGTATTGTTCTCGGTTTTTGATCAGTATACCAGATCACTCCACTGAGTCTGCCTCTGTAGTTGGACGAGTTCCAGTTTACCTGATCTGTAACTTCCAACTTGAATTTCGGTTAAATAGATATATCGGAATTATATGATCTGGTCTCATACCACTGTGCTCTAATTCTGCATATCCGCCATATGCACACTAAAAAATATTGGCAATTCCTACAGAAAATTCCAGTAATGTATAGGGTAAATTTACCAAAAATTAGAAAATATACCTAAAGTGTACCTTAAATTTCCCAATTTTTGGCAATTTTACCTTATACGTTACTGCAATTTTCTGTAGCAATTGCAAATATCTTTTAGTGTATGGGGTTTGCCATCTTCGACGTCCTATTCTTGCTTCTCCCATTATCACCAAATGAAGAGGAGGATGTTCTGCGAGGCTCACTATAACTGCTGTAGCAGTAGTCCCCATTGCTTCTGATATGCATAACACACAAACTAGAGTTCAGTTATAGCAGCTTGTTACTTGTCTTTGTTGTGATTTATGGGTGCATAAACTTTATATTTATTTTTCTAATAATAGTGCACTGATGATAGTATAAAATTCCTCCGAGTTATCGTTTCGGTAAACTTTATTCGTGATGAATAATGATATTAACAATAAGTCAATGACGTAAAATAAGGAACATTTAATGGTTGCGCGATAATCCCAAAAATATTTAACTTATTGCGGAAATTGTGTAAATTGATGTCAATATTTTTATTTTTAAGCTATAGATATAACATACCGATGTCCTACTCCTAAAACTACTGTTTTGCAAATTTTGTACGCTTTGGGTTTGCTAGGGCCGAACAATTTTTAATTTAGATCGGCTCTAGCATATTATTTCTAAATTCTAATAATAACATATTAAAAATTATTTTCATTTGGTAAAATAGTTCTTTTTTTGAATACTCATTAAATGACAATGATTTCACTAAGAATTAATTGGTCCACCTGTTGTATTATATAGTTACAAATTATATGCTTCAAAAAATATCAAAATCTCCATTGTAGTAGCATTAAAAGTCCGGGTACCATATATTTTTTTTGCAATACCAACGGATATGTGCTTGCAGTAACTAACGACCAATATCGAGATATGTTATTGAAAAGTTCATGGTAGCTGCCATATAACCCAATATAATAGAGCAATTAGCATGCGCTAGATATTCTGTAATTACGGGTTTTGATGTAACAGCTAATGTTTAATGAAAACTCTCATATGAGCATTTGGATTTTGTGTGTTAATTATCTACTAAAAATGCTGAATGATTAATGTAATTCAACCGCTCTATTGCTTCTTGCGTTGACGAGAAGATTTTTCCAAGCCTAGTGAGAACATGCTAACGAGTGCGATAGAAAAACCGACTACCAATAATTACTTCACGTCGGAAAGGATATTTGATTAACAAAAGCAAATGCGCGCAGTTCGCAGAGGGATTTGACAAACTGAACGCAGTCGACTGTCGGTGAAAGCCAAATAAAGGCGCTTACATATCCCTTTGTTTAATCCTAGAGGGCCGCGTAGTCATCGCTGTTAATACAAATGGAGCTTTCTCGGTCAGTAGCGATGAGTCCACTTCTCCAATTAACCATCATGTACGTACTGATGATAATTACAGTTAGCGTGGCGATCGTCAGGCGGTACCAACCACGCATTGTACTGCACCATCGACTGGGTAGAAAGATTAACGCCATTACCGTGTTCTTGTCTTGGTTCACATGCAAGTTTCTGCATTATTGTGGTGTCATACTAGGGCTGCAAGAACTTATATCGCCGGATTTATAATTTCGTATATTTTACTTAATATTTTAAAAGATAATTTATCTATATAGATACAACTATAGCTTTTTTTTTTTAGTTCAGTAAAGCAGAACTTCAAGAATACATTCTACAACTATAAAAACTATATAAAAAATTACATATCTGAACATCAACATGGATTCATGGAGCGGAAATCCACTATCACAAACTTAGCAGAATTCAGTCAGTTCGTGCATAACATATTGGATGTGACAGGCCAGGTAGACACTATCTACACTATCTACACAGATATATCCAAAGCGTTTGACCATATAGACCACTGCTTGCTACTAGAGAAGCTCAAGACATTTGGCTTCAGTAACTCACTACTATCATTATTCAAATCGTATCTATCAGATAGATGCCAATATGTTACATATAATGGACACCAATCATACATTTTCCGAGCCACTTCTGGAGTGCCGCAGGGGTCCAATTTGGGTCCTTTAATGTTCCTGCTATTTATTAATGATTTATTGGAGAGCATTGGCAGTAAAAAATGTATATTTGCTGATGACCTTAAGATCTTTGCTTCTGTGACGTGCATATCTGACTGTCTTTCACTACAACAACAACTAAACAAGATTGATGACTGGTGTACTATAAACAAGCTTCATTTGAATATCGAAAAGTGTAAAGTCGTAAGCTTTTCAAAAAAAGTAAAACCAATACACTTTGACTACAGCATAAATGGAATATCTCTTGCACGGAACACACTGGTGAAGGATTTAGGCATTTACTTTGATGCATCGTTCACGTTTGTTACACAGAGAGAAACTATTATATCTTCTGCGATGAAAATGTTAGGATTTTTGATCAGAAACAGCTTCCTCTTCAACATAAACACCATCAAGCTTCTATATTTTACCTATGTTAGATCGAGACTAGAGTACGGTTGCATGATATGGAATCCCTACTGCGCTTCTCATAAGTTGGCTGTTGAGAGGGTACAAAGGAAGTTTTTAAAATACTTATGGTACAAGGAAGAAAATGCTTATGCCAGTCGCGGTTTCGACTATCAGCTTCTACTTGAACGATTTAACATCGTGTCATTGGAAGTGAGACGCCAGCTGCTTTTAATAAAATTTATTTACAACTTGGTCCATACTAAGATCGATTCATCAAATCTATTATCACAACTTCAATTTCTTATACCCCGTCCTTCCTCCCGTCAAACCTTGACATTCTACATTCCCTACGCTCGCCTTAACTCCGCTTTGAACTCTCCGATGGTGTCTATGTCACGCGCGTTTAATTCAATATCCCCCTTTTGCGACATCAATTTTACCCCTCTTTCTAAAATACTTACAATAGCTACTGAAAAACTAACTTAAACGTATATTATATCATTATTATTGTTGTTACTATCATTTTGTTGCTGTTCGTTGTTTATTATATATATATATATATAATCACAAAAAAAAATTTTTTAACGACCGTACTCTATTAATATTAAGTGAATTATTGGGTAAGCGGTCTGTCATAAAAAAACGATCTATTTGTTAAGGTTCCTCTATATTTCGTCATTTATTTATAACTTCTTCGGGAGGATTGCTTTAACTAAGATCAGGTTACATTTAGAATTGAATATAAAACAAACATATTACACTAAATTTACAAACGACATGTTAAAAGTAACAGCTGAACAAGAAATTCAATTCTTGTTCAGCTGTTACTTTTAACATGTCGTTTGTAAATTTAGTGTAATATGTTTGTTTTATATTCAATTCTAAATGTAACCTGATCTTAGTTAAAGCAATCCTCCCGAAGAAGTTATAAATAAATGACGAAATATAGAGGAACCTTAACAAATAGATCGTTTTTTTATGACAGACCGCTTACCCAATAATTCACTTAATATTATATATATATATATATATATATAATATTAAGGAAATTAAGGAATTTTTTGTGATTATATATATATATATATTGCACTTATACTGTATGAGTTAACCAATTAATGTTGAGATTGTTACTTTGTGGTTATATTGTATGTGATTGTACTAATTCATCTAATACTTTTAGTTATTAGCATTATTATTAATTCCTTCTTTGTATTTTTGTGTCCTTTTCATGGAGAAATCTGTTGGACGACAATAAATTTTATTATTATTATTATTATTATTATTAAACTATAATCTCAGATGATAACCATTTACATTCAGCTGCTTTTTCAGCAGCTCTTTGTACATGTTGGCCTATCGTCATATTTCTGTCCAGGTTCAAAATACTTTAAAGACTTAGTTTTGAACTCGAGCCTATTCTTCGGCAATCCTATCTAACGTCAATCGCTGACTTCCCCTATCTGTTTTTTCTTCCAACGTTGTAATTCTATAGTACAGTATATTGTCTCCACCAGTGTCTGCAGTCTCTTCTCTTGAATTTTGTCTTAATTTTCTGTTGGCCAATTCACTTGTTTGGCTTACTTCGGTCTAGTCTCATCGAGGAACCTTCCTGAAAATCGAACATCTTGTTATGCCACCTTCGTGTTCTTTTTTTGTTACAGGTGCCACACTACAGGTCATTGCTGTACTTTTTTCTTTCATGGCCTTCTTCCCCACAATTGAAACATTATGTAGACTTATTTGGTTCGTTACAAGTTTCAATAGCGTCTCCTTATTGCAGATGGTTGTAACATGTGGATATGGATATACGCTTTCTTATCCTACACTAACTGCAACTAATCTCAATGGGATCTATTTTTCTTAGACTACTATTAGGCTCTACATCTATCCCAACTGTTTGTATTTCAATTCGGTCTAAGGGATTGCTTGGGATTTCTTAGAGCACCTAGCATCTACATCTTCATCACATTCGCTTCAATTGCCGTTTTTAAGGGATCCTCCACTTTAATTTTTAAAATAAAAGTATATAATTTGTATAGTTTTGTATTCTCTTTTTGATTATACATTACATTATAATCTGCCTCGATGAAGGTATAAATTTGTGTCGAAGTATTGACAATAAAGAATTCAATGAAAGCTTTTAGTCATGTTGTTTCCGCTTTCCATTTTTTGCTGAATCCTCGAAATATATCGACCAGCCTTCAATTTGTTGTTTATTACCAATATCTAATTGTAGCGATGGAGCCATTTTTAACATACAGTTTATTGAATTCATATGGATTAAATGAAGACAAAAAGTTTGTAATAAATCGATAAAGGACTGCATGTACAATATGTGTATTTATGGTTGTATCTACCAGACTTTTATTTATCTCCAGTAAACATTATATATCATTCAAATTCATAGTAATGGAAATCAAATAAATGGTTTACAAAAGTAATCTTACCGCAGATTGAACATGGGGTATGGTCTCTCATCGTAGTGTGAAAAAACGTATTTTACTGGACAAAGGATGCATTTTGTGTTTTTTTTAAATATCTTATGAATTGAAGTTCTTGATATGCCCAATTCGAGCGCTGCTGCTGGAATTGAACTCCGTGGATAAGCTTGAAAATAAGCCAAAACAGTCACCTCGTTAGCTTCATTATCTATAACTGGCTTTCGGTGATCACGAGTTGCCTTTACACTCCCAGTTTCAAAAAACCGAGCTTCAATTCTTGCAAATTTTCCAGGAGTCATTGCTGGTAAGTCCGGATATTGCTCGTTAAATAATCTACATGTGCGTCTGACAATTCGTTCATATTCACCGTGCGTATAAAACAAATTTAGCAGATCATTATTCGAATATTCTTCAATATTCTCCATTATTAACTGTATTTCATAGAATTAGCAAAATAGAATTGTACTACTTTGACATAAAATCAACAACTGTCAAGTCACTTGTTCTAATTCCTCTTATAATCAATGCTTACTGGATACGATTTTGTAGTTTTATTAGATTTTAGTAAAAAATATGGAATAACAAGAAAACCGTTGTAAATAGGTATAGGGAAAGTCATAGCGAATCGATGCAGAATTAAATTCTGCATCTGATCATCCAATAATATACAGGCTGTTCCATTTGAAAAAAAGAACTTCTTCAACTTTGAAGATTTTGTAATTGGTCATGCAGTTTTGGACAGCCTGTATGCGACAAATCAATTGTCAATGTGGATTTCGAAAGTGTCATTCTTGTGCTTCCATCTACCCTAGAAGTGTTTATTACCAGTCGAAAATGGGCAAAAGATATTGTGTTGCAAATAACCCTACATCTTTCAAAATTTTCAAAAAAATCAAGATATCTAAGTAGCAGTTGAAAATAGGTATAGGGAAACCTATTAGAACTCATCATAAAATTTTCTCAGGAATTTAGAAATGAAATAATATACAGGGTGTTCCATTTAAAATAAAGAAAGTTTATGGCGACTTCCGGTATAACCGGAAAGTCTTTTTAATCTTTAATAATCTTTAATCTTTTTAAATTTTTTTTAAATTCAAGTCTGTGTTCAGTTGAGAACTGTTTTGCCTGCCTATTCTGGTGCCTTCTTTTCATTGTTTTTTACCTAACCATCGACACCATTTATTGTTGATTCTAATTTTAATTTCTATTTAAGGATATAAGGGAACGAGAAAAAATTCCACCAGACAAGAAAATAATTATAAGCTTCTGGCAATATTAAAACTCACAAATCAGCGACAAAATTTACTCTTACTGGTTCATCACCCTACGCTTCAAATTAACTCAATCTAGTTTCCATTTTTTTTCCGAATATATCTACAGAATGTATTGTGTACGGAATTTACAATGACACGTTTTGGTGCAAATTTAATGCATTTACATTTGTTATATTTAGTACAGCAAAATTGAAATGCAGTAAAATCACGTTTTCATTCGCCAACCTATTGAAAGGATCTGACCTCTGCCGGATGTCATCCGCCTACATTTATAAAGAAAGATCACTTACAATTAGTCACGTTCACCGCTCCGGAGTCGAGCAATTGTATAGATAACCTAGTATTTGTAGTAGTCCCTATATGTTTTTCAAGGGAAGTGTAGCAATGAGAAGGAGAATACTTTGTAAACCCTCTACATCTAACAAATTTTAAAACTTAAGTAAGAATTTCTCACAGCTGCTATCGTGTTTTATTGTCTTCCACTAGAAATTGTAATTTTCAAAAACAACAGACGACGTAAAACAAAAAAAAAAAAACAAAGAACCTGCAAGATAAGTGTTCTAAACCAAAATTAAAGTAATTATTCAGTTTACAACGTAAAAATAAGCGTACCTTCTTTATTTCACATATCCGAATGTTTAAACTATTACTGATATCAACATCGTTCTTTTTCCTTATTGTGGAACAACTATAGAAGATTTGGAGAAGGACAGAAAAAAGTCAGTAAAAGAGAGAGAAATCTGAACATCTATCATTAACAAGTCCGTATTTATTGTGCACAGTATTTCGAGAACACTTCTATTTTTTTCATGAATTATAGATATGTACTTTTTCTAGATAAAATTATTACAGTAGAATTATTTTCTGCTGGCGGATGCGCGATCTGATGAGACACATCCGAAGAAATATGGAGAAGGGTTATACTCGCACAAGAGAACACTATCTTCGCGATTCGTACATAATACGAAATTCAGTTTTTATTGTAATATGTATTTGCAGTACTGTACGTCAGCCAACGATTGGACTCTGCCCACCTCTTCAAACCCGTGACGTAGAATGCGCATGGGGGCGGGGTTTACACCAACAGAAAACAATTCTACTATACGTATGTGGGTACTTCTATTAGAAATAAAGATAGTTTGCTTTCGTCTCAAATCTCTTTGTATCCATCCAGATGAAATACTCCCAAAAGATATTGCTTATCGCAGTTGCTGATTATTTATAAAAAGAGATTCGAGCTTTCTTTAATGAATGGAGGATGCTACAGTGTGGCGGGGTTTGAAGTTTATCTAAGTTGCAATAATAATTGAAGTATGCGTGTCATGTCAATGTCAATTCTATTAAAAGAACAAATACTATAATAAGTGCTAGAACTTTACGCCTCTACTTTTTAAACATGTTGATAGTCTTTGATCCATTCTTTGTTCATTTTCCAGATAGCTTCGACTATTCTTCCAATCAATTTCTCTCACGTATTTGGTTTACCGTTATCCTAAACATCCAATTTAGAACAACCCCAAAAGAACTCCAATGGCTGAAGGTCCAGTGTCAATAACTTAAAGTGGAAATCATGTTGTTAAATCATAGTGCGTTGAGATTCTAGGGGAACCGTTTTCATTCATTTCAGCAACGGCTCTTCCAGGAAATTGTTATAATAATTATTGTACGACAATAAACCTCAAAAATTTAACTTCGGTAGAAAGCAAAAGAAGACTATTATTAATTAAAAAGTTATCTGTACTTATTTATTAAATTTTCCAAATCCTCATGTTAGAGGCACGTAAAAGAAGTATCGTCAGCGGAGGGAACCGTGTGTGTATGACGGGTTACATGTGCCAGTTCATTAATAAATATTAAAAGAACAACGTTGGCCTCAGCACCGAGCCTTGCGGCACCCCACGCACGTCTAGGCCAACTTTTAATTTAACGAAGTCATTACCGATCCTCAACAGCACACCGGAACCAATCGTTAACTACCCATACGTTTCAAGTTTACAAAGAAAAATAGAATGAATGGAATAAGTTAGGTCGCAAAATATGGTGGCAGTTATTTGTTTATTATTAATATTTATTAGTTATTTATTAATATGATTATATTCATAGATATTGATTGATAGAAACTGTAATCAGATTTACAACTGGAGAGCAAGCCCTCAGTCTCTAAAAATATTCGATAATTTTCGTGATGATTTAAGATTCGCCAAGATGAACACCAGATATAGTAAAAATTTTGCTTGTACACACGTGTGGGCAGATTTTGTTGAACTTAATTCCGGAATAACATTATTTTGGTGGTGCAAACTCTATTTCAACGCATGAACTTGGATAAGACCCAGTCTTTATCAAATACTGAAATTAATATAAAAAATTTGTATGGTGACGAACTGCGTGATTTTGAAAATGTAAACGCTACTCTGCTGCAGCACGTCCGTTCCCATCACAATACTCATACAATGTCAGCGTATTTTACGTTGGTGTACGTTTACTCATGCTTGCTGAATACTAATTACTTTTACGTTATTACTTATCAACGAATGTAGTTTTATCTAGGTTTCACATTTCTTCTTTTGTCAGGAGGAAAGAATTCACTTAAAAGTGTATATGAAGCTTATGTTCAGAATTACCTCTACGACAGATGGTGTAGGTTTGTCAGCTACCTCAGGGAACATCTCGTATGTATTAAATATTATTATTGCATTTTATTCATTCATACACAATTGATAGCACTGTTCGCTTAAAATAAAAGTCCAACAAATCATATTAATACTCAGTCATATTTCACTGGGAACATTAAAGTTCAAAACTGTCGCGTCAACTGCTTTTATATGTATGTATGTTATTTGTAGACATGCGTGTGGTGATGATATATGTCACGGTATTGTGACCAGCCAGATACTATTAACGCCGAGTATTTTACATAATATCCTCCCCAAACAGATTAACCCCTTTTGCCGAGTAGAACATTGAGTGGACGGCCGGCGTTGCTACCTTCGTCACTTTTCTCTAATTTCGTTCCGGACCGCATCGGACCGGAGAGAGAAGAGTCTACTGCAGGAGGATCGATGTGTTTGAGATTGCCGCTTGATTCTGTTGGGTAAGTTCCGTCTCGAATTGCACAGACGATGGAGAGGACCGGCAATAATCGTACTAGTTATTTGGCCGTTTCCACCGTCCTCTGCGGATTTTAACGATGGGACAAAATTGACGATAGCTCGATAGAATTCGGGAATGAAATGATTTTGATATGGGGTAATTTCATGAATGCTCCCTATTTCTTTAAATGACGTTTATGTTTGAAAAAGGAAATGGGCATCTTTAATTTTGAGTGTCGACTTGAAAGAGTTAGCAAGGTTATATTTTTGTGGTTTCTTAGAAATATTTGTGCTGGGACAATAATTTCTAAGCTTTAACAATTCTGTGGTAAGTTGTCAAGATTGTTATTATTCTGATAGACGTTAGCAATAGATAAAATAGTAAATCAAACATAAACTGTTCACTAAAATTATCAATTCTTGTGAAGAACGGTACAACTAAAAATTGAAAAAGTCTAGTTTTTGTCTAATATATAACATATATTTAAGATCTTGATAGCTATTTTAGAAAATTTAACCAAAATTCTTTTATTAGAATCGAAATTGAAGTATTGCATGTTGCAGGTGAAATTTGCAATAAACCATATGTATAATACAGTGTGTTTCACTGTTCATGGGGACACCTACAAAACTTTTTATTTTGCAAACAATCAATTTAAAATTTTTATCATTTGTGCAGGCCACGACAATGCACTCTTTTGCAAGAATAGAGATTTTATAAAGTCAATATTTAGCCAACTAAAATTAAAATAAAAATTATTTTTTAGTTTAGTAATGTCATGCTAGCGATTAAGAGTATTAAGAAATCACCCAAGAACTTCTAATACCAAATTTCGCTAAAAACTTTTCATTTAATTTAAATTCTTCTACATCTTTATCCTAGTAGGTAGATCATAGTTTATTATTGCAATAATAATATTTTATGTGATTGCTTCCAAAAAAGTTCTTTAGGTATCCCCATGAAAAGTGAAACAAATTACAAATGTCTTTTATTGCTATACATCAAAACATGACATGTTGAAGCAACTATGCTTTTATCAAAACTCACCAGGATTACCAAGGCCCTTAATACATATCTAGCATCTCCCTCAAAAAACTTTAACACTGGCGGATTCGAAACTAGCAATTTTAGTCTGTCAAATGCGTTTTAGTGTACCTATACTTTGCTACGTCCATTTTGCATCCTTTTTCAGAAGTTCTCGGACAGATGTACTGATATTTGACATGCACGGTATAAATTTGTGCGAGTATATTAACATTCCTAAGAATTTTTGCAATGATTTCTTATCTTTTGGTGCACTAATTTTTTGACTTGCTTCTATTCTATTGCAACTATGTTTTTATTACACGTCACTAGCGTTATCAAGACACCTAATATAGAGAGTGCGCCATTAGTGTATAGGCGGAATTCAGCACGAAAACTACGAAAGATAGGAAACTGAGATTTTCTGTATGTATATAGTTGATTAATGCGCATATGGTAAAATTATTGTTAAATATACAGGGTGTTACAAATTCCCAGAGCCACTTTGAACTTTTTTATTTTAACTGGATTGCTATATTTTTTAGTTATTTCGATAGCCACCTAAAATACCTTTGCAGTGATATATGGTTATGTGCACTTCTGATTGTTAGTTTAGGCTATATTGCAAATTTTGTCAAAATTTTGGCAGTTGCGATTTTTGAGATTTTAACTTTTATATTAAAAACTGGTTTAGTGTCGCGCGTGAATCTTTTGTTATGGATTTTGGGGTTAACAGTTAGCATGTTTCAAAGTGGTATAACTTAGAAATACATATATACAGGGTGTTAAATATGTCATGGAACAGTTTTCGACCACCAAAGCTTTTCCTTCGATTTTTTTAAATGGAACCTATATTTTCCAATATAATTAGCAAATTCCTTGTAAAATTGCATTCAAAATGGTACCAATAACGTAATACTTATTTTCAGTATTTTCGGAGATATTATGGAAAATATGTTTAATAATAGGAATTTACCCCTATTTATTTGTTCTTTTCTATGTAAGTTGTTGTTGTAGATTATTTATAACGTAACAAAAACAAACCCTACGCGACACAAAATTATTTTATTTTTTACACTTTTAGATATAATAATTTTAAATCAAGAGATGCTCAAATATGTCTCTATTCAGCTCCGTGTGTATGGCCTGCCTTACATTTTCAAATATACATATTATCATATTATCCACATTTAACTGAAGAGAAGCATTTCTTATGCGTTTGTGCATGTTGTCTGCCGTCGCATCGTGTGTCATGCATATGATGGTTTTTATAGTAGGCCGTAGAAAAAAATCACAAGGGGTCAATCTGGTGATGCGGTGACCGATTTAATGAATCCCAATCCGTGTATTAATAAATGCCTTATAGGGTGCCCTTTTGCAGCAGCACCGTAATGTGTGAATGCACAATCGTGTTGGTACCACAGTCTCTTCATAAAGTTCCTATGGAGGCCTTCTAGCAGTATTGGTAAATTATTTTAAAAAAAAGTTTCTATAAATCTCACAATTTAAGGTATTCTCAAAGAAGAATGGATCCACAACGGTGTTCCCTTATGCCCCCCCCCCCCCTGTTTGTGTTGTTACTAAATGGGTTTTGTGTATCACAGTAGAGTGAAGTTTTTCTGTTCATTATTCCAGAATTGACAAATGTTGCTTCATCTGTGAAAAGCACAATAACCCAGAATATTTTCACCGATACACAAGTTCCTTTTCAAAATCCGTGTGTAGTAAGCCGTGGTGAATATTAATTTTATAAGAGTGTTTCTTTACAATTCTCCTTGTGATAGTGGATGCAATTCCATGATGTTTCGAAATTGTCGTTGTAGAGATTGGCGAATTTTCCACAACGGATTTTTTATAACCATGGTTTTTGTCCTTCCATGTTTATCATAATTCACATAACCCGACCAAAGAAACCTTACCAACAAATTCTCAAAGCTTACTATCTGACGCTCTACAGGTAGGATAATCCGCTGCATACATTCTTGATGCTAATAGTAGATTTTTGTTGCAAGCACCAAGAAGAAATATCATGTCTATGAGTTCCTCCTTGGAGAAATTTATTTTTAATAAATGAATTTAGGTAAAAAAAAACAGGAACAAGACGATAAAATTAACAACCAGATTAAAGTAATACGTAATAACTAATAATCTACAAATAAATAATTCAAATATTATAATAAAATCACAAAACATTGTAAAACGCTATGACACCAAAAATAAACTACAAAAAACAACATTATGTGGACATTTAAGCAGAGATTTGATGTTTCGTTATATTCTTAGCTTTTGTTTGAAAATCATGGCTATCTAACCATATTTGGTGTCCCATATATTGAATATTGTCATCATATTTTCCATAAATTTGTAATATCTTCGAAAATACTCAAAATAAGTATTACGTTATTGGTACCTTTTAAAGGTAATTTTACGAGGAATTTGCTGCTGAAATTGAAAAATATAAGTTCCATTTAAAAAAATCAAAAGGAAAGCGTTTGAATTTGGATAAATGTGCAATGACATATTTAACACGTTGTATATATTTTGACGTTGCGCCACCTTGAAATATATAAACTGTTAGCCGCCAAATTGAGAACCAAAGCATAACGCGCGACACTATAACCGTTTTAAAGATAAAACTTAAAATCTCATAAGTCTAAAACTGTCAAAATTATGACAAAATTTGCAATATAGCCTAAACCAATTGTCAGAAGTGCACATAACTACACAGTAAGAAATTTTTTACACTATTTAACACTACAAATACACTAGCGTTTGTACAGGGAGGTCCACACTAAATAGTGTTAAAAAATGTACCCGCACCTAGTGTAAACCGTAGTGTAAAATGTACCCTGCACAAATAGTAAAGTATATACACTACTATAGTGTAAAATGTACACTACTATAGTGTGAAATGTACGCTACTCTAGTGTAAACATGCAATTAATTTTTTTTTGTTTTTTAAATGGGAAAAAGGAGAAAGAGAGAGTAGACTAACGGATTACACTATTTGAATTTTTCAAAAATATAATTTAATAAATAAGAATTTGATTCACAAAATTCAAATAACAACAATCCAGCTATCTACACTCTCTCCATTACAATAAAATAAAGACGATGTAACATTTTATTTATTTATTTTATCTTTTAAAAAGCAAATAAATGCTTCGGTACCAAATACCATTGAAAACAAATTGGAGATTTAAAACAATATAAATTAAGTTCTCTTTACCTGTTTCCTGCAAAAGATCCGCCGTCGTGCTCTCACCTATTGTTATTTTTATTAATTTGACAACATCGATATGTTTTAATTTGATAAAATACGTAGAGGACTCCATATTCTCTAGAACGACAACAGCTCAATCCGCATTTGTTTTTAATGAAATATTTATGTTAGTACATATTTTTCATGTAACTCTGTACACCTTATACACTAACATCTGTACCAGGTATACACGGAGGTACGGTGTACCTCCATGCTTGGATTTATGCTGTACTTATACAAAATGTCGACCAATCATTCAAAAATAATATGCAACATATTCTAAGATTGATATTTACCTGCAAGGTGTATGTATGTGTAACAGTATTGTAAACTATAATATGACTAACGAAGAGAACGCTCTATAATTAGCGCTAATCATAAACTTCTTCAAACTATGCACATCATATAACCAAGGTGTTCTGTGATGCGACTGACCGACTGATGCCGACTGACGAGCAACGCCGATAACCAGATACATCGCCTCAGTCTAAACAACAACCGGGAATACCCGGAAAGATTGGCCCGCGCATGCTAGAACGAGTGCGACGCAATGTTTGTATCAGATTATTCTCTAATACTTTTTATCTAAATGCGTTTGTATGTATATCCGTCAACATTTAATATTTCACAGTTCCAATAAATTTACAGCCTACCTTAAAGAGATGCAACAATAAAGTGTTCATGATTACAATTTTCTACTGTTACAACAAATTATAGCAGATTGCCATATAAAAAAAATATTTTATTTTTTAATATGCTGTGTCTTCATATATTTTTATATTATGTCGTATTATAAATGCTCTTTACGATTTCATTTCATAATTCCTTATGCCTTAGCTTATGCTTACAGCAATACATATAATATGAGTTTACTCGTTTTAGTGTACATCTCCAACACGGCTCCTGGTAAAGTATTTACCGTTTCCTAGTGTTCCAGGTAGTGCAGATTTTACACTACAAAGTGCATACTTTTCTACACTAAATTTTTACCCAAAACACTAGCCAAAATTACACGTCAAAATTTCTTACTGTGTATATATCACTGTAAAGGTGTTTTAGGTAGCTATCGAAATAATTACTTAAAAATACAGCAATTCATTTAAAATAAAAAAGTTGAAAGTAGCTCTGGGAATTTGTAACACCCTGTATATTTGAACATATTTTTACCATATTCGCATTGATCAACTATCTATATATACAGAAAATCTCACTTTCCTATCTTTAGTAGTTTTTGTGCTAAATTTCGCCGGCACACTAATGGCGCACCCGTATATCTAACATATGCGAATAAAGAACTTTTTTGTAAATTTTAGATAATTTAACGGATTTTAATAAATTTATTGCTGCAAGTAAATAAGTATGTAAATAAGTGAAGGTGTCCATAAACAAACTACACACATTTTCATTATTAACACATATTAACCTATCCCATAAGCATAGGTAGAATACACATATATCAGAAGGAACTTCACGATATCTGCAAATCTAGTCTTATAAAAGGGATTTATTACTGTAATTAGATCTAAAGAGCGAGTAAGTGTTCCTGTTCAAATTTATGTCCCACACGAATATATGTTAGACATTCTCATTTTGAACGATGTTTAAAATTAACACCTCCGTGATGTACTGCAGTCTATTATTCCTATCCTGACGGTTCATGAATAAGGCAAATTGATGGGCGGCAGAGCCAAGTTTCACAACAAATCTATCGTAGAATATTGATTCAGGTCTTATACTCACATAATAAATGTCAACAAGATGGATGACCACTGGATGGCATATTGCCGTTTGGTGCACGTAGCTACCACCACTGTAGTGTGAAAATGGCGCGTCAGTTTTTGCTACTCGATGTCATCACTTATCTGTAAATAAAAAACGACAGGTTTTAAATAACAGAGGATATTGATTGTGAATAGTTTTGAAACGAATCCTTATTTCGTCGAAAACGGCGTTTCGGTTTAAATATTTGTTTTATGTGATTTTATTAGGGAAAAAGCAATGTTGTTTCGCGAATACACAGGGCGATCTGTGACTACCTTGTGGTAGACAAGCAAGAAAAATGTCAACTTTAAAAATATTTGAAAAAATGTGATACTTTATTAACGCAAATAGGAAATATTTCTGAATAAATTGCATTTTGTAAATTTTCTTCTGACAAATACTAGGGCTAAATAAGTTCGAGACCTACATGTTTTATAAAATAAATTGTCAGTAATGCAGCTTATTGAATTACTCAAGTTAAAAAGCAAACATTTTGGCGATTATAAAATGGAAGCTAAAAGTGTATGGCATATTTCCCATTTGAACGTTAGATAATACTAGTAATGACGTGAACTTTACCTCTCTCTAATCTTTGGTTAATTAAAAGGTATATTTCTTTTCCTTTTTATATTTACACAAGTGAAGAAATTGGCTTTCATCTATTTTGTTTCTGAAACTAAAACTCTTTTTACTAGAAATAGTGTAATTAGTTTTTTGTTGTTGTTGAGTAATGTCACAAGCATGTTAAGTGATGTCATCCAGAGAAATCTTTTGAAATTTTTATTTGTTTACTTCTTTTTGTTCACCAATTTACCAACATAGAATTACTTCATTGAAGTAAACAAATACGAATCACCAAAATAATAGAAAAAATGAATCGAAAAAGTATACAAGTTTATCAGCAATCTAGACATGTAACTCTAGCGCTGAGGTGACTTGATTTACAAATTTGAAATTGTTTTACAATAAAATTAGAAGCTATCCTGAATATTTAGCACTATGATAAGTGCCATATAATTTAGGCACTACAAATAAAATAATGTACGCCTGTTCCATTTAATAAAACGCAAAAATTAAGCGTTTGCCTACTTATGGAACACATTGTATGTACGAAAATATCTGCTAGTTATGCAGGTATATATTCTGTGAAATTACTAGAAAGGAAACACTTTCTAGTAAATCCCAGCAAGTAACGCAAGGCTTATATTGCTATTTAAAAAAAAAATCCTAGTTGGCATCCTAGCATGAACGGCACCTGTTATAGTGTGAATTGATTTATGTCAAAATATTCAGAAAAGTTTGGAATCTTAGTGTATACAATTTCGACATTGTAGATCAAATCACCCCGGCGCTAGTGCCAAAGCACGACACTTTCATTTCTTTTGCTCTTCTGAAAAATCGCACCTCTTGACATATTTGACCGCACATTTTCTAAGAACGTACTGGAGATGAAAAATGATCTTTTTTTTTACTTGTGGGATACTAGTCCGACAACCTTTTCCTCTCTTTTTTTCCTGTGCTTACTTATTTAGACTATTCTTTTACCTAGAAAAAAATATTTATTGAATAAGTAAAATTTTGCGATTAATCAATTTTGTACTTTTTGAGAAAATAGGCCACAAAGGTTGTGAGTTGAAGTCACAGAGATAAATGTGCTTCTGGATTCTTTTAATACGCTAACATTTACATTAGTTACATGGTGAAGTCAAAGTAAGCAATATAGCGTATTTAAATGTATCACTAATACATAAAACTGTTACTTTATTAAATTGTTCACGATAAAACTTTAATTAGAACAAGTATTTAAAGAAGTTCCGACCTGTGGGTTTGTTGGTTGCACATACGTATCGCGAATGACTGCATCTATTTACAATGTGCGCAGAATTGTGGATATGTTTGTGAAAATGACTCAAATATCAAATTTGGTGGAGGTGCCTGTTTTAACACAGTGGAACCATCTTAATGTAGTCGCGGTTAATATTATCTTCCACTTTTTTTTTATTATTTTTATTAGTATCGGTATTAAGGGCACTAAGGCGTTTACATACTTGCGTTTATTATTATCATGCGTTCGGTTACTATTATCACATTTCACTTTATTCGTTGATGATATAATGCATCACACTATTTTACTATACCCTGAATACATAAATTAGTCAGCACCACGCCTACAAAGGGTAAAATGTATATAAGCACAACTTTTGCTGATTTTGAAGCGAAGGAATGGATTGCACATGTGTGGCCTAAAATTGTATACAAGTAATCTCCTAAAAATGTATATAATGCAGGTAAATCTGAACTTTACTATCGTGTAAAATAGTAAAAGAGCGTATTACAGTTATGTGCTGTGCAAATACATTTATAATCTATTCCTGTATTTTCCGTCTTAGATTTCCTTAATACATTTCATTTACCATATGCTTCCATTTTGTCCTATGCTTAGATATAGCTTCGGCTTCTGTCAGCGTTAGTCTTCTTTCCTTGACTAGTTTAGTTGTTCATCATCCTACTTCAATCGAGGTTTTCCCCTTCTTCTTTTACTCACACTCCTTGCTTCCCATATTCCTCGAACTTATCGGTCTTCATTTAATCTTTCATTTCTTTCACACTTATTTTCTTACCTTTTTCACTGCTTTCCTTGATTATTGCATTCATAAAATTTAAGAACAGTATGGAGCGTAGTCCTTCCTGTCTTACCCCCACCGTCATTTCAAATGCTTCAAATTGTTGTGATTATGCTTCTTGTACTTAGATATAAGCTATACCTCCTATTATGCCTCCATCTACGTTGTTTTTGTCCAATGCTGTGCAAATATGATCGGCGAAATCGTAGGATATCTTTCAGTTATCGGTAAAATCCTGGTGTTTTAAAGGTGTTAAGATGATGCTCGATGATTACCACTTGAATGCATGGATGACACCTATTACACTGGGCAACAAATTTTCGAAAAGTTCATGCTTCCAAGCTGAAAATAGTCATTTCTTAATGAATTCAATGTGCTGAACACGAAAATGACTAAGAAAAGGCTGAATTGGCTACGGGTTTTCTGTAATATGTACGCATATTTCAGAAAAAGTGTACTTATGTCAATATTATAATACATGGTAAGAAAACATTTACGCATATTTCAGAAAAAGTGTACTTATGTCAATATTATAATACATGGTAAGAAAACATTAGTCTGCTTCTGGCTTTCGACTTCTTTTGGCCTGCCGTTTGTAGTGGACTTGTGGAGCATCTCTACTGATTGTCCAACAATAGTCAGCTAGCATTGACGTAGACCATTTGCCTTGGTACCGTTGCTCCATGGTGGCAATGTCCTGATGAAATGTGTGAAGGGGTGATGCAATATGACGCAAAATTTCGTCATTTCTCACTAAATTGCATTACATTATGCAATAGCATCTATACAATGGACAAAACGTCAATATCTCTGGAACGTGAGCCAATCAACTTTTTTCAATGTGATATTCGTGTTCAGCACGTTGAATTCATTCAGGATTGGGTACTTTCACCTAAGAAGCAATTTCACTGTTGACCAGTGTTATTTTTAATGAATAGTCACTACAATAAGTTAATAAATTAAATCATAGAATTGTTTCATTTGTTGATAATTACACCAGGCAAGTTGTTAACTTAAATTAAACACATAAACGTTGTGTTATTATATATGAATACCACTTCCTCAATACAGCCCTGTGATATAGGATATATACAAAGTTTCAAAATTTATTACCGCCTACACCTCGAAATGTATGAGTTGTTATTAACAACAGCATTTATGTCATAAATGCTTCTACGGAAGAGGAGGATTAGCGGCAAACCTCCAAGTGAAAACTAAACGAGAAAAGAATTACACAGAGAAAGTCCATATAGTAAAATTTACACTTCCCTGTTTGACGGAAATTGTAGTAAAAATTTCTAGTATTCTACGAAATTGCTGGAAATTGTTACTATAGTAAAGTATACATGCTAAAGTATTATTTACTAAGTTTTCTTATTGTTTGAAGCTTCTACTACGGTTTTACACCAAGCTGAAGTTGACCGCTCCGATTACTACCGAGAAAGGCTAACGTGCTTGCATTGAATGAGCAGTAAAATATGCTAATAATATATTAAGTTTTACTAATGTATTATATAACACTGTAACGAGCATTTCTTCTACTTTTTGGAGCTACAATTTCCTGATTAAGAAATGCATTAGTTTCTTTTATAGAATGTTATCCTCATACCTGTGCTGAAAATTAAATAATAACTACTTTGACTAAACTTTTAACTACTAGCCGCGTTTGTCCGGGTCAAGTTATTTACCGCATTTGAAAGCTAAGATAGCAGTCTATAAAATGCACTATTATTCACACTGTAAAAACATCGAAACGGGCGCACGATTGATGTCTACAATATATTTTTTAATCACAAGAATAAAATAAATATCTAAATACGCTTTCTAAGTACATTATAAGAAGTACACAATTCCTAGAAAAAAATATAAATATTATTGCTTGTATATTGCTAAATAACTGATATAAGAGCAAAAATAAAATTGCAGTCTTTTTTAAATCACATAGTTAGGTAGGTACTAGATTATTAATGCTTGATTCCATTGATTTCTCTGGTGATGCAAGATTGATTTTATACGGTAACTGAGAATGTGATGGTTCTTCTGAACAAAGGGAGTACAAACAAATTTTTTCAGGCGGAAGTAAACTAATATCAGATTCTAATCTAATAATATCATCGCTTTTATCACTTAAGTTTGTTAGTGAAGCGGCTAACATGTTTGGCAAAATCCATCGCCTTCATCAGTAGATACGTGTTTCTGGTTCAATTTGTCGTATTTGTTTAACAAATACGCCAGCAAGTGCCTACATATAATGTATGTCTAGCGAAACCAAGAGAAATTAATGAACTTGCGCGTGTAAGTCAAATACCACAAAGGGAAGAAACATTCAGGTTTGGTCTTTCAACTTTGCATGCCTGGATTAGCTTCATGGAATTAGTACTTCATATATCTTATACTATATTGATCTAAAAATGGTGTGCTATCACCGAAGAAAATAAAAAAATAAACTTGTGCAGGACCGTTTCCGTAAGGAATTTTGTTTAATAATTGGGCAACCTCATTTTGTTGCAATAAATGCAAACATTTTTGTAAAAAATTTTATACGAAATATTAATATGAGTTGTGCTCTTCACTATTTGTTTTACAATTTATTGTACTAAATTTTATAATTGTTTTAAAATTTAAGGTTTTTTTTTCTGCAGAGCAGGATTTCGTTATGGCTTTCAATGTAGGGTGAAAAATTTTAAAATTGAAACAGTTATTAAAAAGAAATTTTACTGTTTGTTACCGCATATTATCATTCGGTTATTGTTAAGAAAATCTTTGTGTCCCAAAGTGATTACAATAGGCGAGGACCACTATATTGTCTTTATTAAATATTTATTATATTTGTATTATAATCAACAAACCTGAAATTTAATACAAATACGCAAAAAAAATTCCGTACTATAAAAGCTGTAGTAGTTTCCGGTTAAGCGACGAATGAATATTTTCCCATAATATCGTCACTAACAGAACTGCCGTTAGGTATATGTCCGCATAAATGTGTAATATTTCATTATAAAACATTTTCCGGTTTTCATTTTCATGGAAAAGCAGATCGTGCCATCAATCATACGAGGTAATATTCATCTTTCACTTTCGAATGTTCTCGGAACTTTGCGGCCATTTGGCTGATATTGACCGCCATTTATTATTATCCTCCAATTGCCGTAAATAGACCGGGCTTAATAATTTAAATTAGAGGTCCTTTATATTGACAGTGAGGACGCTCCGCTGGAGTTCACTAGATCAATACTTACAATAGCATGTGAATGATGTTGCCCCGCCATTTGATCATCACTTCTGGAATAATTTTAAAATTGTTGTGTACTTTTTTTAACCTTCTCGTTAGTCTAATTGTAACAGCTTTCAGCAAGAAGAGGAATAATTACAATCGAAGGGGAAATTCGGACGTGTTATTTTGGATATACAAGAATGGAAGCCGACGTATAACAATGGATTGAATGAAAATGTAAAAGTGTACATTTTACAAGCGAATATCGTGCTGACGGGGACATAAACGCATTAGAAAATCTGAATGAGTAGGTCTTACCAGCTATAGTTGCTTTTATATGTATTTTAAATCAATTCATTATACATCCAAGCATTTGCAAGCCCTCATTTGCAATGCAGATTGTTTCATTATTATAGACTTCTATATCAGGAATGACTTCATTATTCAAAGGGTGTAATTACAAACAAGAAATCACATAGAAAACGCAACTCTTTCGTTAACTTGACTTTAATTTCAGGTGAAAAGCTTGAATTGCCGCCTACATGCATGTATAAGTACTTTCCACTGACTGAAAAAAAGAACATAATTATAAAGAATTTATTTTAACGCGCTTGTGATGAATTATAGTAATTATTTGAGATTAAAAAAATATGAAATTATATGGAATTAATTCCAAAATAGTTGTAACTTTTTTATGATTACTGATAAAACAATAAATAATAGTGAGTAACAAGTCCATAGAATATATTAAACGGTGTAATAAAAAAGAAAAAGGCCATTATTATAATTCCTGCATATTACTATAAAGCAAAGATACCTATGGTTTGCTAGGGTTTTTGATCAGAAATACCAGGAACCTGTGCGATGAGGCATTTATTTCTTTCTATAACGCCTTTATTAGAAGTAAGCTTGAATACGGAGCTGTGATTTGGGATCCAGGATATCTTAAATATCAAAATTTAGTTGAGGGAGTTCAAAAAAAAATTCTTGAAACATTGTATTATCGTAAACACCATCTCTTTTTGTCACATGGCTATGATTATCAAAACTTGCTTAATGAATTCAATTATGTATCCTTATCAGACCGTAGAACAATTTCACAAATTCTGTTTATTTTTAAAATTGTCAATAATCTTTTTGATGTGCCTTACTCGTTAGGTACCCTCAACTTCCACGTTCCCAGAATTGATTCTCGAACTTGTAATGTTTTTTATTTACCGTTTTCTAAAACACGTCATTTTTCAGTCTCCGATGTTATCAATGTGCAGATCAGTAAATGAACAATGTTTAAATTTTGATTTATTTAATTGTTCCTTAAGATACCTTAAATCTTTTGTGTTCACTAGATTTAAGTCTTGATGTCTTGTTAGTTATTAGCTTGTTTCTTATTAATTAAACTGTTTTTTTTTTCATCTACCTGTTGTACATATACTGAAACTTTGTATTAAGTGTTTTTGATTAATTTTCTTTGTCACGTGATTTCATTTAAACTTTGGTTACCTCGTACATGCATTTTTCTTATGTTTATATATCTAATATTATCCTGTTAAAAGCGTTATTATTATTATTATTATTATAAAGTGTAGTAGCTTCCTTCAATGTTGTAAGTGACTACTTATTATGAAGTTAGGCATATAACATTTTACAATAAAGGGTGCGACTGTATACGACGTTAATAGAATAGCCTTTGCGAAAATTTCTTCTAGTTAATAATAGTTTATTGACATTTACTTAAATGCAAGAAAAAAAAAATGTTCTCCCTACAATTATCAGATTTTTATTATTTGATTGTTACATTTACTAATTAGCACATATGTTATTCATCATATCCTATATCTGCTGGCCTTTTACGTACATCCGTCATAACCACGGCACTCTAGAAATATCTAGAAATTTGAAAACGCGGTATCTCGCTTAATATTTAAAATAAGCATAAAGTATTCATTATGACAGCTTTTTGCGGTTTTCATTAGCAAAGATAATATGATGTGTTTAGTCAAAATTTTTGAGAAATATTAAAAAATTGATTTTAATTTTAAATGCCAAATAAGAAAACTAGGGTAGACTGACTACAGTTGTAACAATTTTGTTTTAACTGTTCGTAGCATCGTCATTATTCAAAAAAATTAAAACCTAAAATTATTAAGTAAAAGAGTAATTTATCAGTGTTTAGAATGTTATTCAAATTCCAGTCGTAGATGCAATAATACAGATATTATTAACGTAAAGGTTTTCTTACAATTTACCCCAAGGCGAGGTCAGTTGTAGTAGTGGTTAGGGTCAGTTATATCACATAAAATGAGGTATAAGTCATAGTTTCTTAATTAGATTTATTACACGAGATCCCAAAAACAGTATTGGATGCTAGCACGGCACGTTTCTTTTAGTTTGTTAAATTAACTATACTTTTACTGAAGTTTATTGTAAAAAAATCAAAATTAATTTATTATAATATTGACATAATAGCACTTTTAGTACTTATAAAAGTAATGAATGTACCTAATTAAAAATAAACAAATGAAAGGTATACTGCATTTTATTCAATTTAATAAAAGGAAGGGAATAAAATACAGAGCTTCAAGCAACATTTCAGCAAGAAAATTAGAAAACTGATTAAAAATAATCAGTCCGATCTATAGTTAGCGCAAATAAAATATTTACCAGCATCTGTGCACTTTCTAAACTTTTTTTAGTGCTTCTATTTATAAGACTTTTTATAATGCACCCTCTCTCCCCGGTGCTGTCAAATAATAATAATTTAAACACTTAAAAATGATCATTCTCCACCCTTCCATCACTTGGTGTTAAAAAAGTTAATCGTTTAAAATAATGCTAGTTTTCCCTCCCTTTTCACCCCGAAATCCCCGGAAAATGTTAATATATTACTGATAATATATAAATATATCTTAATTTTACATATATTTAATAATAATAATAATATAATATTTATTGGCATTCGCTCAATATAACAGTTAAGACATAATCGTAGATAACACATACAAACAAAAGCGATGCCAAATTTCAGAATTTAAATATCAGTTTACTCTAATTAAAAACCCCCCAGAGTCATCTATAATACTTTTAAATAAATCTATAAATTAGATGCCGCTTTACTGATGGCACGTTACTTTAATATCCCCACTAAATAATACGTTTTACCCCCCTACTAATATTATATTATATTTGTAAAAGTGTATTAGAGGGTGTATCGCTGTGAAGTCAGCATCTCATAAATACACATAATACGTGCTAATATTCACAATGTGGTGTGATTGTTTTGTTATTGTTAAGTGATGTATTACTAACTTTTTATCAAATAAAAAAAAATTTACACAATATATAAATTTTTATTATTATTATACGGACGAGAAATAAGTTCAACAAATAATCTCATTTGTGTAGGTTCAAATACTATATAGATTGATATTCTTCTATCTAAATTCAACTAGAACTCAGTTTAATCGGTTTAAATTTATATTAATCAATTTAATTTTCCCACCCATATCTAATATCGAACTTTTATAATTCACTACGCCAACATATACAAGTTTAAATCATTAAGGATCGTAAAAGCATAGATTTCTGCATTGTATTATACCAAAAATCACTACCAACTTTTACTTACTACTACATGAATATTTATATTTCCAATTTCACTTGACAATTTAAACGAACAGTAAACAGAAAGTAACCCCCAAATACACTGTTCGTATTTTAATTAACATATTTCATAAAATTGAAACGTTTTGCTTACTGTAGGATCATAAAATACATCCAAAACATATACACTGGGTCACAAAAGTTTCCATACAGGCAACGGCTTTTTCAAGTTACGGCTTTAGTTTACATAGGTATATAATATAATTTTTATAACAAATATGTTACTCCATTATTGTGATAGGCAAATAAACAAAAAAGTTTCCATACAGAACGGAGAGGGGTCGCAAAATTGCAAATGTATATGTTTTTCGCTCAGATATAGCTGTTTACGTATTACTAGTTTACTTGCACTGTCAAGGTTAGTGATGTAGCGACGGAGCAGTGGGGTTCATTCTGTAGCTTTACTGAAAATTGAGATTCCGCAACCTATTCGCAAGTTAGTTATTAACTTCAGATACGAAGGAAAATCATTAAGAAAAACAGCTCAAATTATAATGAAATCTCATGCCACTATATACTAAATAGATATCAGGAACTGCAAATCTAGGAAACATTTTGGGCACCGTTTGGGCAGACCTAAGAAATTAAGCGCTATTGTCAAACACGTTATTCGCAAGATAATTAATGAAAATCCGCGAACTAGTGTACCTACATTTATTAAAATGATAGAAGTACCTCTATAACATATTGTTCGTTTATTACTTCTTGTAGAATAACATTTGTAATACTCATCTATTTCCTTACTTATTACAATATTTGCTACAATAGTCTTTTTTGTGATAAACGTCATATTAAGAAAATTAGAAGTGTTACTTGAAAATGCTGTAGCCTGTACGGAGACTTTTTTGACCCAGTGTATTTCAAATATTAGACGATTAAGTAGAAGTCATAAGTGGTCCTGGTCCGCAAATGAATACAACTGCGGTCTCAAACGTTGAACACCAGCTATCAGAAAACCGGAATAATGCACAGCAGACTCGAACACACCCAACCAACATATCTCCCTCAAATGAGCCAAGCAAAATGATTAAAATTTATCATTTGACATACACATAAGTAAAAATGTTTATACTTGTGATTCCATACGTTAATGACCAGCTCCCTAAATTAATTTTTCAAATAATACTTCGAAATAGCTTGTTCTTATCAAAAATCGGTAAAAGAAGACTCTCTTTCTCTAAAATCAACAACAAAACATTCCATAGAAACTATATAATTACCATGATTAATATAAACTTCCAACAACGTGGGGAAAGTATCTCATTTTCTCGTATATCCATTATGAATATAGAATCTGATACGCCCTGTACAATGCGACGGTTTATGCTACTATGTAAACTTATTAGAAGTAAATTAAGAACAAAAGAGGAAATTAAAAGTAATTTAAAAAATGCGGAATTTCAAATTTAGTTCCTAATAACTCTTAATTTTAATGAAGATGGTGAATAATTAATTTAGGTTGTCTCAAATTAATTTCGGCCTAGGCTTGTGTATTTAATTAATGTTTCCCCAAATTCGAATTTCATGCAATTTCTACTTTGCCGAGTGATTTGAGAAATTACAAGATCGAGTTATTTCCTTTGGTTCAGTCATTCTGTTTGCAGTTAATATTTAAAGATGGTTTCTCATTTCAAAATGTTAATTCTGATAAAAACTCCTTGATATCTTATAGATTTTTCGAATGTAGGCTGAAACTGTTTTATTCTAATCCTTCTCGGGAAGAGTCTTTTTGTTGTCGTAAAATAATTACGAGCATCCTTGAAAAACTTTGAAATTGAGGAAGAACACAAATACACGCTCCGATTCATCAATCTTGATAACGGAGGTTATAAAAACGTGTCATATTTCACGACTCATTAACTTTAAAGCGGAGATTCCGAAGTGTCCTCCTTTTAATAAACAACCTCACATAGTAGCGTAGCGGTACTGCCTCTTGATGATGATGGATTCTCTCTTTGCTGGAGATTCCGGACAGAAGTTTCTGTTTTAAATGAGTTAATCTTGTCGATGTCGGGACCCTGAAGGGATCGAGGGTGGCCGTGTCTTAAACGGATTAAACTTTCCGTTCCAATATTCTCCTCTCCGGAAAAAGTATCCGCAGTAAACCTAAATGGAATTCGTGGTGTTAAAATTTTATGCCTCCAATAAGACCATAAAGTTGCCGTAATGGGAGCTCCTTTTGGATGTTTAGATTACTTTAATTAAGGCACCTAAATAATTAAATTTCCATTTCCGAAGGCGGAACCAACTAACCAGAATAATGGTGTTTCGAACAAAACATGCATTTAATTAGGAAATTGTTTCGGCGCGTAAACGTTTATAAATATGTATCTATTGTGAATGATGGCTTCTTTTCTCAATAGAAATTCATCCTTGGTTTCTTTAATTTACAGATTGCGAAAGGAAGACACTAAGTTAAGATGCAAGAGCTTTGGAGGACTTTCAGAGCCATCCATCGCCTTGGGTTCGATTATCTGCCTCAAATTAATAAACGTATGAACTAGCATTTTGAACACGAATTCTAACAGTAGGAAGCGTGATAACCCGAAATTAACAATATATATATAGATAGATAGATAGATAGATAGATAGATACTTTATTCGCCGAAAAATCACCAGCATGTGGCATAGGCGTCGTCAAATATTTAATGTATACAATGTTAATAAAAAAGTAAAAAGTAAATATAAACATATACAATAATAAATAATAAAAAAAAACAACGCACAATATAACAAATTTAACAAACAGTAGACAAAAAAAGATATGGCGACGCAAAAGGCGCAAGCGAAGCGAATTCCCACAACTACATCTCAAAATCTAGATATTATTCAAATAGGTTTCAAATTCATTCAGATCATAAAAACATCCCTCAATTAACATAAATTTTAATTTTCGTTTAAATTCATTCAAGGTCAAGTTTCTAATTTCAGGTTTTAACTTGTTGTACAAACATGAACCTGCAAACATTGGCGACTTTCTATAGAAAGAAAGGCAATATCTGTTTAAAACAATATTATTCCTATGTCGGGTGCAGTGCCCATGGATGCTAGCAAAAGTCGATAACTTTCCAATATTGATATGCAAGTGAATCAAAAGTTTATAGATATAGATAGAAGCTACGGTCAAAATCCCATGTGTTCTAAAAGTTGTTCTGCACGAACTATTAAAAGGTAAATCAAATAGCAGTCGTAAGATTCGTTTTTGCATCACAAACACACGACTTATTGTACCCGCCTGGCCCCAAACAATAATCCCATAAGTCAAAGCAGAATACACAAATGCGTAATAAATATCAATCAATGACTTAATATCCAAGACAGATCTGAGTGAACTAATGACGTAATAGGCTTTTTGAAGCCTAACACATATGCTCTCTATTTGATCGTCCCGCGCTAAATTACTATCCAAAATAACACCTAAAAATTTACAAGTTGACGAGGATATTATTTTTTCGTCATTGAAAGAAAAATTAAATTCAGAGGAACATCTATACTTGTTAAAAAAATCAACAAAGACCGTTTTTCCATGGTTTATCATTAATTTATTAGCAGAACACCATCTCTCAAATTCACTCAAGACTGTATCAACTTTTTTCAAAATATCAAACTTGTTGTCACTACTCACGACAATGCAATCGTCGGCATACAAAAAAATTTTCCCTTCAGAGATATAATGTGGGAGATCATTAATAAATAATAAAAAAATCAAAGGTCCCATTACACTACCTTGCGGTGTACCTACATTGACCGGGTATGGTTCAGACTTTACATTGTTATGCTTTACGATTATTTCTCTATCGCTCAAAAAGGAGACCACCCATTGATTTAAAATACCACGAATACCTAATTTGTTCAACTTTTCGGACACATATGAGCATCTAACTGTGTCAAAAGCTCTTGTTAGATCAAATAAAATACAAACCACAAATCTACCGACATCCATTTGGTCATAAATATGTTGAATGCAGTCACCTATAGCAGTTTCCGTAGAATGCCCAGGCCTAAAACCATACTCACTATCAGAAATTAAGTGATATTTGTCAAGATAAGAATATATTCTGTTAGAGAGCCTTGTCGATGATTAAATAAATGGAGCGATATGAATTGATACTTACAATGGTGGTATGACATATTGTTTCTAGTTAACATCGTAAGTAAGGATATGCAGTCTGAAACTATGCCTGTACCAAAGACATGGAAATTGATAAAAAAATACTCAGAGTTTATGAGACACTGTGGAAGATATTCGTTTGCTTTATTGAGAGCTAAGGAAACAGCTTCTAAAACTGGGATAGGTTCTGTTCTTAAATTGGTTCGAACCCGAAAATAAGGAGTTTATTCAACTACAAGGCTGCAGACAAGACACAAACAGATCCTGAAGAGTTATTTAAAATAAACGTCCTCTATTCTATGATTAATACAATTGGAAAGATATTAGATAGTAGATACATGGTCTTCTGTAAACAACATCCTAATAATTCCTGCAAGGTCTAGTTGAAGAAAGCTTGCGCAAATCAGTTTATCCGATGGGGGAAGATATGACGTATCTAGTTTTGAATTGGTTGATTAACATTAAATGGTTTTGAATCAGTAGAGTCATTAAAAGTACTTCAATATATCAAACAAAAACATTAGGAGGATATTTTTCCAAATGTAAGATTTAAAAAATGTAACGCTGTTTGTCCAAAGGTTGCTTAATGTCGGAAAAGACGACTATATATAAAAAAGCTGTAATTTAGTGTGAAGGCGCTGCCAAAAGATCCCGCATCACCTAAAGGAAGTAAGAAGTGAAAGAGAATGAGGCGGCAGACAATTTAGCCAGATGAAAGTCTTCAAGACTGTTCGTTGGAACTGACTTTTTCTTTTGCAATATCAAATCGCAAGTTACAAAATCCATCAACGAATAACACGAAAGGTCCAAACAGTGGTTGCAAAAATCTCTTGAAAAAGAGTTTTTATAAGAGCAATGAGGTAGGCCTGGTTTTACTAAAATCGTATTGAGTGAGGACATAATCTTAAATGATGACTATTAACTGTAGATTCAATATGCATATGCATAACAGAGGCCTAGCAGAGGACGCTAGTCTCCGATTTTACCAATAGGAAGAAGAAACTCCGTCTCATGTTCCGTGCTAATGTGATGGCCTGAGAAGGACACGGTTTCTACTACACGTTTCTTCTATATATGGTAAAGGAGATGTTATCAAAGATTCCCACAGCCAACCGGTATATCTAAAGAGGTCGCGGTGAAATAGGTCAAACTCATCATTTTTTATTCGCAAAATGATATTAAAAATAAATTATATTATATAATCCATCTTTGACTCTGTATGAGTAATATGACTAGGATAGAAGAAATTAAAATAATAGTACACATTCTCACAAATTCGTATCAATAACACTGGGCAACAAATTTTCGAAAAGTTCATGCTTCCAAGCTGAAAATAGTCATTTCTTAATGAATTCAATGTGCTGAACACGAAAATGACTAAGAAAAAGCTGAATTGGCTACGGGTTTTCTGTAATATGTACGCATATTTCAGAAAAAGTGTACTTATGTCAATATTATAATACATGGTAAGAAAACATTTACGCATATTTCAGAAAAAGTGTACTTATGTCAATATTATAATACATGGTAAGAAAACATTAGTCTGCTTCTGGCTTTCGACTTCTTTTGGCCTGCCGTTTGTAGTGGACTTGTGGAGCATCTCTACTGATTGTCCAACAATAGTCAGCTAGCATTGACGTAGACCATTTGCCTTGGTACCGTTGCTCCATGGTGGCAATGTCCTGATGAAAGCGTTCGCCGTGCTCATCGCTGACCTGCCCGCAGTTATCAGGAAAGAAATCTAAGTGGGAATCAAGAAAGTGCAGCAAATGCTGCATTAACTTCTTTGCATGAAGGGGTGATGCAATATGACGCAAAATTTCGTAATTTCTCACTAAATTGCATTACATTATGCAATAGCATCTATACAATGGACAAAACGTCAATATCTCTGGAACGTGAGCCAATCAACTTTTTTCAATGTGATATTCGTGTTCAGCACGTTGAATTCATTCAGGATTGGGTACTTTCACCTAAGAAGCAATTTCACTGTTGACCAGTGTAATTAAAACTACCGGTTTCGAAATTAGAAATTCTTCCAAAAGTACTTACTATGCAGAAATTATAAATTATTATTACTAATTTTATAATATTTCACTCAGAGTCGTCCATCCATGTATTCGACCTGATTGATGTACTTCATTTCGTCGACGAAAAGGAAGAATAGGGTGGTATCCTTTCTGCCAAACTTTGGTAACAATATTCACCCAATTTTTGGAGTTTTCGTATTTCGTTCCTTAAGTCATATTCCCCATTTAATATTATAAAGACTGACAGACGACAGCAGAACAATTGTGCCTTTAAAACAATCAAGCAGTGCGAAAATTTTGCCGGCGTAATTCTCAAATAAGAAAAAAAAAAAACCGACCGGAATGAATTGCATCATGAAGACTTCTTCCTCATACCACGTCTCCGAACAACGGGTTAAATGAGGAGAAAGAAAATTATAAAAATTTAATCATAAAACGAAGGGAACTCCGATATTCCAGTGAGAATATGTTAAAATTTAATCAAGGGCCGGAAACAAAGGGAGGGAAAAAAGCTAGAGCGCCTTAATTAAGAAACGAAGTTTCAGTCGGTCGAAATCACCGCAGTAATAAATTCCGGCCTGTACCGGTGGCGACGGAGGCGGCGGCGACGACGCCGACCGTCATCTGTTTTTTATTCGTTATCCGAACAAAACTATTCCGGTTCATCATGCAGGGCGCGAGTTCTCACTCGGCATGCAAATTAAAATAGGAACGCCGGTATACATTGCCATTCATGAATGTTTCTGATTCAAATGAATTCGAAAATCAATCTTTTCAAGGGACGTTTTCCATAATATAATCTGAGGTTTATTTATTTTTTTTGTACGATCTCATTTAAAGCAATACTCACATTTACTTTTTCAGAGTGTTCTTTAAAACATCACTTGTTATATTAATTCTTTACCAGCGAAAATATATAGGGTGATAATACCTCTAGCAATAAGTAGAATGTATACTATGGTGAAATTAATCGTCTTTCAATTAGGACATTTGCCTTAATTGAATAAAGGGAAATTTATTGTTTTGAAATAATGTAAACTTGATTGGAAACTAATTGGGACTAGTACCAGCAGGAAACAGTAATTTGAGTTAATTGCAGTAGCTTAAATGAAACTCTAGAAATTGAGAGTATTCTAGTAAAAGAACAAGGCATTTCTTTTAAAGGAACAGATATTTTCTTTTGTCTTTCCATATTTGCGGATGGTGCAGCCTTCTATGAAAAATGGGTGACATCGACAATTTTAAGATTGCATGTGTGGCATTTGTTGTGATGTAAGATGTATCGAAATTAAAGAAAAAGAAGAAAGAAGCAGTTGAAGCTGATTGAGCAGACTTGATTTATCAAGACGAAAAAACAATCAGTAGTTGCAAATATTTGTCATTTTGTAGAATGTCTTTTGAGTTCGAATTAGCTTCTAAAAATGTAATCCTTTATTAAAACAAAAGCATTGTTAAACAGCATTGTGCTATTATCATAACATTGTTTTGGTCCTTCGAGCCGGATATGAACCAGCGACCTATGGATGTTATGGAATAACAACAACAATCAACTGTTTTATCCCTTATTATGTCTAAAACATTTTGAGGAGAGCATAACATGTAAAAACCTGTTTAAGCATGTAATAAGTGCAGTACTGACGTTTGACGAATTTGCCTGAGTCGCTTCTGGGATAGAACAGGCAAATAACAAAATAGATTTTATCACTTTCGACGTTTGACTTAAGGTTTAAGTACTCCTAAGTTTGGTTAAAAATACCTCAGCTAAAGGTCAAAATGGGAATCCATTTCGAGTTTTGCCGAAAGGCACTGGTCAAATCTAGGATGGACCAATCATTCCGCGGAGAGCATACATACCTACAATGAACATGTTTTTGAATACTTGTCAACTTTAGCGGCAAAATATCAAAGAAATTTGTTGCTAGTTGCTTGTATTAACGTTTTTTTCTTTTTTTAATTTTAAACGGAAAGCATCGCTCAGTATGGACGGTGTAACCAGCATTTTCGTGAATGATAGCATAAGCGTCAACAAGTTGTTTGGTGATAGTGGAAAAACCTAGCATTGACTTTGTCAGTGTGATAGTTATTGTTACACCAAAGGTTCCAAAACCCAATTACTGGAGCATAAGCGTGGTTAGTAAAGTTTTGGTTAGGTCATGTAGTGCGTATTTTATGTGTTTATTTCTTTAAATTTTTGTGTTTGTTTAAATTTTCCGACAGTCACCATGGCTATTGAGAAACTATGAAATACAACCGTTGCCAACACGTTTAATGCAATTCTCCACCACATGTTCTTCATCAACGTCAAATATCTAAACTCACAATATCCTCATCAACGACGATATACTAACTTACTATCCTCTTAAGCAAATGCCTCTTTTCCATTACAACAATTGAATAACTCACATTCTGGAGAACCTATAGCAATAGAAGACTTTAAAGAATTTCTTGTTTCCAAAACCAATACTAATGTACAAAAAATATAATGCATATTTACAAATTTATGATAAATAATTGAAATTGTATTGTTGATTGGTTTCGATTATTTCCGTCTGACCGCGCGCAGTATGTTAAAGTTTCGTTTAGATCAGGAAGTGTCAACAAGCACTTTTATTCTTATGTTTTACCGACGTGTTTGGGAGCACCTCAAGGTTCGGTTCTTGGCCCAGTACTGTTTTTACTTTTTATTAGCGACATAGTAGACTTCATTGACTTTTCTTTGTTTTTATATGCCGACGACACAAGTGCTGTGGGCTCTGGAACCGATCCTGCACAGATTCGTAATCGCGCAAATGTTCTCCTGGTCGAGCTGTGTGAACGGTTTAAACGCAATAAACTGCACATTAAAGTTTCAAAAACTTTTTTACCTTTTTTCACACTTCTCAATCGAGGATGAATTTTGATGTAAACATTACCTTGAATGGCAACCTATTAAAACGCGAAACTTCCACTAACCTGCTTGGGGTGCTTTTGGATGAAACGCTTAGCTGGTATGATAATTTCCGCCAATTAATACATAGTTTAAATACGTCGTGCTATCAGATCCGAAATCTTAACAGTATTGAATCACATTGGTGACATTTTATTACGGTCGGGTTTTCACCAGAATGTCCCATGGTATTGTCTTTTAGGGCTCTTCGCCGCATGCGCATGATATTGTTCTTGCCCAAAAACGAATAATTCGTTGCATCGCAGGCATAAGTAGCAATCAAACATGCAGACCATGGTTCAGGAAATTTGGTATATTACCTGTGCCTAGTGTATATATCCTAGAAACCCTAGTGTATGTTTACAATAATAGTAATAAATTTCGGCTAAATTCTGATGTTCATTCATATAACATGAGAAGTAGAGCAAATTTCAGACTGCCTCTAAATCGATTTGAAATCACCAAAAGATCTCCGATGTCGGTTGGACTTGGCCTTTTTAACTTGTTGCCCGACGCTATTAAGGGACTACAAACCTTAAAGAGATTTTCAATCTACTTTGCGAAATCTTTTACTTGAAAATTGCGTTTACTCGCTTGACGAGTATTTCGTTATTCCAGGGGTACACTAATGTTTAATGCCTTTTTTATCTATATTAAACGTTATAATATGTATGTATGCATGTCTGACTTATCCACTACACTTTTTGAATTTTTTTGATAAATATATATCTATCTATCTATCTATAAATATACTGTATGCTTACTTCAAAATTTCCTTGAAAAAATTCAATGATGGTTTCGCACACTTCTGGTACAATTTTTGAAATTATATAATATATATATAAGAAGGCATTTCCAGGCCATCAAGGCCTATAGCCATGTAATTTTCTTCCATCTATTCCTGTCTTTTGCCTTCTCCCTCCAGTTCTCTATCCTTCTTTCTTTGATGTCTTCCATTACCGCCTACGTCCATCTTCTCCTTGGCCTACCTCTCCTCCTAGTACCTCCTGGCAACTTCCATGGGATTTCTTTGACGGATCTTGAAATGTCCATCCGGACGAGATGTCCTAACCACTGCAGGCGTCTGGATTTTATGACTTCCGTTACTGCGGGGTCTTGATATAGATCGTATATTTCTCTATTGTTGCGTCTTTCCCATCCTTCTTCGGTTTTTTTACCTCCATAAATTCTTCGTAGAATCTTCCTCTCCCATACTTCTAATTTGCTCTGCAGCTTCTGGGTTAAGGTCCAAGACTCACAGCCATACAAAAGGGTTGGTCTTATAACTGTTTTATATAGTCTCTTCTTTATATTGCGTGAGAGATCTTTCGATTTAAGGACCGAGTGTAGTGATCCGGCACATTTGCTTCCTTTTGCCAGACGTAGGTCTACTTCCACTTCCTCTTGGCATCTGTTATCTATTAGTGTTCCTAAATATATATAGGTGTTTGTTTCTTCATATTCCACGGTCCTGTCTTGCATTTCCACCTTTAGGTCTTCTAGCGCCTCGCTTGAGTCCTTGTGTTTTATTCTCATATATTGGCTCTTGTTTTCATTGATCTTCAGTCCCATGTTTTCTGCTGTCATTACTAGACATGCGGTTATTCGTTGCAGCTCTTTCCGGCTTCTGGCTATCAGCACCACATCGTCCGCGTACGCGAGGCACTGGTGGCTTCTATTTAGTAACGTACCATGTCTATTTATACCACTACTTCTTACTACTTCCTCCAGCGCCAAGTTGAAGAGGAGCGATGACAACAGATCGCCTTGCCTGAGTCCTTTATTCACTTTGAATTCTTCGGTTTCCTCTCCATCCACCCTGATACTACTGATTGTCTGTTGCAATGTCATTCTCACTAACCGTATTAGTTTGCTTGGGATTCCGAATTTTCTTAGTACTGCCATCAGTTTCGTTCTGTCCACCGTATCATATGCTGCTTTAAAGTCAATGAACAGAATATGCGCTGCTATTTCGTACTCGTAGCATGTTGTTAGTATCTGTTTCAGCATGAATATTTGATCCATTGTCGATCTTCCTCCGCGGAACCCGCACTGATATTCTCCAATGATTTCTTCTGATTTCGTCTCTAACTTTGTCTTTATGACGGTCGCCAGAACCTTATATGCTGTTTCTAATAGGGCTATACCTCTGTAATTCTTGCATTCTGAAACATCTCCTTTTTTGTGAATTGGTACAATTATTGCCTTCTCCCATGATGTTGGCATCTTCTCTGTCGTCCATATGTCTTGGATCAGCGCTACTTTGAAATTATGTGCTTTAATATTTTAAACAGGTACATTAAACTTGTATATGAATGACCTGTAGCTAAATATCGGAGAGTAGCCAATCGTACTGCTGGCGGGATAGCTGCACGGTAGCCCGCACTGTTTTCTGATTTTTTTCTGAAAAGATCGCAGAACGAGCTACCATCGTTTAACATTAATACAGACATTAAATTGTCGATATATTATACTGTTCTATTTTTTAAACACTCTGTTTACCATCACTTCTACAGATATGTTGCCAACAGATTGTGTCCTAGTGTGTACTAATCTTAACATATACACAATGTACAGATACTGATATTGCGTAGGTATAATATGAAATCTTTTTGTTTTGCCTTATGGTTAGGATTATTGCCAGTAATAACCACACTTCCATTCAAAATAGTCAATGTGATTTGTTAATTGCCGCCAGAAAGGTAGCGTGGAAAATGCGCGTCAAGGTCGCGTCCTCAGGACGCACGCCATCCTCGTAAAGTATTTTAATTGTCGCCGCCGTCGGTCCCGGTATATCATGAGAGATAATGGCGTATAAATGATGACTCGTCCTGCTTTCCATCGGACGATTTGATATTCCCCCGTAGATAATCTAATTCCGTTGCCACACGACCTCTTACATCAAACACGCAGCGCCGCGACTGTTAAGTTTTTGTTCTGTTTTTTTTTTCTGAATTTGAAATTATTGCGCTATCCCATGCGAGCATCCATTTATTCCTTGCAAAAAAAAGAGATTACAACTGAAACACTGGGCAAATTAAAAGTTATTTAGTGCTATAACATTTTGCGTTTCCACATTAATTTCTTGTAAGATTATAAACAAAGGCCAAACTCCTCAATTAGGAAATACTTCTAACAGAAGAGAGGTAAGCATTGGAAACAATTGTTTAAATATTTAAATAATTGTATATACACTCCGCCAAAAAAGTATCGCATAATTTAGTTTTGAATCATAAAAGTATCGCATAATCTTTGTTTGTAGCATAAAGTTGTAAATATACTTTAATGCGCTCTAAGATATAATTTCTATGATTGTTTAAATAAAATACAGGCCAAATAAAAACAAGAACTCATACTTGAGATTTTTATTAAAACAAGAAATTATAATTTTGGAAAGAAAAATGTCATAACAGTAGCTTTTAATACTGAGTATTGCCACCTCTGGCTCTTATGACCGCTCGCATACGGTTTGGCAGAGATTCGATTAACCTCCGTATATAAGCCTGATCCAAATTCTCCCACTCGTCACGGAGAGCATTTGCTAGTCCATGCAGGTCCGCTGGGGCAACATTTTGGGTTCGTATCCGTCTGTGAAGGAGGTCCCACACGTGCTCGATAGCGTTCATGTCCGGACTTACCGCAGGCCAATCTAAAACTGGAATACCAACATCGTTAAGGTATTCCTGGACGATTATTGCAACATGCGGTCGTGCATTATCGTGCATTAACATGAATTCGTTTCCTATAATTGGCGCATATGGTACTACATGTTCTTCTAAAATGTCCGTTATATACCTGTGGGCAGTCAGTGTACCTCTGTCTACTGGTACTAACTCTGTACGACCTGTTAAACAGATGCCTCCCCAAACCATAATAGAGCCACCAGCGAAATTAGGTCTAGGTCTGATATTACACTGCGAATAGCGCTCACCGTCTCGTCTGTACACTGAGATACGCCTATCTGAGGTGTAAAGACCAAATCTTGACTCATCTGTGAAGAGTACATTGGCCCAGTCATTAATGTTCCAATTTACATGTTCTCTGGCAAACGTTAAGCGAGCCACTCGGTGGTTCCTAGTGAGACGAGGGGCTGCTACAGCTACTCAGTTTTTCAAGAAATCATAAGCGTAACCAATTATCGTAATAATTTGAACACAGGGCGAATTGTGATTGAAAAACACTGATTTTGCAGTACTATAAATCGGCCGGAAACTCACTATTCTGCGCCTAGGCCGGCAAAAAGACCACTTTTGCAACACTATATTGGAATTACTGACATTTCTGCCATTAATTATAGATTTGATGACAGATTACAGAATTCTCGTTACACAATCTCTTAATTAATTCATATTCATTCCAATTCTATTTTCGGAAGATTTTACAGGTTTAATAACGGTTAATAACTTCACACGCAACCTCTGTAATATGAGCTGCGGTCTCCATTGTCCTTATTATTGATGAATATGTATCAAAACTACCAACAAAATTAAAACGTCAAAACACTAAGGTATTTTAACCCTGATTTCCAATTCAAAATTCATACGTAATATGTGTTGCCAAGTTGCCAACATGTACTGTTAACTCCCTAGCGTTAATTTCTTTTATTATTTACAACAAAATTATGATTTGTCGGCTCAAAAAATAGTGTGTAACACACGGCCAGAAACTCTTTTGCGAGTATTCGCACTTGTGAGACCTCGCAAAACTATAGTTTGTGGCCTAGTGATACAAATAACTATTTTGTTAGAATATAATAAGGTATTCAAGCTACTTGGTAATTGTACGTTTTCTGAAACTAACTGTAAGATAGATTCATCCAGCACATCTTGGTGTAAAACACAATTGAATAATATATGATTAAGCTCTGCAATCTCGTAACCACATTGACATTTGGGTGACGCTTTTATACCCAGTCTAAACAAATGTGCGATAGTGTCTAGAGATTTTAGTTTCTGAGTAGTAATACGGCTTTCTGTTAACTGTCGGATGTATATAGGCATACTATGTCATTTTTGTTTTACAAAGCTCCATGCCAATGAATCTTCCCAAGCGCAATATCTCACATCTTGGCCCGCTAATTTCAAAATTTCTCTGATACTGAGGATAGGTTGGTATGGGATACCATCAGTGCTACTTAGTTTGGCAAGGTTATCAACTTTCTCATTAAATGTGATACCTGAATGTCCTGCAACCCAACAAAATTTTGTAAGAATATGCATTCTCTTTAAGGCAACTGTCAACTTAAAGAATTCTGCAACTATAGGATTATCTGCCTGTAGTGTTCTGCTACTTATAGATTCCAAAACACTGGCGGAATCTGACAGGATAACAATATGGTGTTGGCTCCATAGCGGAGCGCTTTCAAAATGACAACCGCCTCTGCAGTATAAACAGATGCGTCATTATCTAATTTATATAGTTTGTAATATCCATCATTAACAGAATATACAGTATTAGTCATAAGTATGGAATAGGCAATTTATCTCCGTAAATATGAACTTTATAACAAAATGTTATTTATAGAAGTTTTTTTTACTAAATATTCTTTATCTCTTAGCCTGCTAGTTGTTTTTTTATGTCAACGCATTTCCATGGAAACGTAATTTTTTTTTGTTTTTTAAATGGCAACCTAGCAATTTTTTTACTGATTTTTGTTCCTCTTTTTTTCCCTGAAATGATCCGGTATTTTTTTGTGCAGTTTGATAACAAAATTTTAGAGAAAATGGCCATTATTTTATTTATTTACTAATTATTCTTTATCTCTTAGCCTGCTAGTTGCTTTTTTTTATGACAACGCATTTCCATGGAAACGTAACTCTGTTCCCTTTTTTCATGTCATTGTGACGTACCTTTCAATAAGTTAACAAATTAATTTTATTACAGATAGTTTTATTAATTTGTAAACATGGTGAAACTCTGTGAAACTTAAAGAATTGAAATCCTCATGATGGTTGGTTATGGAGATCGACAACGTTCACACCAAGCTGTTTGTCATTTATTTAACAACGTTCATCCTGGAAGAGATCCTATTGTACAATCCACGGTGTCTAAATTGGTTAGGAAATTTAGAGAAACTGGAAGTGTAAAAGATATGCCAAAGTCTGGACGTCCGAAATCAGCCACAAATAATGATCAAGCTCTTGATGTATTACTAAGTGTTATGGATAATCCAGTTACGTCAACCACGCAACTTGCTTTGAATAATGATATTAGTCAATCGTCGGTTGTTTGAATATTGAGAAGGAACAAACTGAAACCCTACAAGATACACCTTCTCCATGAGCTAAACGAAGATGACCCAGACAGAAGAATGCAGTTTTGTGCAACAATGATGGAAATGATTGATAATAATCCAAATTGTCTAAACAACATTTTATTTTCTGATTAAGCCACGTTTTGTCTAAATGGATTTGTGAACAGACACAACTGTCGATACTGGTCTAGTGAGAATCCGCATTGGATGATGGAACACCATACACAGCACCGTCATAAATTTAATGTATGGGCTGGTTTTATTGGGCAGCACATAATAGGCCCATATTTTATTGATGGGAATTTAACTGCAGATAGATACCTACTCCTATTGCGTGTTCACATTGTACCCGATATTGTACAATTATTTCCGGATGCAGATCGACAAGGAATGCCAAACCGAGATATTTGGTTTCAGCAAGACGGCGCTCCACCCCATTATGGGGTAGATGTTCGCCAATTTCTGAATAAAATTTTTCCCTGTCGTTAGATAGGACGTCGGGGTTCTATTGAATGGCCTGCTAGGTCCCCCGATTTAAGCCCCTTAGATTTTTTCCTTTGGGGTCATTTAAAAACTACAATTTACAAAGAAAGACCCCAAAATTTGGAAGATCTGGAAGCCAGAATAAGGCATGAAATCGCACAAATACCACCTAATTGGCTGCAAAATTCATTACGCAATTTTTATGACAGATTAGGTTACTGTCAAGCCGCAGAGGGTCTTCAGTTTGAACATTTAATTTAAGTTAAAGATTATTTGATTGAATAAAATAATGGCCATTTTCTCTAAAATTTTGTTATCAAACTACACAAAAAAAAACCGGATCATTTCAAGGAAAAAAAGAGGAAAAAAATCAGCAAAAAATTGCTAGGTTCCCATTTAAAAAACAGAAAAAAAATTACGTTTCCATGGAAATACGTTGACATAAAAAAACAACTAGCAGGCTAAGAGATAAAGAAAAATTAGTAAAAAAAACTTCTATTAATGACATTTTGTCATAAGTTCATATTTACGGAGATAAATTGCCTATTCCATACTTTTGACTAACCCTGTATAGCGCATCAACAGCCACTACTACTTCTGGAGCCATCCGTAAAAATAATAAAGTCCTGTTTCTAATGCGCTAGAATATATCTACATATTTGAGTATCATGATCGTGTAATCCTATGTACGGTGGAAATGAAATATATGGATTCAGAATACATCATATTTACTTTATTGGAAGTTCTGTATAAACGCATAACATAGGTGACTCTTTTTTTTCCAGTACGGCGCAGTTAAATCTAGTAACGATAACCTACATAGTTTATGTAAAGTTAGTTTGCTATTCTTAGTTTTTAATTTGATTAAAATATGTTTAACTGCAAGGAAACGTCTTCTATATGCAATTGGGGGTTCTCTTGCTCAATATTTTATTGAGGAATGAATAGTTCGTCGTTTTTCTTTATATGTATAGTTTTCAACAGTGTAGTTGAAATTAGTGTTGGTTATTGCTATTCATAAATAGGTTCATAGGATCCATCAATATTAATAACAGTAATCTAAATATTTTTATAATAAATCGTTCAATTTTAATATCTTCATAGTAGGTAGTTGGACTTTGTTATTGTAATACAGTCGATACAGAAAATACAGTCGTTTTTAACATGAGAAACTATTCGTGATGAGATTCTTCATAAGAGTAAATTATTAAAACCACAGATATTACAAATAGTATACGAAATCATAAGAATCATGTCTTAATAAAAGCAGCGAACAGGAAACTAACCCACAGTTATTATTAGATTTCCCTAGCAACGGCATCACCCCCAAGAAAAAGGAATAGGAAGTGTTATGCGAATCATATTCCGTTTCCCATAAAAGGAATACAATAAGAAAGCTATGATTGTTACTGAAATTAGTACACCAGATGATTAGAAATCCGGGAGTATTGTGCGAGGAACAGCGTTATGCTACTAATTACGCCTGCTAATTTGTAAGTCTCATCGCTCAGAATATCAGAAATTAGGCCACGTGGATAAAGCCGCATTGTGTAAGTCTCCTATTCTATACATAAATATGCATATGCGTGTATGTGTTTGTGAATATTGCGGCTTTAGTGAAGATGACGGAGTGGTGAATTCACGAACACATTGAATAATACATACGGAATTTTACGGCCGCTGAAAAGCTCAAAGGATGTTAAAGCCACATATGCTTCGGCCCAGTTTTAATTTATTTTCTCCTGTTGTCTCTTTATGTATGTATGCTTTCGATTTATTTTTGATGGTTCCGCTAAAATGAGCGAGGAAAATACTTAAATGTATATGGGATTAATGTTTTGTAGTTATATATTTTACATAGTATATCTCCTGATTGAGTTACAAAGAAGGAAAAAAAAATTTTTTATTTGTCAGAAAAAAGCGCTGTTAATAATAAGTTTTCCTCGCCTTTAAATCTGAAAAACCAGCATTACTTTTTGTGCAGCTACTGTCTGTCATGAGAAATTGATTTTTATGTATTCTAGACCTTCAGTAAAAAAACACCGCTTTATTACCACAGCTCAATTTGAATCCTGAATTTTTAATAGCTTTTGTATGTTTCTTGAAGAGCTAATAACTACATTGCTGCTTGTACTGTATACTTCAAATTTGTTAACTTATGTTGCAGGTGTTCACGATGAAAAAGTTGCTTAAGCTAGTAATCATTAAAGCACGGACAAGATAGTCAGTTCTCCAGTGACGCACGAAGAAGGGGCAAGGCCAAGAAACACCTTCCAGCCATTTAAATCACCAGAAGCGGATGGGATTTTCCCCGTGCTCCTGCAGAAAGGGCAGGAAGAAGTAATACAACACCTTGTAAATATAACAAGGAGTAGTCTGGCGCTGGGATACATACCCAAAAGTTTGAGAAGCGCAAAAGTCACCTTCATATCAAAGATACGGAAGGAGGATGACGCTAACCGGAATCATTCAGAAAACTCTGGATGAAGGATAAACAGCTAGCTGTGTCTCCCTAGACATTTCTGGTGCGTTTGATAATACCTCTCATGAGGCAGTCAGAGGAGCACTGGAAACAAGGGGGATGTGTAAAACAGTAACTAGATAGATAAGCGAGGTGCTCTCCACGAGGATAACTGAGACAACAGTAGCCAAATAGACTATTAAAATCAGAACCACTCGTGGAACACCTCAAGGCGGTGTATGCTTGCCTTGGATGTGTAGCTTGGTAGTAGATGAACTGCTTCACAGGCTGACAGTCTTCGGCAAATACTGTATAGGACATGCCGATGACATTATTATAATTGCAAGAAGCAAGTGTAAGGGAATTCTGTGTGACCTTATACAAACAAGCCTTAAAATCACTAGTGAATGGTGTCGATCAGTGGGGCTGAGCATCAACTCAGCGAAAACCACGGTTTTACCTTTCACTAGGAAGAGGAAAATTTCGAACATGACAGACATCCGTCTGGATGCAACAGTGATCGAATGTAAACCAGAAGTCTAGTATCTAGAAATAACGTTAGATAAAAAGCTTCTGTGGAACAAGCACATTGAATTAACAATAAATAAGGCAGCAGCCTTAATGATATGCCTAAACCTAGCAGGCAAAATATGGGGCTGCAACCCAAACATACAAAGAATTTCCCCTCATAAAAAAAAAAAAAACCCAAACATACTGCGATGGCTGTACATCGGCATAATAAGACCTATGATAACTTACGGGGCGATAACCTGGTTCCAGAAGGTCACACAGGTGACAACAAGGAATGGCCTTGACAAGCTGCAACGGTTAGCATGCGTATGCATCACCGGAGCTATGAGAACATGCCCAACCGCGGCCCTGCAGGTCATCCTAGACCTCACACCCTTACACATAGTGGTGGAGGGAGTGGCCCATGCGCAATGCATAGACTAGTTAGAACGGGGACCGGGCGAGGCCCCGTATCAGAGGGCTAGGTCACCTCGAGCGGGACTCTCCCCACTTCTAAGTCTACCGAATGACGAAATGGTCAGAAAGTTTAGCTTTGAAAAGAATTTTCTTTTCTTCAATAAGAGAGAATGGGAAGGAGAATCCTCCGTCTACTCCCTAAAGGCAAACACCATTAAATGGTAAGTGGATGGTTCCAAAACTGATAAAGGAACAGGTGCAGGAGTATTCGGGCCAGGAACCAAATATTCAGAGCCAATGGGAACATACCCCAGTGTTTTCTAATTGGAAGATGTGTTAAATTGAACCTTGACAGGAACTATCGGAAGCAGAGCATTGCAATTTTCTGAGATAGCCTAGCAGCCGTAATGGCACTGAGCACTAATACTATCAGTTCGAAATTAGTCTGGGAATGTCTTGGCATACTAAATAACCTAGGCAAAGAAAACTAAGTTGCACTATGCTGAGTACGAGGGCATACTGGAATCAGCGGCAACGATCTTGGCAAAGACGTCATAGACGAGGGAGAAATACCTTCTCTGAAACCAGCACAACTATTGAGCAAATAACTTATTTGACCGTGTTCTGGTAATCATTGATCAGAACTACCGCTTCTCTGTCCACTTTATTTCACTGCGAAGTTATTCAGTCTCCTATAGTTAATGGAGTTATGAGTTGGACAACCATCATGTTGGAATAGACAGTTTGTACGAATCAATTTGGAGAGCTACAATTTTTTTAAGTTACTAAATCAGGGTCTCTCTTGACATTTCAATCAAAAGAATAATGTTCGATTTTACCGTGGTATGCAACTGCACATGGCGTATTGACCTTTCCAGAATGGGTAGAAATAGTAAACAAAATTATTCAACTCTAGTACCTGCAGTGTTGCAGAACCACAGTACCGTTTGTGAAACAAGTAGATTCGCTTAGAAATGCTGTCAATTTATGGAACTCACTGTTTATAGAAATTCCATTTCCATACCAGATACAAAACTTCAGAAGTTCAGTCTCATCCTCCATTTCTAGAGTTTGTCTAAATTGCTATTTGTGAAAGCCATGATATCCATATATTGAAATATTCTTGATGTCTTTCCTTGTTCGTTCTCTAATTGGAATTGCTTGGGTTGGGTACGTATTGCAACAACTTCTATAAAATTTTATTGCCTTATCAATCATCAATTTTAATGATTTTTTCAAAGATATAACTGTAAAATAACATTATAAAAAATACAAATTATAAAAATTAATTATATAAATGATTTATTGTCTAAGTCTCATATAATAGGTGGAAAAAATTTATGACATTTAAAAGTTATTTTTAAAGATTTTTTGCAGATGAGATTTGCTAATTTCTGGTTGGAATACTCCCCTGCTAACAGATGTTTTATCTTATTTTCTTCTTCATTAACAACCTTATCCGCTGCTAAAAATTTCTTTACAAGTTGTGCACAAACTTGAGAAATGTCGATCAAAGCAATGCTGGATTTTGGGATTTGAAGACAAGTAAAACTTTTTTGAGAAGTCAAAAAAAATTGTTTTTCTTTCTAAGTCAATCGGGGGCATATATAAACAATAAATTTTGATAATAATTATCATACATGACTAACTAACTAAAGAGTATTAATTTGATCATTCATAAATAGTAAAACTTGTAAAAGACAGAGGCGTAAAAAATATCCATTTTTCAAAGTGTGAAATATGAATTTTTGTTTGTTCGCTAATACAGAAGATAGAAAATCCGCCAGGTTTATGACAAATCTTCAATCAATATTGCACTTTATAGCATTGTAGAAATAGTAGATAAGAAAACCAACATCTTAGACACGCAGGTTTCATGATCTTTAACAGTCATATTACTAACCTTATTATGTAATACGTAGAAGTATAAAAACAGTCGGGTATGGGATAAATAAATTAGAAAATGAACTAGATTGACTACGAAAATGTCGTGTTTATTGCAGAGTCAAAGCCGACACATTACATAAAAGGATAATGAATGGAGGCACGGTGACAAGGGCAAAATAGTTGGCGGAAGCTTCTAAAGCAGAGCAGGACAATGCGATCTCTTGTGGCCAATTTGTTTACATCTCCTACCTAACTAATCCTAAACGCTACTAAAGGGGACTATTAATTATTCAGGAAATTTCGTAAATTGTATCGACGAAATATGAATCACAACTTGAGCTTAATTATTTAATTTGATGGTGGAGTTGTAATAATGGAGAGTCGATTCGCAACAACAGTCTTTTCTAAAATATTCTAATTAATGTTTATAATATCGATGCTGAATTTTCTGCAGGCACTAGATTATATCCCTTGAACAGCGCGTAGACTGGCTATAAACAATTGAATGTGTATATATCGGGTGACAATGGGAAGTGGATAGACTCTGTAACCTTTTTATTATTTCAGATAAAAATTGAAGTTTTGGAGGACTATAGTAGATTAGGTTGTGAGTTTTTGCAATAACTTTGAATATCCAAGTTACCTCCGGTTTTACCGCAAGCACTCCGAGCTTTTAATTTTTAAATGGAACATCCTGTATATTTTTACATTTTTTCAATCAGTGTGTTATTCTACGCATGATGAAACCATGTGCAATTTTTTTTTTGAAATAGGTACGTTTCATGTAAATTTTAAAATCGGAACTAGGTGTCTGTGACTCTCATAAATTGCTTTCGGTTTGCATTGTTATCATGGGAATTAATTCAAATCTGATGTTTTTTCTAGTTCTTTCAAATGTAACTAGGGTGGGTCTTTTCGATTTTTTTTAAAGGATTTTTTTCCTTAAATTTTTGGTGCCAAAACTTTTAAAATCCATTAAGAAATAAAGACGCAGTGTTAAAAAACTTTCTATACTTTCAATAATATCTAATTATTCCTAAGCTTATTCTAAATGTCCGCATTATGCACAAGACATTCTCTTGCTCTTCTTAGAACATTTTTTGCTACTTTTTCTAACATTTCTGGAGTTATCCTTTCAAATTCCTGTAGAATTCTGTGTTCCAGCTCTTGCAGTGTAACAATCGGAGCAATAAAGACAATATCTTTTATGTAACACCCAAAGAAAGAAATCAAGTGGAGTTAAATCCGGAGATCCCCTTGACAAAAGTTGAGAACGCTTCCGGTCAAACCGGAGGCAACTTGGACATTCAGAATTATTCCAAAAACTCACAAAGTGATCTATTATAAGTCCTCAGAGATTTAAATTTTTACCTGAAATAATAAAAAAGTTGCAGACTAAATCCCCCTTCCCATTGTTACCAGGTATATACAGCGTAAACAAATATGTTCTCTTCTAAGAAGTATACGAATATACATGCCGATCCATACAGGCGTGATGGTCACTTAGGCTATTTTTTTAAATGAAAATGTTCAGGTTAATAATTTGGACAATAAAGCATATTATTCTTATTGTGATAACTTACAAATTTAGCTAGGTTTTAGTATTGGAAAACTATAAAGCTCGAAAGCTTCAAATAGAAGTAATATATTTAAAGGAACCCAAAATCTTATTCATAAATAGAGATAAGAACGAAGAGGTAACTTGATGCTTGTCGTACACGACGATTAGTACACTCACTTGGTTCGACTGCTATAGAATGGTGCAGACTACCTGGACCGTGGTTCGACACCCTAACTATCATAGTCTTTAACCAAAAGGCACTGTACTCAGCTCTCCTGCTAATACTAAGGTACCGCGTCGTTCTTATCCCTATTCACTATCAAGGTTATGTTTGATTATGTTTGAAATCTTCTTTTCTTGACCTTTAATTATATTGGTATTTTTTCTTGGTTTTTAGGTCGATTAATGATAAAAACACTTCATACATACAACGTTCGGGTTATATTTTAACCTTTATCAAGTACATGTATAAAAATTATAATATATTTAAATGTAAAATGACTATGTTAAATTGTAAATAAACTTTTTTGTTTTATATTTAATAAAATCATTATTCTTTTGTTTTTAATATGAACATTTTGAAAAATGTGCTTTATATAAAAATTGTGTTGTTGTTGTGTGTAACATATATGTATAGTGGTTTAAGTTTTTTTTTTGGCAAATATGAAATAATTATATAAGTAGATTTCTAAAAAGTATTGTTGTGGTTAATTATAAAATTATATTATATAATTTGGTAAAATGTTGTGTATCTGTTTGTCAGTAACTGTATTTTTATGTTTATAAATTTGGATTATTTCAAGTATATTACGTGCTTTTAAATTTTGTTCTTTATTTAGAATTGTTATGTTGCCAAAATCAAACGGATGACTGTAAAAATTGTAATGGTGTATATTGGTGAAACTATGCAATATTTAGAAAACAGAATGAACGGACATAAATATAACAAAAATCTTACAGCACTAAAGAAACACGAAATAACTGAAAATCATTCGTTATGCAACCATCAGGGCGCTGAACTCAAATGTAATCAGCTCCATAGGATGGTTTAGGGTGCCTAGATTTAGTTTAAACGAGCTTGGCAAAGGAACAAGGTAATCCTTTTGTGGGTTCCGGGACACATAGGGGTGGAAGGAAACGAAACAACGGATAATCTCGTTAAGAAAAGAGCAGGAATACCATTTGTAGGACCTAAACCCTTCTGCGGGATAAGTAGCAGTACAATACTAAAGAAACTTAAAAGGAAAGTAGAGCAGAGAAAATCAAAATGATGGGAGAATTTCCAGGAAATGAGGCAAGCTAAAACTCTTCTGGGAACCTATAACCGGAAAAGATCTATAAAATGCATCAACCTAAGCAAAAATATTAGTACACAGGAGAAGGAAACGAACTAACAGGTAATCTCGTTAAGGAAAGAGCAGGAATACCATTTGTAGGACATAAACCCTTTTGCCGGATAAGTAGCAGTACAGTACTGGAGAAACTTAAAAGGAAAGTGGAGGAGAGAAAATCAAAATAATGTGAGAATCTCCAGGAAATGAAGCAAGCTAAAACTTTCCTGGAAACCTATAACAGGAAAAGATCTATAAAATGCATCAACCTAAACAAAAATAGTATTCGCATATTGACAGGGATTTAGGAAATTGAAGAAGAAGAATTACCAAACCTGGGGCCATATGCTATTCTGCATTTTTTAAAATGAATCGGACTGGACGGCCAGTTGTAAATGCAGGTAGGGCACACAATAGATCTTTGAGGTCGGAGTGTACTATCAGCCTTAACTTACATACATAAAAATACATACTTTTTCCAAATATATTAAATAAATTGAAGAATTCTCTTTTGGGGTGAAATATTTGGTTACGAGATGGCCCAATGAGAAGTTGTTCAGGTTAGAGTCCAAAGACAATGGGGCACCGAATCAGGAGTAGTACCGTTTGCAATAGCTGTAGATATTTTAAGAGAAAATCGCCGCAGATAACGTTTAATGGAAGAGTTAGTTACAAAATTAAAATAGAATGGAATTAGATAAATTTGGTTGTTACGTAGAACACGAAATTGAAATTAAGGAGCGTGGAAACACTCGTTGGAGCAATCACAACAGAAATGTCTGACGCAAGGGTCGTAGAACAAGCGATTTGTATGAAATTGAACAGAAATTTCGGGTCTAGCAAATACTTTTGATTATCCTGTCGACACGAATGAAGTTACTACTCCAGTATTACAACTTATAGGCAATAAATATTGAAGAAGATAATAATTCTAGTTGGGTTAGTATCAATTTTTATTTATTTTGACATTCATTACATTTCGATTTGAGAATATTCAGCCAACTGTGCAAAGAAGCATTTTATCATTCTTTGTTTTTATATTATTATTCACTGAAATAAAAGAAAACCATTGGAATGCGCATATAACTAAGTATAAGATAACATATAATATTGCATGTTACTAAAATGAATAGAAATTGTACATGTGAATGTAATAATGATATTGAGAGGCAAAATAACAATAACTGACATGTATTTTTATTATATCTTCCTCTTGGAAAGCGATTATATCATTCAGAAGCAAGCCAAGTATAACGTCGATGCAATCTTAACAGGACACTTCTAAACCGTTTTATGCCAAACGAAAACTTGACATCCACCGACTTACGCGCGGGCACAAATTAAATAGTCCGCCAAGATGGTGGTCTGGCTGAGTGCGGTAATGGCAAAAACGGAAAAAGGAAATATTATGGGGAAGACTTGGCGCTGCGTGGTTTATCTCATACGACTAACTTCAATCTTATTCTAAACTCGTCCGTACATTGCATAATCTAACATCTAAAGTACCGAACGACGTCGAAAATACAATTGCGGAGAATAAATGTGTTTTTCTACCGACGATTCTTCAACTTCTTCCGCGGGGATAGCAAGCCAGGAAAAAAAAAAATAGCCGACTCGTCTTTCCGTCGGTGTTTGCTGCTGGTGATTGGCAGTGTAAACATCTTAATAGAGAATTAATTACCAACTTTGTTTTTTCGAAGTTAATTTTCTGGGAAACCTTAAGATCTCCCTTGATAGCTTTGCCGTCTGGTAGATAGGAATTGATTGCGAAAATGAAGTCTACTGATACTTTGTTGTTGCACCAGTTTAATTGCCTTGATTTTTATGTTTTTTCGTATCATGTTTAGGTACAGCTTGACCTCTTAATGCAATAATATTTTTTTTTTAGTTTATGAAATATAGAAACAACAATATTAACAGTAACATGAAAAATGTTGGCAGTATACAATTATACGTTTATTATGTATTGAGAGCATTATGAAGGTACAATACTTATAGATGTGCTTGCGTGACTAAATATATTAAATATTATAATTTTTGTTCGTACCAACTCTCCATAGTAAAATAAAGTTTTACTTTATTACTATGTTACTGAAGAACCTTGTTTATTCTATGTATAAAAACCTAAAAACTCAGAATCTCTGCGCATATGTTGAGAGTACCCAGGAAACTTAAAACAAAGGATAAAAGTGAGTAAGTAAAACCTTAATTAAAATTCGTTATATCCATGTAATGCAATTCGTTAGTAGAAATTTGTTTCAAACATTCATAAACTTTTTATATGAAGCACATAGTTATTTCCAGGCATTTCAGAAATTTTAAACCACGTAAGTTGTACGCTCAACACGGCCTGACTAATTACATTTACCGTAGTAAAGGTTCCTGGACGGCGTAAGTGGAACAACTTGTCGGCATTTGCGTTTATCTCTGAATAGGATGCTATTTATTAAGTTAGCGGGATACTCACTCAACGTTATTTGATTTTGGTTTAAATTTTGATGGTATTATTAGGTGTTTGGATATTCTCGTTGCGGTAGGTACTTGGTATTGGAAGTATTTCTATTTACATTATCGGTTGGATAATTTTGCAATTCTTTAATCAATCTTCGATGGAATAAAAAATTTTGAAACGATGCACATAACCTAATTATAGACTCCAACACTAATAATTTGATAGTGCCTCTAAAACGCAGATCAAATAGATCTTCCACTCAACTACGGGAACAACGGCCACAGTGGTCGGCTAACAATGGTTAGGCATAGATCTCAGCCTCCTGATGGTGATCAAATCTGGGATATATCCCGAGACGAAATGTTAAAAGACCTCAGCTTTGTGAAAGAATTTATCGTGAAGCTTGGCAACAAAAGCGAATGGGATAAATGCACCATTTCGAAACTCAATAGAAATGCCATCAAATGGTACACGGCTGGCCCCAAAATGGCGGACGCAACTGGAATAGGGATATATGGACCTAGAACTAAACATTTCGACAGCTTGGGCTTGTACCCGAGAATCTTCCAGGCTGAAATATACGCTTTTGAAAGATGTGTCCAGTTCAACATTGACAGAAACTATCAAAAGCAAGAGAATATCATAATGTCTGATAATCAAGCAGCCAGGGCGCTGAGCTCAAACATAATCAGCTCCAGGATGGTTTGGGAGTGTCTAGGAAAACTCTTCCAGGCAAAAGTGTGTCCTTCTGGGACATACAGGAGTTGAAGAAAATGAAATAATAGATCATCTCGCTAAGAAATGGGCTGGAATACCCTTTGTAGGGCTCGAACTCTTTTGCGGGATAAGTAGCAGTACAATACTGGAGAAACTTAAAAGGGAAGTACAGCAGAGAAAATCAAAATAATGACAGAATCTCTAGTGAATGAGGCAAGATAAAACCCTTGTGGAAACCTATAACCGGAAGAGGTCTATAGAATGCATCAACCTAAGTAAAAATTATATTCACATATTGATTGGGATCCTAGGATCAGGCCATTGTAAACTGAAAAGCCATCTGAGTAGGCATTGTATAACAGAAGAAGCTGAATGCAGCTTTTTGGGGAAACAGAATGAAACATCCACCCAACTATTCTCAAATTTCACTGCACTGTGCAACACAAAGGCTGGGGAAGTATGTGAAATTAAAGACGCAAAATTACCTAACCTGTGGCCTTTCTTTTTTAATGGCACTCGGGATCTAAGCCCATATGCTGCGGTGATCTAGTGCTACCTATAGACATTAACATTGCAGTGCTATCTTAAATTTTTATACGCGTTGTAATTATCATCTCGAAGAGCAGTTTGCAAATAGTTTCGTCATTATAACTAAGGAGGACGGTAACATTGGTTGGAAGTGGTGTCTTATATAGTATCAGCGCCTCATAAAGTTTATTGATTGCACTTTTATAGTATGGACCTGCTAAAATTATGTGGTTAAGATCCGCCAGCTCATAGCCACATGAACATTCGGCCGACTCAATTAGGCCTAGTCGAAATACATGTCCAGGGAACCGACCATGGTTAAACTTCAATCTAGCCTGGGTGGAACGACAAAACCTGGAGATGCTACGATCCGTATACCAATATATTTGTTCCACTTCAGGGTGTATATACGCATAGTGGGTCATTTTAATTGTATATGAAGAGGACCAGCAGTAGGTATTCCACTCTCTTTTAAAAATCTGTTCTTGCGTTATATGCAATAGCTCATTGTTACCAAGTAAAGGTCTATATGGGATCCCCATGATATAACTTTCTTTAGCTATTTCATCAACAATGTCATTTGATTCTATTCCCCTGTGTCCTTTTACCCAGAATAATTCCGTTTTAATGTTTTTTCCCTTCATTTCACATATTATCTTAATAATTTCAATAACAATCGGACTCAGTTTATAAATATGCTTTCGATGATGAATAGCTTTTAAAACGCTAGTAGAGTCTGTAATTATGACAACCTTTCTAAAACCTGTGGCCTTCTGACATTCTGCACTTTTTAAAAGGAATTGGACTTGACAGCTAATTGTAAATGCAGCTAGAATAGAGGACATAATATGAATAGTACACTGCGACCTGAAAGATCAGGTCGCAGTGTACTATCACCCTTATATGCTAATGGCCACAGCGCAGTAATTATTTGAACAGCATTTGAACAGACTTTACTATTATATAGATATAGCGTTCAGAATACGAACATTAATTAATTAATTAATTCTGCATATTTCTAATGAGTAACGTATGTTACTTACGATGTCAACAATGAAAAACTTGGTTTAAGCGGAATAAAATTTGTTGTATCTTTATTTTTTTATTAGGTAAATTTATAGCACGCTAATTAATAGTATGTTTGAAAAAAGTAAAGGCGTGCGTAAACGTGATCGCAAATTTACGAAAACATAAAAACAAAAAAGATTACATTGAAATTTTCAAAATTCTGATAATTGAAAAAGAGCACAAGCAAAATAAATAATATAACCAAGATTCTCTAATGGTAAAAATTTCCGAAAAACGTATTCGTAATTAACTGCCTTCTTCTGTGTGATATACCACCATTTTAAATTTTATGTTAAAAGAAAACCTTCGCAAAGTTAGTAATTTTGTTAGCTGAATAACGAAAATGCAGTGTTTGCAGTCTTACTTAAGCTCTTTTGATAGGTACTGGAATTAAATACAATATTTAAAAATAATAAATTGGGAAACTAAAATACCCCAACTTAGAACACTGTAAAAAGTTCGATAATAGTTCTTTTTATCACTATAACACATAATTAATAAACATATACTACATACCGCTTAAGCTATAAAATGTCAGTTATGGTTTGGTCGCTTCGAATGCAAATATAGATCGACAAGTACTGCCACAACAAGTATGTATTCACCGCAACATAGTTACTTCTAATTGTATCTAATTATATTGCGATAATGTATCAGTGCTAATAAAACCGACATCGGCCATAAGTTCGTGAGCTTAGTGGAGAATTATTTTTACTTGGTTTCTTTTCATAAAATCGATTATACTGTCTACACGAATATAAGCACTTTGTCTTACATTAGAAACGAAACGGTTAAATAGCTTCCAACATTTATTGTACTGCCAACGTAGTAAAGCAGATACAATGTGTCAACATTAAAAGACTCATACATACATTTTAAAATTCACAATACACACAATTATTTAAATATAAAATTTCTTTAACTTGCTTCTTAAATTTGTTAAATCTGGTCTCACGTTTCAATGTTCAGGCTAGGAGTTATAAAGTCGACAACTGAGGATGGCGCTTTCTTTGTCATAACTTATCGATTTATTAGTATAACGTAATCATTTTTGCCGCTGGTATTATATGAGTGTGTATAACAGTTTCTTGCAAAATGATGTTTAAATTTGATTAACTTTTGATTAAAAATATGACAAAGAATATCCCGAATGTATGGAGATATCTGGAAGCGGTAAGAGTGCCATTAAATCACCAAGTAAATAGTTTCAATCGTTGCTCCAATTGAAATTTTCATCCACTATAGAACTCATAAAAACTGAGTGGCCCTCACATTACCAATCCATAATCTATCAATACTAACACTTCATTGATTCATGATTGGGCTAAGCGAAATAAAATTAAACTCTCAATACAATATCATCCAGAAGCAGATGTAGAAAGCAATGATAAAATTAAATTAGTTTTAGAGCTACTAATGTAAGTAAAGGAATTTTGCTACAAGAGAGTGATTATATCTAAAACAGCGTTGTTAATAACAAATAATATTATTTCACTGTACAACAAATTTCGAATGATTGTATAAGTAACATGTAAAAATAATTATTGCCCTTAGGAAATGCTAGGAAAATGTTGTTACTCCAAGTAGTTAACCTTGGCGTGAAAAAATAGTTTCGAGAGAGACATTAGATGATGTATAATTTAAATAACTATTTTTGTTATATCATTTCTCTAACCGATTCGTGGAAGAATAATATTCTTTAATCGGCGGCAACTTTGCTTAGACCATTTATTAAAAAATTATTACTACTACGCAGGGGTTCAAAACAGTTTCGGTTCTCAAAACAGTTATGAAGAACCATTATTTTCCATAACAGTTATTTAGAACCGAAATTCATGAAAATATCGGTTTCGATTACGGTGATAATATCCGTTCTTTTTCGGTTGTACATCGGTTATTTTCGGTTCTGTGTCGGTATTTTGTATAATTTGTTATTTTTGTTTTGTAACAGTTACAATTATGTGTTGTATATTGTCGTTTCTGAAGCCCATAAACAAATCCTCAAACTTATAGAAAATTCTTATAAGTGTGAGGTTTTTTCCTACGGATGTACTTCCTAACGTTAGCGGAAATTTTTATATTAATATTAGCCGCCAGTTTTGAAGGACATTGGGAGTTGTGGGAAAAAAATAAATGTTATTTTTATAAGTTTAAGGGTTTGTTCATCGACTTCAGAAATGATAACAAGTACATCTTGAGTGATGTTGAAGATGTTGACGCATATAGTTATTACTGCCATGTGGTCTAACTGGTACACTTCTTAACATTAGCAGAAATTTTTATATAAATACTACCCGTCATTTTTTGATGACACTGGACGCTGTGAGAGAAAAAATAAATATGATTCTTATAAGCTGAAGGGTCTATTTATTGGTTATAGTAATGGCAACATGTACATTTTGAAAGATGTCGAAGAGCTCGGCGGGTAGAGCAATTACTGCTCTCAAACCGACGCATCTTTCCATCTCAGCGGAAATAAGCAAATTTTGAGCAGAATTAAAATTTAATCAAAGACAGTCCTTGCAAACTATAGCAATTATACTATACTGCGAATATGATTACGATAATATGATAAGACGAATATAATTACACGAATTTGAATACGGTAGTACGAATATTCTAGTAATCGTACTTGTAATTATAATTGAGCACTTTTGCTTTATTTTAACTTCAATATCAATGAATGAACCTGTGTTAAATCCAAACGACGATTAGTACAGTGGTAATTTTACATTATAAAGTTTAAATTGTCAAAAAACACCAAGAGTAAGAAAAATCACTTGAAATGTAAAAAGTGGATAAAAAGTTCCTTGATTAAATTCAGGTAAAGGATAGACATAGGTCTATCCCAGCGTTCGGCAGGGTGGTACCCCGTACAGGCCAGTTATATCTTAACCACCCGTATATGCACGTATAATTATGTCATTCCATAATTATGCCTAACTCTGCGTTTATACATATCTGCATTATACTAATCTAAATTCTAAGAAACTAGATTGATAACACCGTAGGTGAACTGTTGTGTTTTAACGTTAAGAAAAAGGAATTAGATTGTAACCGTCTTAGGGATAAGACTAGTTTTAAGTTATATTTTATATATTTTATTAATAAAGTGATTTTTAAAAAGTCGTGATTGGGGATTAAATATATAATTGGCGCAGTCAGTAGGATGATATTAAAATTCACCGCAAATTTATCGTAAATTTGTATTGATTTTAATCATTCGGGTGATCAACGAACTGTAATTGTGGAAAGTGAGAAACCACGGACTTCCAAAACTGGACCTGGTGACACGACCCAATATAACAGTCAATCGAATCTAATTTCCATCGAGGACAAGAGGATTCGCCCCAATACGAAACTGGTACCATCGAGGTCTCCGGCGGCGTAACCACGACAGGAATCACTCAACTTATAAAGCGATAGGAACTTCCATCGAGGAATGAAATCCACGCTACTAATACTACTAGTTCTGTAAGTTTTTACATTTTCTTTTATGTGCATATATGTGCGACATTAACGAATCTATTGAAGATATAATAAATCGTATTGATAATATTCAAATTAACGAAATGGCACAATTCGAGCCTAAATATTTAGAATGTATTCCAACATTTAGTGGAAATGCTGATGAACTCAGTAGATTTTTAAGTGTATGTGAGCAATTAGTCACTGCATTTTATGATCGAAATGACATTAATAATTTTAGAAATACTTATATTATTAATTCTATAATAAATAAGTTACAAGGTAGAGCTAGGTTAATTGTAAATACGCATAGCATTACGTCTTGGCAAGATTTAAAAGACGTACTATCACGAAATTTCAGTGACCAAAGAAATGAAAGTGTTTTGACTAGAGATTTAGTGTCCTTACGTCAGAAACAAAGCGAAAATCCTCATCAATTTTATGAAAAATGTTTACATTTATTACAAACCATATTTACATATATTAATATACATGAACCCGCAGCAACAAAGGAAGCTAAAAGAACTTATTATAGAAATTTAACACTTAGTACATTTTTGGCAGGTCTTAGGGAACCTTTAGGCGGAATGATTAGAGCCATGAAACCTAATGATCTTAGCGAAGCAATGCAATATATAGTTTCAGAAGAAAATATTTTATCTTTACAGAATGTAGCAAAACCAGTTCAAAAACTGAATCAAAGTAATTTTAATAATAATTATAGTAATCAACAACATAATTTTAATAAACAAGTATATGCATTACCTAATCAATTTCCTAAATTAAATTCAAATCAAAATACACAATATCAAAACCAGCAATATCAAAATTTACAATATCAAAATCGACCATTTCCGAGTCAACCCATTAATATTCAATCTAGACCAGTACAGGAAAAATTCCTAACGAATAGACAGGTATTTGGACAGAAACAACCTTCGAACGTATGGAAACCAAACCCAAATAAAATTGATACAAGAAAACCAACTCCTATGAGCATATGTGCATCCAACCCAACGAGATCACAATTTCATAATATAGATATACCTGAAGAAAATTCATATTCAATTAATAACTCTGTGAATGATTCAGTAATTTGTGAAAATCAAGAATATATTAATGAAACTGAAAACTATAATTATGAATACGAATGTCCAATCCAATCCCCGTCAAATGAAATAATTGATGGTGATCAAAATTTTTACGAACAAGCCTCAAAACAACCCGGAACTTTAATAGAACTCCATAATATGGACGAACTTAAACAATTACCTTATATTCAATTACACAGTCCTCCATTAAAATTACTTATTGACACTGGAGCTTCTAAATCATTTTTAAATCCCAATGTTGCAGAAAGATATTATTTTAATTATATACAAAACGATCCATTTACGGTATCCACGGCATTGGTAACCTCAAATCACAATACAAGTGTTACAATACCAGCACCTTTAGAATTTTACTTACCCGAACCCCTAGAATTTAAATTTTATATATTTCATTTTCACGATCACTTTGATGGCCTAATCGGAATCGATATTCTTAAATCGTTGAATGCAAACTTAGATTTTTTCAATTCAGAGTTAAGTACACGAAACGCGGCATTTCAAATAAAATACCAAACAAGTGGGCAACCTACTATTTGTCAGATTGAACTTTCTCCTTTTACAAAACACATAGAACAAATACCAGTAGACACAAAAAATGGCGAAATATTAATTAGAAAACTACAAATTGAAGATTGCGAAATCCCAGAAACACTTACTAAAGCGGTTAATCATTACGCATATGTAGAAATATTAAATAAATCTGATAGGAACATTAATCTAAATTTCAAAAAGCCAATACGCGTTACACGGTTCAATAATAAAAAATTTGAGATTTTTAATATCGAGTGTTCACGAAATAAGATAAAAAACATAAATGATCGAATACGTACTGATCATATGAATAGTGAAGAGCAACAAGCTATACTAAAAATTTGTAAAGAATATAGCGACATATTTTACGATGAAAATACAAAATTAACATTTACGAGTCAAGTTAAACATAAAATTAGAACGAAAGATGAAACTCCTGTTTATACAAAATCATATAGATATCCATTTATTCATAAACCAGAAGTAGATAAACAAATAAATTCAATGTTAGAACAAAATATAATCAGACCAAGTAATTCCCCGTGGTCATCACCTATTTGGATAGTCCCCAAGAAAGCGGACGCATCAGGCAAAAAGAAGTGGAGAATTGTAGTTGATTATCGAAAAATCAATGAAAAAACTATAGATGATAAATACCCCCTTCCAAATATAACAGATGTTTTGGATAAATTAGGGAAATGTAATTATTTTACTACATTAGATTTAGCGAGTGGCTATCATCAAGTTGAAATGCACCCTTCAGACATAGAAAAAACAGCTTTTAACGTAGAAAATGGGCATTACGAATTTTTAAGAATGCCTTTCGGTTTAAAAAACGCCCCCTCAACATTTCAAAGAACTATGGACAATATTCTAAGAGGAATACAAAACGAATACTGTCTAGTTTATTTAGATGATATAATTATCTTTTCAACCTCATTGCAGGAACATATAACTCATATTAAAAAAGTTTTCCAGAGATTACGTGAAACAAATTTTAAAATTCAGTTGGATAAATCGGAATTTTTAAAGAAAGAAGTGGCATACTTAGGTCACATTGTAACACCCTCCGGCGTTAAACCCAATCCAGATAAAATACGTGCTATTAAAAACTATCCTATACCAAAAACAACGAAGGAAATTAAAGGATTTTTAGGTCTCTTAGGTTATTATCGTAAATTTATCAGAGACTTTGCAAAGATTACTAAACCATTAACTAAATGTCTCAAGAAAGGCGCACAAATCATTCATAATTCAGAATTCATTCAATGTTTTGAAACTTGTAGAAATTTATTAATAAATCAACCATTACTTCAATATCCCGATTTTACTAAGGAATTTATTTTGACGACAGACGCAAGTAACTATGCAATTGGCGCTGTATTATCACAAGGTGAGATAGGTAAAGATTTACCAGTAGCATACGCTTCTCGTACATTAAACGAATCAGAAATTAATTACAGCACCATAGAGAAAGAGCTTTTAGCCGTAGTCTGGGCAACCAAATATTTTAGACCTTATTTATTCGGTAGACGATTCACAATTGTGTCAGACCACAAACCGTTACAGTGGCTATTTTCCCTAAAAGAGCCAAATTCAAAATTAATTCGTTGGAAATTACGTTTAGAAGAATATGACTATAGAATTGTTTATAAAAAAGGAAAATATAATAAAAACGCGGATGCTTTGTCAAGAATAGAATTAAATACTAATGAACTAGAAAATTATATTCAAACTTTTAACAAAAAAATGTCAACAGAAAACGATACCCAATCTATGCAAGTAAATTTAGACGAAACCGAAGTAATAGAAATCTCAGACGATGAAAATGAAACTGTTCATACTAATCACTCAGAAAATTTAATAGTTGAAATCCCAATTACCGACAAACCTTTAAATGTTAATCCAAACCAAATTATATTTCAATATGTGTATCATTCACCTGCTAAACCAAAAATTATAAAAATATTCGATAAACAGAGAATTACTGTTCAAATTTCAAAAAACAATTTCAACCAAGACATTATCGATTTTATTAAAGAATTTATTGTACCCAATGTAAAATATTATATGCTGTTCGAACCAGAAAGCATATATGAACCATTTTGTGAAGTAGTAAGGCGAAATTTTATTTACCCCTCTTACAAATTCTATAAATGTAATGCTAAACTAGAAGATGTTGAAAGAGACGACGATCAAAAACAAATAATACACATGTATCATGAGAGTAAGACAAACCATAGAGGTACTAATGAAACGGAAGAACGCATTAAAAAAAAATATTACTGGCCAAACATGAAAGAAACAATTAGAAAGTATATTAACGATTGTGAAATATGCCAAATTACAAAATACGATAGGAATCCACCCAAAATACAATTTAATATAACACCAACGTCTACGAAACCTTTTGAAATAATACATATAGATTTATTCCAAATTGAAAAACAAAAATTTCTTACTATAATAGATAGTTTTTCTAAATATACTCAAGCATACCCAATTTCAAGTAGTAATTCAGTAGAGATTGCTAACAACCTCCTACAATTCATTTCACATCATAATTTGCCATCCTTAATTATTTCAGACAATGGTCCTGAATTTAAAAACGTAGTTTTACAAGACTTCTTTAAAATTCATAACATTCAAATTCATTTTTGTACCCCGCGTCATCCACAATCGAATGGTATGATTGAGAGAGTCCACTCAACATTAATTGAACATATGAGAATTTTAAAAAATAAATTTCCTAATGAAAATGCAATTACCCGCATGAAATATAGTATTATAGGCTACAATAATAGTATACACTCTGTTACAAAAAGGAAACCAATTGAAATTATTACGGGTCACATTGAAAATGACGATCCCTTAAATTTAAATTTAAACGAAAGATTGTATTCTGATTATGTGCAAACGCATAAAGATTTAACACAGGAAATGTACAGACATCTTAATGAAAAATTGCAAACGCATAAAGTAAAAATTATTGAAAATCGTAATCTAACAAGAGAAGAAGCAGCGGAATATTTACAAGGCGAGAAAATATACAATAGATCGCCAAATAGAAATAAAGCCTCGAATATCTACAACCCTCAAATTGTCGAGGAAGATAAAGATAAAGTATTAATAACACAGAAAGGACTACAAATACATAAAGATCATTTAAAACGTAAAAAGAAGTGATTCTCTATTATATTATAACTACTATATTATATTTACATTACATTTTATACTTTATTTTTACTATATATTAACCTTATTAATAATCACCAATAATTACTTATATATATATATATTTAATCTTATTGTATTTAAGATGGTTATTTCATTTTAGATATGAACTAGCACCAAAAGCATGTGGCGACTTCTCCACAATCACATTATTGAAAGTTTTAATGAAAGTTTATCTTTAATTAATCATGACCAAGGAATAATCGAGCGTAGAGTTAACAATATAAGTAAGACTATAAATGAAGCATATTCTCATTTCTATAACTTTCTTACAGCAAGAAATACGTTAAGTCAAATGCAATCAAATTTAAATAATATTATACAACTTTTAACGGAACTAGAAAATGCACTGACTTTTGCTAGGTTACACGTAGTTCATTCATCAATAATAAAACTAAGAGAATTGGAAAATATTCTAAAACAAATCGAAACAGAAACAAAAGAAAATCAAATGGTAATCCCAGTAAATAAAGAAAACATTTTAAAATATTATGATGTCATTGATATTAAAGCCTTGTATATTGATACACAAATTGTATTTATTTTTTCAATACCTGTAGTACTTCCAGAAACATTCAATTATTATCAATTATACTCAATTCCTAATAATAACTTGACTATAATTCCAAGAGAACCTTACTTTTTAGCAAATGAGCACAACTATATGTACGTAAACGAAGAATGTAAAGATGTTGGAACAAATTATTATTGTAAACATAATCAATTGTTAAATGGTTTAATTAAACAAGATTGTATATTTCAAATTTTACACTTGACTCAAAACTATGAAATATGTCAGAAAGAAAATATTATTATAACAGAAACCATTATCGAAGAGATTGATAATGCACATTATTTAATATTGATCCCTAAGAGAACGAAAGTTCATTTAAATTGTCGTAAAGAAGATTATCAGGAACTGATTGGAAATTATTTAATAACAATTCCACAAAATTGTAGCTTCGAAATAGATAACACTAAACTTATAAATTATAAGCAATCTAATAAAGTAGTATCCCCAATATTGCTACCCGATATTTATATAAATAATACAGGATCCAAATTACTTTATGATTTACCATTAAAACTAGATAAAATGAATTTAAATAGATTACAACAATTAAAAGAAGAATCTGATAAATTAAAGGAAGTTCAGATGGTTAATAATTATCATGAATCTCCCAACATTTGGACAATTATTTTGTATATTACCGTAATTGTAATAATATTATATTTATGTTATAAAATTTTAGTTAAAAAGAATACTTGTAAAATAAATGTAAGAAGAACTAGAAACAACGAAAACACGAAAGAAGACAAGCAAGAGGATCCAAGGGCCTTCTACCCTATTAGTGTATAAGGTCTTGTAGGGGAGGAGTTATATCTTAACCACCCGTATATGCACGTATAATTATGTCATTCCATAATTATGCCTAACTCTGCGTTTATACATATCTGCATTATACTAATCTAAATTCTAAGAAACTAGATTGATAACACCGTAGGTGAACTGTTGTGTTTTAACGTTAAGAAAAAGGAATTAGATTGTAACCGTCTTAGGGATAAGACTAGTTTTAAGTTATATTTTATATATTTTATTAATAAAGTGATTTTTAAAAAGTCGTGATTGGGGATTAAATATATAATTGGCCACTTGTTTTTGTTCTCCCGCCTAACTAAACCTAACGCCACGGAAAAACGATTGCAGCGTTTTTATAAGTGTCTTGGCGAGAATATGCATACGATACGGAGCACTCTGAATCATACTAACCTATATAATGCACCCTTATTTGCAATAATCCGACAGCATTATTACTGTTTCTTTAGTTTTGGTGTAAGGCACCAACAACAAATTCAAAGTTATGTTCTAAAACCTCTGTAAATCTAGATCACACAATAACACACTATAACAAATCATAGCTAAACTAAAACTGATATGGAACCGAAAATAACCGATATATACTTAAAATAAAACCGATATAGAACCGAAGAGAACCGATATAAGAACCGATATAGAACCGTAACCGAAACTGATATTAGGTCAGAACCGTTATAATAATAACTGTTTTGGAATTATTTCGGTTCTCATAACTGTTTTACTCAGAACCGATATATAACAATTTGAAACAGTTATTTTTGGAACCTTTTTAATCCCTGCTACTATATCAGGTAATGCAAATTCCATTCTAAATCTTTCCAAGTGAGTTGGTTGAAATCTCTCCATTTAAATGCACCGTATAAAGTTATTCTCTTTTTGTGGGTTGCTACATTTACTTACATAAACGCTGATCTCCACAAGCTCCATGAAAAAAATCCATTTGACGTGCAAGGAAGTTCGTTACAGCAATTGATCAATGTTTACAGAAATTAATGTGAACACACGGCCGGCATCCGCAAGGGAAAACAAAAACGGTAACGGCTCCCAAATAGCGCCTGTTAAACGGCGCGTTTTCCTCAGACAGAGAGCTTCACATTAACTGTGTAAACAATGGAACAAGTAACCGCCGCGCGAAGCATCAAGGTCTTTTCGGAGTGGATCGCTTTCATCATCAAATTACCGCTTCCAACCGGAGGGTTGTGCAATTCAAGGCTACGAATACCTACCCTTAACAGGCCCACGCACACACACACAAACACAGCCTCATATATTACCCGCACTAGAGCTGAAAGCTGCTAGGAGCACCGGCACATATGCACGGCCGAACGTTTCGCTGGCGTATAAATAGTTTCGGGTCAAACCGAACCGTTCGAAAATTTCGTGCAGAAGTTCCGAATCACTCGGAGATCGTAGATAGGTACGGCCAAGTTCAAGATACATCGAAGCGAGTTTCTCCTCTCTTAGAAATTCAATCTTATTCCGGCGGGAAAGTTGACCGTGTATGTGACACAATCTGTGGCGGAAGATATCCGCTGAAATGGATTACCGTTATCATGATAAAATGTATCGAAGGCTATGAATTGCAATGTACTGATGCGGAGGTCTGCGTCTGACCACCGATATTATTTCTTGTTCGGCGGTGACAATATCATTTTGTGTACAATTCGCCCTTCGAAACCATTAAATAAGAGATGCCACAATTTTATCCTAGACTCCTTTTCAATGCTGGTATACATCGTTCAGGCAAATAATTGACAATCTGCTGCGTGGTTTTTGTTTTTTAATGGACCAGAAAAATGCATTATATGCTTTCTGGCAAATGAACCCTATTCTTTTTAAAACAGTAAGCAAAAAGTGCATAATTTGCAAACTTTACCATGAGAATCAAATGGTTTGGATTTTACTTTATTAAATGTTCAAAATGATGGCTATTAACCTTCATATAATAGGACAATCTTGCTGGAAAGGAATATTTCTGGAGTTACTCGTTGGTATTCTTCAAAAATTTTTTGGCGTAACTCTTGTAAGCAAGGTTAAAGCGTGGCATACACCTTAGACTTAAGATACTCTCAGAGAAAAATATCAAGTGATGTCAGAACGGGCGATCTGGCAGGCCATTCTATAGGCCCACTTCGACCAATCCAACGATCGCGAAAGTGATGATTAAGAAATTGTCATACTCCGGCAGTGGCAACTAACTCTTAAAGAAAATGCAATCCCGATTCATAATTTAGAAACCCATATGTATTATATGTTATATCTTAGAGAGACAACTTATAGTAGTCTCCCAATACTGCAACTCAGCACATTCATGTACAACGTCTAGATGCACAATGTTAATGTCAAAATGCATAGTCACCTTTTCAGTTTTAATTGAAAAGTAGTTTTTCTAATTAGATGCTGTAATAAAGCTAAAACAAAAGCCGACGCAGTGCTGATATGGCTATTACAGCATACTGTGCTGTAATGAGATATTAACCGTGGTGGGGGGGACTCTTGCCGGAACGTAATATAGGCGATTAATGTGCAAATTAGAAAAAATACTGTAAAAAACGTGTGCCACAATGACATGTAATGCTCGTACTTTGAATTCAAACTTGTACTCGCATTACATAAACGTCATTGTGACACTTGTGTTTTAAAATACTATTATGGTATTTTGAATAGACACACTAGCACTAAGCATTACATAGTATTTTTATAATATCGATCCTCACCATTGAGATCTCGCTTATTATTGACGATGGACAATAGGTTTAAATTTGACAAAATTGCTAAATTTTGTGGTTATTATGATCCCGAAAAGAAAGTAGACTTAGAACAAATGACGTTTGAGATTTTTTTAAAAAACGGAAAAATCGGATTTTCTTATTTTGCCTCTAGCACTTTTATTTGGCCTTGCAGAGAAAAACTAAAGACACGTTCTCAAGGCCACTTTTAATGTTCTATGTAATGTTATGCTTGAAATTTTTATACGACGTTTCGTTTTCTTCTGGTCATCATCAACTTTCTTATTTCTTAGAGGCGCCATATTGAATTTTGACACCGTTAGAAAGAGTCTTTTTTTCTGATTTCTGATTTGGGTAAATTAGACAAAGAATTTAAGATTTTTGAATTCATTATCAAAAGATCTGGATGCTCAAGTTTCATTATACCTATATTTATGTTTCAAACGTTTTATTAAAAAAAAAAAAAAATAGGTTCCAATATAATGTAAATAGTATTGATAAGAATTTTTAATATTTTCTACACCCCTGTCGAGAATATTTTGCCTTAAATATACATATTGCCTCTTGAATTTTTCACAAGGGGACGGCAAGTTACGGCGAGAAGGCATCGATTTTTTTCCGAGCCGCAAGGCAAAGAGTATCGACAGCCGCGACTGTGCTAATACATAAGTATGTTCCGATCTGCAGCAGGGACCTTGACGGCGTACTTATTGAAACTTAAATTGTCTTTCGCTGAAAGTTCCCCAACGGGGGAAATCTCTTCAGCATAGCGGGGTCGGATAGAAACTTTAACGCTGAAAAGGTTCGAATTGGGTCATCCAAACAGGCGTCGCAGGCAAAACTTCCACGGCTACGCTTTTATTATGGCCAAAATTTTCATATTACCGTACGTATAATAAAGATTAGGATCATTTGCGATTCAATTAGCAATGTAATAATGTCGCGTTGTTACACGACGCACACACACATACAAATCTACGATTCGCGCGTTATACAACGGCCATAAAGATATCTTACTGGCATACATTTTAATTTAAATCAGAGTATTTGATATGCAAATGACAGCTTACATACATTCACACACACATCGGGTATTTCTGCTGCTGACAGAATTCGACACGTTTATATCTAATCAGTTAATCTATCTCTTTACATTTTCTTTATAGCCATTCAAAATACAGTCGATATATAGGTATGCATATTTAACACATGTTTAAGCCATAAAATATATAAGTACAAGAAATTGTTTAATGACTGCACATTAAAATTGAACGCATGCCTAAATCTAAAAAATCTAACTCTACATAAGTATATACCGCCTGCATCTCTGCAAAGTAAACGGCGGGGAAGTACATATACTGCAACCGTCTCCCACTCTACCTAACAGCGAGGTGTGGCGCTGTAGTACGATAATAGCACGTGTAGACTGATCAGTGATCAGTATTATTAATCAGTTCAAGTAAGTTGGTCTAAGTTTTAAACACATATTTTTGCGCAAAATGCCGCGTTATACTGTGGAGGAGAGAGCTGAGAAGATGGGGTGGTATCACGCTGGCAATGCTTTTCAAAGGGTATGCGACGTGTTGTTAAATATCCCAACAGGCCTATTCCAAATAAAGCCAAAATAAAACCGACAATACCGGTTCGGCCGAAAATTTCAAAACATCACTTCCAACTCGCAGAATTTCTAATAACACGTCCGTTTTAGTATGTGCTGCAGTTGAAATAAATTCGAATCCTGGACTATTTCCAATGATTTAGACATATCCCGTTCTTCCGTTCAGCGAATGCTCAAAGCAAATGGGTATCACAATTTTAAATATTCTAAACACCAACAATTATTTCACGGCGACGCATTTAAGCGTATGGTATTTTGTGAAAAGTTAAGTGATTTAATTAACCGAGATGCTAATTTGGTAGACAATATTATCTTTACCGATGAATCTTCTTTTCCTTTGGTTAGAAGTCACAATTTATCTGTGACAACATACTGGGCCAAGCAAAACGAGCACAGATATTTAAGTTCATCTAGTCAGCAACAGTAAAAAGTAAATGTTTGGGCAGGTTTGTTAAACAACCATATTATTGGGCCTTTTTTTATCAATGGCAATTTGAACGCAAATGCATATTTAGAATTACTGGACACCCACATTCTACCTACTGTACAGCAACTTCCCGACATAAATATGCGCAATAAAATTGTTCAAACGTCAAACAACATTAGCCCAGAAATGTTGGAGAATGTTAGAATGAATTTCTACAACACATTAGGATATTATTATTAAGGCTTATTTTAGTTTTCTATTTTTTAAATTTATTTACCCAGAATTAATTTTTATTTGTCCTTCATTAAATTCACTATTTTGTTTTGAGGGTTTTGTTCTTCGTTCATTAGAATTACTTTAATTTTATTGTCATGAGCAAAGACTATTTTTGAGTACATAATAGATACTATAAATTACTGTTTTACGCTTTCATTACACCTTTTGAATTTATAAGTACGTGTGTCCAAAGCAATACATATTGCAATTTATTCATTTATTAATAAAAATACAATACGTCACTAAAAATTAACACATTCCTGCGTGTAGATTGAATAGCAAAGCAACCGCTGCGCTCGCGCCAGTATTCGTTGTGAGCTATGAGTGGCTATGACGAATGACTGAATGTATGTGAAATGTGAATGAATCTACTGCAGTAAGAAGAATGAGCGGGAGACGCACATGCGTGGTATAACCGATGCCTTTACAGAGATGCAGGCGGTATGTAAACATATACTGATAAAAACGAACTGTGGAAATGGATTATAATTGAAAACCAAAAGAAAGCGTTCAATGATGTAGAAATAACTCATGACGTAGAAAAAATCACCTATCATTATCCTATTTTATGTGCAAGTATACTTGCCTCTATATATATATATACAGTGTGGTAACCACTTGTGGGATAAAACTATTTTTCATATTATCCTAGAGTTTTATAAAGAATGCTCGGACACGAACACAAACTGGGGTGTTGCCCCATCTTGCTGAAACCAAATATTTTCGCTTGGTAAGATCGGACCTATCACAATGGCATATAAATTCGCTAGAACAGGAACAACGTCATTTCTAATGAGATTCAAATATTTGACCGCTGGTAAGTTCCCATCAATAAAATTTTGACCAATTATATGGATACCGATGATAGCCCAGACGTTCACCTTTCGGGGATTTTGCGGATTTGTCTCACGCATCCAATGAGGATTCTTTGCTAACCCGTACCCACAATTCTGACGAAGATTTACTTCTCCGTTCAACATGAAAGTTGATTCATCCGAAAAAAGGATAGAATCAAGGGTTACTTCATTTCTGTTCAGTTTATTCTGTATTCTACGATCTGGGTCGTCTTCGGTTAATTTCTGTAGCAACATCGTCTTATATATCGGAATGAAATTTTTGTTGATGGAAACATTTTAAAACAGTTTGATAACGTTATTTCCTCGAATTATTTCGCGTGAACTTGATGTTGGATTCTTTGCAATACTTAATAGGGTTTTATATACCAGGAGGTGAAAAATGAAAATTTTTATTCAAGATTGGATTCTAAGAAATTACCGTTTTTCTCCGATCGACCTTTGTTTCGGAGATCGAGACAAACTTTCCTAAACTTGAAACAAAAGACTTATTTACTAGTTGTTAACAGTTATCAGGTTGTCAGATATTTTGGGTACTGTTTTTAAATGTTAGCATAAAAATAGATGCAAATTTTATCAAGAATGCTGGTCATCAATGAAGAATATGCCGACATTATTTTTGTTTACGACTTTTAGAACGACAATGCTTTAGAATATTGTCGAGAATATCAAAGAAGATTTTCGAATACACGTCAACTATCTCGCTTTTTATTTTTCGATGCATTCCAAAAATTGCGACGATATGAAATTGGTAATTATTACACTGTTAGGGTACGATAAAACGCTGTAAGAGAAGAAGTATTTAATGCAGTGCTAGTTATTAGCAGATGTCCCACTTGGATTGCATAATGTAATGTGGTATCAACACGATGATACGCCACCACATTCTGCTGGAGTTGTTATAGAATAACTAAAGAACCATTTGGGCGTGGTTTAGTTCAGTTGCCTTCTAGGTCGCTAAATTTTATTCCACTGGCTTTTCACTTCTGGGGCCACGTAAAACAACTAGTTTATACAGAGAAAATTTATAATGGAGAGCAATTACGAGAAGAAATGCAGTGCTTTTACGTTGGCTAGGCTTGTATTGCGGCTGACGTTGAACTTTTTGAATGTGACTTGAGAGTAATGGTTTTGCTTTCTATGGAGCCGTTGCGTGGGTAGTTTATTGTAGTTTGGTGACAGATATGAATATAGAGACGACCTCTCATATAAGGCAGTCCCGCGCTTTGGAGTTCTAAAATTGTTACGGCCACACGTTAAGTAGCTATAGCTATTGACTATAAACACGCTTTGATGTTCTTACGCATAAACGACACATTTATAGCTAAAGATGAACGGAACAGTCAGCAGAGAATTTCCTTGAAGAGCCGCCTACACAAGTCATGTGGGCTCATCCCCAAAAGCGTTTGAAGTAAACGTTTTTGCCCCACAAACACTTGCGTAACACACGACCAAGACGTCGATCACCACAACACTATGTGAGCAAAAATGTACATATAGGCAAGCTCATAGTAAATGCTTAGCAGCTGATCCCGATATACACCAGAGCAAAGCACACACCTTCAACTTACAATATGGTTCACCTAAGTATCGCATGAGAGACGACTATCCAAATAAACACAATGATTACAAGACGCACTCCAGGTGAATGAGCCACAGTCCAATTCAATACACTAGTTTTTTCCAAATTGGACACGAGGTTATTCTTCCCACACCAACGTTACATTTCCATCATAGCAGTCTTCATATTTGCATTATGTTCTTTAGCACTATTTGATGCGATGATTACAAACTTATCGTCTGCATAATTTGAACGACCATATATCATAAATTTTTCAGGAGATCAGGAATAAGTGCGGTCCTAGCGTTGATCCTTGACAACTCCCATATATATCGCATGATCGTGTGATCATGCCCCGGCGATGAAGACATACAATTTTCTATTCGCTACGAAGAACACTATAAGATCACATATGGATCCACGGATATCAATCGCAACAACTTATCCCGAAGAAAGCAACTATCAATCGTACCGAAGACCCGTGGTAGGCCATAGAATAGGCCAATCACCAATTTATCCTCATGCAGTCTTTTATGATGCTTCTGGATAAAAGAAATCGTTGCAGTCTCTCAAGAGCAATAAAATCTAAAGCCATGCTGATTTTTGTGTAGCAAGTTGAACCTCTTCAAGTCTCGAGCACAAGTAGCTATAACAACAAGTATATTTTCGATTATCTTGGAAAAATCCTGCACTAAACACATTGCTCACTCAGAGAATAAAAACTCGGAAATATGGCGAATTTGAAGAAAAACTACAAAAAACAACGATTCATTTTTGAATACCAGCATAAAGGACGAAAATAACGGCATATCCGATCCGATACTTGTAGCGAATACGTTTAACAAATTTTTTGTAGATAATTTACATACATGATACAAACGACAGATTATGTACGCGCTGTATAGGTAGTATTTACCCAAATCTGAATGAAGTTCAGTGATGGGTAGCTTTTGTCGCTGGGTGTCTCGTTGTGGAATACACCTTGGCACCTCTAGGCACTGATATTTATTAACGTATTGCACAATTTCTACTGAAATTTTGCCCAACCCGATGGAGTTCTAACCTCCGGTGACACAGAACCTACGGCTTTAGTTCCTATCCGAGAAGAAGAAATGTTCTGATTTTTATCCACAATTCCACCTCGGTCTGGAATCGAATCAGCACCTATGGGGTGAAAAGCGAGCATACAAACCGTTCAACCAGCGAAAAGATAAGACAAGAAGGTCATTTTTTGTCGGCACCTTTGATGTTGCTGTCGCCGAAAAATGACCGACAGCGGCAATACATTATTTTAACATCAGGTGCCTCAGTTTTCTTTTTTAATTTACATCAATCATAAAAAACGATTGCTAAATAAGGAACTAAACTCAAAATGGAGGTTATTGTTAAAGCTATTTACGGTATGAAATGATATGTTTCTTAGTTTTTCTCCTGAGCGACGAATAACTTTCAACCAAAAACAATTCGATCCGAGATTGTGGACGAACTGTAATTAAAACTTAAGTGCAGCTACATTTATATTACATTAAATAATAATAAATAATTACTATCAACCACTACCAAGATCAACGTCAGAACAATGACTGCAGTGACGCCCTCCATGTAAATTAAAAGACTTAGTGCTGAAAGTCGTGCATGCAATTAGTGCTGAAAGGCGTGCCCGCTAAAAATGACAAGTGACCCTTCTTGTCTTATCTCTTCGCTGGTTCAGCCACTGACACGGCTGTAATTGGCGGTTATATGTCGAAATGTCAATTATAGTAATGATTTACGTGTAAACTGTCAATTAGTTCAACAAATTTTTTGTATCATCTGCGTCTGGTTTAGCGATGGGCGATTCGAATCTTTTTAGTGATTCGAATCCCAAAGACTCCTAAAATTATAGATTCGTATAATATGATTCGTACCGAAAGACTGTAAAGGATTCGTACCAGCGCTGGGCGATTCGAATCTTGTGAGTGATTCGAATCCTAGTGACTCCTAAAATTAAAGATTCCTATAATATGATTCGTACTAGCGGTGGGCGATTCGAATCTTTTTAGTGATTCGAATCCTAATGACTCCTAAAATTAAAGATTCGTGTAATACGATTCATACCGAAATATTGTAAAAAATTCATATAGATTTGTGATGATTCATGACTCTTTGTGATTAATTAATTCTAACCACTCTTTGCACTTTATTCTAAGGATCTTGCAAAAAAAAAAACGGTAAATTAAAATTTTCGTAAAATAAAACAAAGTGAAACAATAATGGATTATTTTGTTTTATTATTTGTTAATAACAAAAGGAAAACCTCAAAATTTCATCAAAGGTTAAACACAAAATTGTCTTGATGAATACAGGCACATACATAGATAATATACATAGCTAATATACATAGGTATAAGATATTAGCAGACATTCAATCTTTTATATTAAAATTAAGAAAAAGCAGATACGATACCGTCTTTGAATTTTTTCTTGACCGTTTGTCTGTCACTATTTGTCCACTTTTTGAAAAAATACGCTCGCATGGTACGGATGTAGCGGGTATAGATAATCTCTTTCTCATTAACTCAAATAATGTTGGATATATTGTTGGAGTCGAAGTCTGACTCCGACACTGACTCCGACTCCGACTCTGACTCCGACTCCTTGACTATACTAGTATACAAGAGTCGTACTGATACACATTCGTACCGTACGAATCATATGTGGGAATCGAATATACTGATGAATCATACGAATCCGACCCACCTCTAGTCTGGTTGGTGTCCAGTCCAACTTGCCTTCTAGTATTCTAAACGTAAAAAAACACAAGAATGTTAAGGAGTAAAAAATATATTGAAATAGTAGTCCACTACAATATTGTTTCACCACACAGTGGCTTCATCAGGTGGATGAAATTAACTCACTCAGTTAATTTCATCCACCTGATGAAGCCACTGTGTGGTGAAACAATACTGTAGTGGACTACTATTTCAATATTATATATTTTTTACTCCTTAACATTCTTGTGTTTTTTTACGTTTTGAAGATGGAGTTTAAACACGTATCCTCCCATTCGATTAATTTCTAGTATTCTTACTGAGATATGCAAGGACTGTAGCGTAGTTATAGAGACACAAGATATCCGATCACTCCGCGCTAAATTTAATTCCTATGCTAATATCCGCAATTTAAATTATTTCGGCAATTCGTGGATTTCCATTTTCAATTCGAATGTAACTGTATCGTTTATTAACTGGTTCGTTTTGTGATAAATTTTCAACTATAAAATGATTTTTATGTAAGTAAAGGTTAAAAATTAAAGAAATTGAAGTTTTATGTCCACGAAACCGTGCAAAAGTAAACTAGAAGTAATCTCATTTATGTATCGTAACTGGTACGTACACATTATAGTGAATTTGTATGCCCTTGGTATTTACGACGAAAATTGTTAAGGGGCGACCTGCATAACGACCCCGCCGACGCACACCGTAATATTTTGCCAAATTAGACTGTTTTCCTACCGTTATCGCGACCAGTTACGAATAATAAAAATGTAAGAGGTATTTTCAAGCGGCGGAACTCGCCAGCGACCACCGCTGAAAAGAAAATCTATAAATAACGTGTAATTTATGCGGGGAAATGAAATTATATCACGTATATGAGTTATTTATTTTCGGTTTCGCCTACGTGCGCCGCACTGGGATTTATAAATACGATTTTACTGTGGGGGTGCGTTATGGAAGTTATGTTTTTTTAACTATTTCTACTTCGTGTCGCAAAACGGTTTATTGTTTATTCTTTCCGTGTACACGTGACGCAATTAAGATTCATATCGTTTCACGCTGTTTTGGTTGCATCATTTGGAATGAGTGTTGCTTTCGTAAAAAATTCTCACAAGCGTCATGTTCGATGAATTAATTTGTGATAATTGTGTTGTATTTGTAATAATTTATACAAATCAATCTATTTAAGCTATAAAATAACAAGTAAGGTTTTCTAAAGTACTCTGAGCTATTTACTTATTTCTTGGCTTTACCTGGTTTGGATATAATTTAACATTTTTGACATTTCACCCTTTTTTTACATTCCTGTCACTGTTTTTCTTGTTACACGTATTTTTCTGTTGGATGATTTATCTGTTTAGGTATTCATTTTATTTTATTATTGTATATTCATGTCAGGTATATTACAGTATATATGAGTCATCCTACACTGTAAACAACAAACATAATATAAATAACATAGTGGTATAGATATAATTCCTTACGGGATAAACAAAGGAGTAAACACATATCATATTACATATTCAATTATGTAGTTATGTTTAGAACTAAAATCTTCCCAATAGAATAGAAACTCATTCAACAAGAATGCTTGCTTAAGGTCAATGTCATATTAAATTGCGATTTTTAAAAATACTATCTTCCATAGAATTAATTTCTCTTATAAAGTGACGATCCTTCAATTATGATAATGTCTAGTGTATGGCGACATTAAATTTGTTCCAAGCGTTTCGTTGTTGAACAGATAGAGTATCCATAGAACAGAAAAATGTCCACTGCGTGTTCACATTGCGATGCGGGTATCTCGGTTATTAGAAGACATAGAGCAATGATTAAATGGGAAATGTTTTGCAGAAGTCAATATTCACAAGAAATATCGTTCCAAATTTACCTTAAAATAGAAGACGTAGAAATTTTCTTATTCAATTACAAAATAGATATTTTCTGTATAGCCGAACATTGGTGCAACTATGTTGAATTAAACTTATTAAAATTTTCAGGTTATAAAGTTGCATCTAGCTACTGTAGATCGCAGTATATACATGGTGGTTCATGTGTACTTATAAAAGACACTATTAAATTTAAAAATTTAGATATTTTGTCGCATTATAATGAGGAAAAGCACTGTGAATTTTCTGGTATCTTTTTGCCGGATTTAGAAATTGTTATTTTTACTTTTTATCGCTCTCCGTCTGGTGATTTCAATATTTTTGTAAACAATTTAGAATCCATACTGAATGAAATTGATAAATTTAATTGTCATGCAATGCTGCTTGGTGACTTTAATGTTGATTTTATGAATTTTGATTTGCAATGTGCTATGTTATCTGATCTTTTATCTACCTTTAATAGGAAACAACAAATATTTACCCCTACGCGAATTACATCTGTTTCGTCTACTTGCATTGATAATTTCTTTAGTTCTATATATTCTAATATACACGTGAGGGTAGCCGATCCACTATTATCTGATCATCAAGCTATTTTTGTTGAGTTAGAATTGAAAATCAGAAGTGGTAAAAAAAAACCTTTTACAAGCATAATATCAGCGACAGCAATTTGAACAAGCTTCTCCAAATACTTGCAAGCATTGACTGGAGTAATATAGCACTACTGTCTGCTTCTGATGCTTTCGATGTGTTCTTCCGAACTTTTACAACTGTTTTTAATATTAATTGTCCAAGAAAGATGTTTTCTTTTAGCAATACGACTAAGAAACCTGCATGGTACACAGCTCAGTTAAAAGAAATGAAAAATCAACTTGAGGCTTTGGATATCATACGTAAAGTAACTAATACAGCTGAATGCAGAAGTTTGTATAACGAACTCAATAAAAGCTATGAAACGCAATTAAAACTAGTTAAGAAACATACTAATATTAATTACATCGTCAATGCCGGTAACAAAAGCAAAGCTTCATGGCAAGTAATTAGCGCTAATCTCAATTTAAAATCTAAATCAGAAAATGAACATTATTTTTCAGCTGAAACTTTTAATTCCTTCTTCAAATCTATTCCTGAATCTATTTTAAGTCATATTACTTCCAATCCTATTTCTGCGGAGTCCTACTTGCAGAGTGTGAAAATAAACAATCGTGACACTTTTTATTTAATGCCCACGAATGAAATAGAAGTCCACCAGACCATTTTATCTTGAAGTAATAGTAATTGTGAAGACGTGTATGGTTTAACTTCAATGGTTTTAAAGAAAGTTAGTTTAGTCATTGCTTATCCACTTGCCGATATTAGGTATCAATAAATGTTTTATAGAAGGAGTTTTTCCATCGCAACTTAAATTTGCAAAAGTGATACCTCTTTTTAAGAAAGGTAGTAAAGAGGATTTAAAAAACTACAGACCAATAGCCATTCTACCTGTACTTTCAAAAATATTTGAAGAGCTACTTAAAATAAGATTAATTGGCTTCTTCGAAAAACATGAATTCTTTTGTTCTCACCAATACGGCTACCGTAAGAATACATCTATTATTAAGGCATTAATAAGACTCATTGAAGACATAACGAACGGTATTGACACATTACAGAGATGTTCTGCTACTTCATTAGATTTAAGTAGAGCCATGTTCTATAAAAAAGTTAGAATATTACGGTGTGAGAGGTGTAGCTTTGTAATTATTCAAAACCTATTTAAAGGATCGTAAGCAGGTCGTAGAGGTTGAGCAAACGTTATCTTGTCCGACAGAAATATCTTTAGGGGTTCCACAAGGATCCAAACTTGGCCCAATCTTGTTTATTATTTACCTCAACGATTTACCTTCTAATTTGGATCATTGCAGTACAGTAATATTTGCTGAGGATACCACACTCATCAGTAATCAAAGTACTATATGTGGCTTAATTGATAGTGAGGAAATATCTATTACACAAGCTAATAATTGGTATGCTGCTAATAAGTTAAAATTGAATGAGAGTAAAAATAAGGTTTAGTTTGGGGCAGGGTAATGTTTGGTCTCTTAATCTTCTAGGTGTTATTTTAACCTCTGATTTGAATTGAAAATGTCATATTAATCAACTATGCCAAAAATTAAATATATACGTCTACCAAATTAGAAAGATAGTGGATCTCACCGATACGAAAACAGCGGTAACGCTATATTATGCCAATTTTTTTAGTTTAGTCAATTACAGTATCATCCTATGGGGAGGTTCTCCTCACGCTTTAAGAATTTTCAAAATCAAAAAGAAGATAATTAGAATAATTAACAAAAAGTCACCAAGAGAGCATTGTAAACAATTGTTTCAAGAATTAAAAATACTGACTATACCTTCTTTGTATATATTTATAACTGTTTAGTGTATGTAAGAGAAAATTTAAATTTGTTTACACAGCGCTCGCATTTACATGATCATGAAACAAGAAATCATAGTAATTTACATGTACCCTACCATAGAGTAAATGCAACTCAGCAGGCTAGTACATATCAAGGTATTAAATTTTATAAAATTTTACCCGCGCACTATAGAGAGTTATCAATTACTACCTACAAGTTACATGTGATACGCCTACTTCAGCTAAAAACTTACTATAACATCAACGAATTTTGTTAGATGTGTTACTCTCTGGTAGTGATTTTTGTCTTTGCATGCTTTGATGTTTTTATTTGCACCCTTTTTACCACTAAAGCTTTGCATTGTTCAGACTCTTTTTAAGACAATCTTTTTAGTGTCATGAGAAAACGTATTTTTCAATAAAATTAGGAAGCCATGGAATTAAACGTCAGTGTGAAACAAAATGATAAACTGTCAAAGTATAATTAACGCTACAGAGATTAGTTGATTACAATCTTGTATAATCGTAGTTATTGTTAAGTAATTGTTGTTAACTATTAAAGTTAATAAGTATTAATAATGGCAGATAATTATTTAAAAGGTTGATATGTTCGAGCTGTATTTCAAATCAAATAGAAACTCTGAAAATGCTTGCACGAGTGACGCTGAGCGTTTTCCGGAAAGACAACAACCGCATATGACAATTTTTAGGAGGTTTAGCAATTTATTGAACTTTGGAACAGAAAAGAGCTAAATGCGAAGTTAACGATGCTGAAATACGTCGTAATATTGTTTTGGAAAATGTTGCTAACAATCGAAGCACATCTGTTCGCCGAGTGGCTCGAGAAACTGCAACTTTAAAGTGCACCGTCTCCAGAATCTTGAACAAAAACAAATACCACCTATACCAACCAACAATTGTACAGAGTTTAATGGATAAAGACTATCACCGAAGATTAGAGCTTAGCAGGTCATACATATAAAAATGTGAAAATGATGCTAGTTTTCCTAGGAAAATACTTACTGGACAGATGAAACAAGATTTACCAATTGTGGGGTATTCAATAGGCATAACTATCATTATTGGTCTACCGAGAATCCAAACTTGGTAAATCAAAGAAGATTTCAAGTTCGATTTGGTTCTAACCTCTGGACCTCCAACTGGTCTGGAACCCAATCGGCGAAAGAACGACGCACGTGATGTTCTCGTGGTTTTAATTCCTGCACCAGCTGGATCTTAAACGGATGTAAGCCATGTAGTGGACGGACAGAGCCCCAATTCCTGCGATCGACGACGAATCGATAAATTTGGATCTTCTTACACACTTTCGTTTACAGCGTCGATATTCTCTTCAGTACGCACATTCCTTCTACGTGTTGGTGTTATTGCATCATTTAGAGAGTATGTGGTATGAAATCTATCCACAGTTCGACGGATGGCTTGCTCAGAAGGACGAAAATGTGCGCCACAAAAATCACGAAATCGTAAGTTGCGCGAATTTATGATTTTCAAAGTAAATCTGGATAATTTGGTAGCGTTGTTGAAGTGTAAATCTATTCATGATGATTTGCCAGAGTATACTGATTATAAATGTCAAAAAGTGAGGGCAGTATGACAGTTCGTTTGACAGTTAACCCTTTTGTAAGTTCCATCGGACTAAAAAAAAAAACATCCATTATTATAAATTATAATGGCTTATTATAATTATAATACCATGTATTATAAAGTTTGTTGTCACTACTTCGATTATATAGTTTTCTCTGTGCTTATGAAATTTACACCAAAATTTTATTATAATAATGTAGATTATTTATCTATGTAAATATACATAATTGTCCAATACTGAAAACGGGCGGCCCCGAATTCGTCCCCGAGCAGGTACCAACCGATAATCCTACCCTTAAATTCGTCCCCATGCTAAGTGACCTCCTCTAATTACACAACTAAATACGTCCCCGAACAAGGGATTATATATTCTTAGAAATTATTGTGTTAGATAACAAAGTTTATACACTCAGAAAATTTAATTACGCATTGTGAAATACAACACAATCATGAAAAAAATATTAAAAAATTAAATAGGCAGATAATAAGTGCTAGTGTTAAACGTAAAGCGCTCGATGGCATTTGTGAGAAGCCTTCTAAAATAATACATTCAGCTTTAAAAGAACATATAGCAGTCGCCACGAGTGATGGCGAGGAGTAGGGATGCGCTGTAGACGCTTTTAAAAGCGTGCACGCCCACTTAGCTGCAATAATACGTTCTGAGTATTTGTCAGTGGCGGCTCAAAATGTCTCTGTTAGTGCGTAAATTAGCAGAAGAAGAATTTCAAAAAATATTACCAGAAGATTGGCTACAACGCTGCAACCATGTTGCCAATATAGAAAATAAATATTTACAATCAGAAACTCTAGTTGACGACAGGACCGAAAAATTTAATTATAAATGTAAATAATGATAGTAGTAGTGACGACAACGATTTTAGTGCGGAAGAGGTTTAACTTTATCCATTAAATTTTCAATTTGTTTAATAGGTTATAATGTTTAAATTCAATAAACCGTTTAAACAATAATCCTTTTTTGTTATTATCATCGCTGATGTTTCCTGGTAAACAATTCAGGGGATTATGTGCCCCTTAACGGTTAATCGGATTTAAATGTTTATTAGTTCATTAAGATTATATTAACATAATATTTTTGTTTTTTGTTGTGAATATACATATGTTCATATATTCCAGGAATAAATTAGTAGGTAGGCACTTGTAAATAGTAGTAATTAGTAAACAAAATACTTATATTGTCCGGAGATATCCCATACTAATAAAACCATTTTATTAAATTTTTAATTACATTAACGTTGCATTATTCAATATTAACCTGCACGCCAATGGTATAGAGAAATTATATGCAGAGGCGATGGTAAATCCGTTGTGCCCGTCTACTGCTGCGCGAACCTACTCCCACCGCTCGCCATCACTTGTGGCGACTGCAATACCAGCCAATTAGATACTATCTCAGTGAAAGACATTCATTTTATTCGGAACAACTTTATAATAACAGACGAAAAACTCTACCACCCTTACCAAAAAATAGAGCAGATGTTATTGAAAATTTAAAAACAATGACTATTAAGACAATAAGAGACGAAAACTGTGTTCATTACCGACGATATTAAAGAAATTGTTGTATTTTCGTGTTTAACAAACTTAACTGTTCTGTGTAAAAGTGAAAAGTTATACGTGGATGGTATATTTAGCTATTGTGCCGATAATAAAATACTTTATAATAATACATAATAAATATGGGGACGAATTCATGAGCCTATTTTTGTCTACCTGTCTTACACGGGGACGAATTTATGGGTACCCTTTCAGGCAAGAAATTAACCAAAAGATTAATTTCAAATCCGGGGACGAGTTTAGGTACGTCCCTGAAAACATTTAGTATCATTAATATAAATAGTAGATATAATAGCACCCTAATTTGAATAAAATATGCATGATAATTTCAGATGTATATCTTTTCACTGCTTAGTTTTATGATAGGATTCCAGATACAAAGTCATAAGTCTAATTTAAATATGTAGTAATGAGACGGATATATGTTTTCAATATCCTATGTTTCATCCTACCATTTGTTTTAATATCCATCACTTTTTTATTTCAAGTATTGATTGAAGCTTGTATATTATTTTTGCCATCCCAACAGATTTGATCAAAGGCACTGATGAAACATGAACATAAACACATAACGTGATTCAGACCAATTTTTCCTTTCACCTTAATAGAAAGTAAATCTCGAACATTCTCAAATTACAGTAATTGAATCAAATTACATAAATTACAAGGGCACCTTATTATTATCTGTATATTAAATGGAACTTTAATGAACAGCCGCGTAAAGAATTAATATCAATTGTGCGTTGTGAATGATATATTATTTTGTGTGAGTAATTAAAGTCGTTAACACTTCCATCGGGTCCGTAATTAACGCGAAAAGGGAATGAGGTATTTTATGACAAGCTACCCCTTATGTGGTTACATACTGCTTGACAGTGATTGATCGTTCTGTTTATACGTCAGTTGCATAATATTATTGATCTGCCGGGGCTGTTTCCGTGCACTTCGGAATACTTTTATCGTCGCCGTCTAGTTCTAGGTCGGATAAGAATCTACAATTTTCTAATTAAACTCGGATTGTTTATTGATGGCTTTTGTACGAACAAAATATGCAATAAGGGTTGAAGCTGAAATATTATGGCTTCGCTCAGTATTCATTTTTCTTTGTCGTAAAGCTTTGTTACCGTGAATACATCATCTTTACAGATAAGATGATAAATCTGTATTGTGCCCTCTTATCGAGGTAACAGCGTCTACGATTTCGTACCGACAATATACTTTCTGGATATATTCTTTTAAATTTTAAATTACCTAACGCATATCTTACACTAATTTAAAGTTTGTGCCAACGGGAGAGCGAAACAATAACTTTGCTCTCGTACAATATACATGTTCTCCACTTTAAATTCACACTTCGTAGTCGCATCCTAAAGGTAGGTATAGTATCTATAAGAAATCGATAGGGGTGAAAATAAAGGAACAGTATAGGTGTAAAACGTTTTAATATCTTTGTCGCTCCTTTATGTGCGTTTTATGGTATTTTCATAAAATCTGGAATATCGTGCTGATAAATGACGGAGGCATTATAGGGATATACTAATAATAATATTAATACGTTTAACGTTCATACACTTCGTGACATTAATATTTATTCCGGGAAGTGTCATTGAAAATGTACTGAATACAATTGGTCGGGCGTGAAGTTTCTTCTCATACTTGGAAACTCATTTGTCACACTATCTTGTTCGTAAAATCAACACATTTATGCCCGGTTTTTCAGTATCGGTTTAAACTCGATTTTTAGTTTAAGTTCAAGTTCAGCCCTCAAAACCGTATTTCAGTACTAGTTGAACCTTAAACCGAATAAAAAATTTGGTTCAACTTGAGCGGAGTGATGTGCTCGGCTTAAGCTTTAATATCCCGCTCAAATTGAACATAACCTTAAAATAGGTGTTTATGTTAATTGACGTCAATCCAATATTAATAAAAATTATGAATTTTTTGGAATCTTCTGATGACGAAGACATTATTAATTATATTGAACATCTTGGTCGTATTAGAAGACCGAGAATTAATCGTAGGCGTCCTAATAATTTCGAAATTTGGGATGATCACGATTTCTTTGTGAGATACCGTTTACAGAAAGATACCGTAAGGCGAGTGCTTAACCGTGTATCAAATATTATAGCAAATCCAACAAATTTGTAAGTATATTGCACATACATACAATTTGGGGAATTCATTAATTTGTTTTATAGAAATGCAAGCTTAAGACCAGATGAAATGCTATTGCTGACATTACGCTTTTATGCAACAGGAAGCTTTTTAAGTGCAGTGGGTGATTTGAACGTTGTTCATAAATCAACAGCCAGTAAAATTGTTCGAAGGGTATCCCCCACGGTCATGAATTTAAACGAGGAGCTTTTGCAAACAAATTCTTATTAGGAGATAGTGGTTACAAAAATCGTAATTTTCTGTTAACACCATTACTTAATCCTATTACGTGTGCTGAAAATTTATATAACGAGGCACATATTCGAACACGTAATTGTGTTGAACGCTCATATGGTGTTTGGAAGAGAAGGTTCCCAGTATTGGCAAATGGTGCCAGGTTGCAAGTACGAACTATTCAGTCCATTATTGTGGCCACTGCCGTATTGCATAATATTGCTTGTGTTGACGGTGAAGAGGTACCACCTGTGGATGCCGACATTGAAGCAGCTATTAATGCAGGCAATATTTTACCAGGAGAGCAAAATTATTATAATGTTGCCTATAATAATAGAAGTAGACATAATCTAATTGTAAATTATTTTAATAATTTGTAATGAAGGACAAAGGGTACCTCCTGGGTAAAAAAAAAAGTTGTAATGGTGACAAGTGGTTTGCTGCACTATTATTAAGGATATGTATTAAAGTGCCCACATGGGCTGATTGTTCTTCATTTAAACACCACTGCTACTATGTTGCTTACTGTCACTGTTCAAATTTATCTTATAATATACAATAATAAATACACAAATAAACTGAAAATAAGAGTTTTATTTTATATTAGGATAAATGTTTTTCTTTCAGTTTTATTTCTAATTTTAGCAACTCATTTTTAAGCTGTTGCAAGTATCTCCTTCACTTCTTCATCCACATGGGTAAATATTACCTGCGATGAAGAACCACCACCAGTGCCTGTTACATGGCACCGGTTGTCAGATAATTTTTGTTTCGTCCTGTTTTTTTATATTTTCACATTTTTTCCGGAGCACAGTAGCACTTCTATAAATTTGCCCAGATACTTGATTAAATTGCGTGGCAATATTTTCCCATGCGGTATCTTTCTCCTTCCAAAGAAGCCGATCGGTTTTTTTGCATTCGATAAGATATTTTTTAGATTTGACTAAATCAATTAACATGTCTATTTCTTCTGATGTAAAATTAGCGGCTCTTCTAGATGGTGAATCTGACATTTTACATATAATTTATTTGAAAAGGAGTACCGACTTTGTTAAGGAATAAATGAAGCTGTATGAGTAATACGGTCAATATGTTTAAATTTGGAAATTCCAAATTTTGCTGTGATTTCATTGGCTATCATATTCAACACCCACTGTCGCCAACCCTATATATTTTAAAGGACTTCTATTCTCGCCTGCCAACATTGTGAAACTAAACACATTTTCTGGTTTTGCTGAACTAGTTCAGGGAACGCACTCGGAAACCGACCGACTGAGTTCATGGTTTAAGTTCAAGTTTAAGGTTCAGCTGAACTTATATTTAAACCAATACTGAAAAACCGGGCATTAATGGTTAACTGAACATAGTGTAACGTTAAACGAAGCTGCCATACTTAAAGAAGCGAAATGCTTCGATTTTTGAAGCGATAAGTATTGAACTAACTATTCCGATATATAACTGCTAACTAAATTGCCATGCTGCCCTTGCAATAAATATTTATTTCGTGTTATCCATTTAGAAATAGTTTACATATAAAAATTATTGCTTTAATACTGATAAAAATATTTGCTAAGGCAAGATGTCTTAATTATCTTTTATTAATATCTATATGAGTTTGTGTTTCCTCTGTAGTGTTTGTGTGATTTTCACGTTTTAATGTGTTTGTTTTTCGTCAATAATTTTAAAGTAGTTAAAACAGATTAAAATTTAAGATATAAAAAAATATATATAATTAAAAATTACTCTCTTAACGCACCTACAAATTTTTACACATCAATCTTTATATATAACATACCTTTGACATTTTTATTGCCAGAAGATGGTCTAATAGACCGAAACATGTCGCAATAAAAGATAATTAAAAATAAAAAGGATTGGAATACGAACATTTCTGTTATTATTTCAATATCAAAATCTTTTATTAACACTAAACTGGGCAGACTATCATCAGCTTATACTAGGTGGCGCAAAAGTCATCATCCTATCGGAAGATGCCATAATTTTTGCAAATGGCGGTAAATGTCAGTTCTGCTTTGACATTTGTGAAGTAAACAGATACAAAATACGCGTCAATAAGACATGAATTGCTATACTCCTGAAGAACGCGGAATAATTGTTTCGAATTTTTTGCGTAATTATTCATCGGTGGTGTTGGCGCAGCGTGAATTTAGACGTAGATTTCCCGGTCGTCCGACACCAACTGGGCAAACACTACGGCGTTTAGCTTCTCGCCTAGAAGAGTATGGGACAACACGAGATGCTGGTCCCGGAGCAGCCGTTCTGAAGAGAATATCGCGGTTGTGGCTGAAGATGTCGCAGAAGACCTTGAAGTATCGACCAGACGACGTGCCACACAATTGGGCATCACTCGGCGGTCTACAGAGAATTTTGGTGAAAGACTTGGTGAAGATGTTCCCTTACAAAGTGCAGGCAGTACATCAGCTGCTAGCCGTTGACCGCCAAGCGCGTGTAATCTACGCTCAAGCCATCCTGAATCACGACCACGAGGACTACAACTTTTCATCGAAAATCATCATGAGCGACGAGCCCCGTTTCAATCTCTGTGGATACGTGAAGAAGCAGAATTATCACTTCTGGGGCACCGAAAATCCGCGTATAACACACGAAGAGCCATTACACCCGCTCAAAGTTACTGTATGGTGTGGTGTTTACGCTGGAGGCGCCATCGGGGCTTACTTTTTCGAAAACGCCGCGGCTAAAACGACTTCTGTGAACGGCGAGCGCTACAGAGCCATGCTCAACGACTCTCTCCTTCATCGACTAGACGAATTGGAACTGGAGAACATGTGGTTCCAACAGGATGTAGCAACGGCTCATACTGCACGAGCCACAACCGAAATTCTGAGGGCTGCATTTCCGGGCCGCCTAATCTCTCGTTTTGGTGATTTGCACTGGCCGGCAAGATCGCCAGATTTGACCGTTCTAGACTTCGTTTTGTGGGGTTCCTTGAAGTCACGAGTCTATGTCAACAAGCCTCAGACTCTAGAAGCCCTCAAAAAGAATATCAGGAATGCAGGAATCTATTGCCAGAAGTTTTGGCAAGAGTGATGGAAAATGCCATAAATCGGGCCCGAATAGTGATCAATTCTGGCGGCGGCCACTTGGCCGATATCATTTTCTCTATTTAATGAAAAACAAATTTAGATATCAAATAAACACAATCCAAAAGCAAAACTAAAGTTTTTCATTTTTTAAAAAAAAATACAGTCACAGAACATCGGATAACAACTTTTGCGCCATAACCAACATGGAAACAAACCTATACGTTTCATCACGCAATCTCTTACTGAAGATATACAAGATATTAAAATTTAGTACCGTAAATCATTAAAGACTTTCTATATGGGCAAAATTTATACATTTTTACAAACGATCCTTAAATAAATTGTATACAAGAGCAAGTAACATATCAATAATATATTCAGGCGTTGAAGCCAACAAAGATAGTAAACGCGAAGTATATCTGTTTCACTTCATCTCAAAATCTCTCTAATCATAGTTGCCTATCTGGAGCCCTGCGTCACATTTTCATGAGTAAGATGCCGTTCCAGTTCCCTAGGATACAGTTGAATGGGTCAATGGGTGATAGTGAATAGTCCTGGGTAATATCTTGACGTCCTCCTAGGCTATGTGGCGGTTTTCCTTTTGATGTGCATACATGTTCGATGATTGCTGATTTCTCCATATGCCCAGGACGTGCGTCCCTCTGAAGTTCTTTCACTCTGCTCTGAATGTTCCGTCCTGATTTTTTTAAAGTTCTCTTCAGCTTATCTGTAACAGTCTGTTCTCATCGGTGTGTTTTATTAGCACGTCTGGGAATGGTATGGTGTCATTTCTTTCGATGAAGTTGATGTTGACAAGTCACTGTTAATATCTTAATATATATACACTTGCGTGCATAGAAATAGGCCCACTGTAAACTTTCGCCTTTAAGTATATTTTCTTACGAATCTATTCATCATAAATTTTAATAAATTTAAACTCATATCAAAGCATATTAAATTGCCTTTCAAACAGCATATATTTTTTCTTGATCTGATAAATAGATTTGAAACGAAATATAGTTAAAGTCGAAAGTTTACAATGGGCCGATTTATATGCACGCAAGTGTATAATAATATGTATGCTCTAAAGTTGATATGTAGCAGAAATTGTTCGAGTACTTGCCACATATACTCGCGAAAGGCAACTACAAAATTACCAAATGCTTAGTAATAGTAATAGATATTAATAATTTGAGCAATATTTATATATATTTATTAGTCGGGCCAACGACCTCGGTGAGCCATTTTTTCATCATTATTATTAAAATCTTTGTGGTTACTCCCCCTCAGTGTTCTACCACTGTTTTTTTTTAATCTGTTGAAACCTAATATTTTGTGACTTGGCGATAATGTGGATTTGATATTCCTGTGATTCTCTTTTACGGACATTAGTCAGTCTTAACCTCACTTTCGGCATATGCTTGTCTTGTTAAGACTAAATTTAATTTAACGTACTCAGTGATTATGTTAGTTCACTTGTGTTATGTCTTATTGTTTTGATCCATTCGGCTGCATACTCAGTAATTGCCCTTCTTCAAGTCTAACAGGTACAGCCGGTACTTCTACCTAACATTAAATTCCTTATTTCAAACACCAGGAATAAAGGCATTGACCCTTATGCGTGCTTATGTTAGGCATATATTTTGTAAAACAAACCTCTGCAAATATTACTTTCAATTACTGATATTGTAAGCAACATACGATCATGCATCAAAAACTGTTTCAACTTCAATTTACATATTCCTTAAATTTAATTCATTTCTATGGCATTCTGGAATACTTAATTTGAAATTTAATCTTGTTTAATTTTTAATTCATGCGAGAATATAGACTGCAAAATGTTTCCACCACAGAACGTTTAAGCCCCTCTTGAAAAGATCATTCATACGCAATCATAATCGGCCGTAATCTTTCCCGGAGGCAGACGTACGTAAACATCTGCTCGCTACATCGTCAATTAATTTGAATACACATGCATATGATATAAGGCGTGCGCGGAGGTGCCGGAGATGAGGAAATTTATGTCTGAGGAAATTTGCATTTTCAACGCGGCAACTGAAACCATCTGAGAGCGACAGAATCCGTGCCGCGACTTCGCCGCCGCCTCCATCGCTATATTATCTGCTACAACTAGATACTACTACTACTACGGCCTCACCACCACTGAGGAGCACTAATTGCTCCCCTTTCAACAAGTTCGCCAAAGTTAAATTCATTATTTACTTATTATTGGCGTTAACTTCTGTTATCTAAACATTTCAGGCTTGAATTCCGTATACGTTGTTTTCGGCAGCTAATTTCTGGTTTCCTTTGAGAATTAGAATTACGGTTATTTGGCTATTAATCATATTGAAGTTTAACCAGCAAGGAAACTACGCGGATGGTATATACATACATATGTGGTGTGCCTTTGACGTAGTAACATATAAAGGTGTGCTTATACAGAATAGTTGTGCTATGTACTATCTAAAAATAACGTAACGAATCGAAGAACAATAAAACTATACTACCTGGTCTCCTAGGTTCCGAGAAATTATGTAAATGAGGTAATAATAATAATAATAATAATAATAATAATAGTTTATTAATCTAAGAGACCTTTACAGGTATGAGATAAGTAAGCATAATAACAAAGTAAGAAATTGATAAAAATTGCTTGTGTACAAAATGTTAATTAAGTAAAGAATACATATTTAAAAAACGGTAATTACAATTCAACAAACTACGTATGTGTAAAACTAAAAGATTCATCTAACTTATAAAATACGTTATTTTGAAGAAATTTCAATAGTTGTGTTTTAAACAATCTAATACTAACTATGTTCTTAATGAAAGTTGGTAAATGGTTAAATATTTCAATGTTTCTGGAATTGGTACCGAGGGAAACACTGAGCTTACATCAAATGAAACTAAAATTTCACCCTGTTCCAGCTTATGATTGTTGACTTTACATTGAAATATTTAGACGATTTGTTGATTAAAAATAAAGTTGAACGCGAGAAAATAGATGAATACTTGAAGTTGACAACTCTTTGCATGTCCCAGAACTGTTTTCAGTTTGAAGGCAACTTCTACGAACAGCAACAGGGCACAGCGATGGGCAACAGCTTGTCTCCATTTATAGCGAATTTGTTTATGAGTCACTTTGAAACCGATTTTAAAAGAAACGCTAAATATTTCCCTAAAGTATCGATTAGGTACGTTGACGATATTTTCGCGATTTTTAATACTAATTTGTGTGATTTGGATGACTTCCTAATTGAATTAAATTCGAAATTCAGTACAATTAATTTTACAATAGAAAAGGAAAACAATGATCAACTACCATTTTTAGATGTTTTGGTTATTAGGAATAATAATAACATAGAAATAGATATCTTCCGAAAAGACACCAATGTCAACAAGTTTATAACAGCGGACTCAAATCATAGTTTTCAGCAAAAAATGGCTTCTTTTAATTTCCTTATCCATCGGTTGCTAAGTTTTCCGCTTACAAAAGATAGATATGAAAAAGAATTGTGTTTAATTAAAAAGATCGCGAAGTACAATGGTTTTAATTCGGAAATAGTAAGATAATTAGGAAACATAAACTTAAGAATTATATTAAGGATTCCACATGTTTGCTACCTCAACAAACTCGCGGTAATAAATTTGTTTCTTTGCCATATCATTCAACCACACGTAAGTTAAACAGCATTTTTAAAGAACAGGATCTTCAAATCGCATTTAAGTCGAGCAGTTCATTAAAATCTCTTTTGGGTAACACTAAAGATAAAATTGAGGTAGATCAAAAATCTGGGATTTATGAAATAAGTTGTAGAGATTGTAATCAAAAATATGTTGGCCAAACTAGGCGCTCAATTTCAACTCGTTATAAAGAACATATTGCACATTTCAAATACAACAGACCAGATAAATCTAGCGTTGTTCGACATATTTTAGACACAGGTCACGGTATGCCTACAGATAGCCTTAGGCTAGTTAAAACTGTAAATAATTTTAGAGAATTAGTTAGTTGCGAAAGTAGTTATATACTTAAAAACAAATGTAAATTAATGAATTCCGACAAAGGACCAATACCCGAATCCAGCTTATACGAATTATTGTTAACTTAATTGCTAGTTCGTCACGTTCCATTAGATTTAGATAGTATATAAGCCTTGTTGTTTGTAAAGGATGTCAGTGTTATTCCACTAGTGATTTGGTGAAGAGCATATCTTCCAAGGTTTACCTTAGCCGAAAACACTACGTTTAACACTGCTCTTCACTTGTTTTCTACTGAAGATGGCAACTTAGTTGCCAAAATACGTATTTAGATTTGTATCTTTTAATTTTTGTGGTAAGGGATTTTTTCTTTTGGATTTTTCTTATAGTAAACATCCTTTGCAAAAGAATTATTTGATAATTCTCCCAAAAAATGTTCATTGCTTTATAATATAAAACAGTTAATACTGAAAACTAACTGTTTTTCTATATTGTGAACTGTGTTGATATATATATAGTGTATAACTGTTTAATGTAACGTATAAAGTGGTTTAAACCCTGTAGAATACGACTGTAAAATGTACCTTAATGTTTGATTACGCAATCACTAGAAAATTACCTCAATCACGAAAGGCGAATATTTGCACACAACTAGTGGTCGGTTGATTTAAATTAGTACCACTAATCTTATCGCGGTTAAGCTTGTTAAAATAAATTATATCGTTAAATTCATAGGGAAGCAATCTGTGGAGTTTAATCCTGCGTCCGTGGGCACATTAAGCGACTCCCATGTAAAAGAGGTGAACTTTGGTTGTGCGATTTCTCCGTTTAATTAAAATTTACCGTAAAATATCGTCTGCGAAAGGAATTTTATTTTCCTTAATTTTGAATAAAAAAGAACTTTTTTAATAAGATTAAATGAAGCACGACGAAGCAAAGCCCACTGAATTCGAATCGACCGTAAAACTTTTCTTAAGCAAGTTTAAATTTATTACGGTTGGACAGCATTTAAATGATTCCAATAATCAGTTTTACCGAAGAACGTAGGTAAACCCGCAGTAATAAATATTTCACAAAGAAGTCAAAGTGAAGGAAATTATGAAGTGTTGCAATTTGTCTATCATCAGTCATAAAAGCTCCCTCTGTACCTCTATATGTGAATAGTTTACAAGCTTGCTAACAGCGGTGAGGCTAATTTACAAAGTTAATAAAAATAGCCGCACCCACTCTATTTGGGACGTACTTTGCTTGATTACGGTACACGGTGTGGCGTCGTGTTAACTAACAGTGAGCTATAAAACTACAAATTTAGTTCAGGAAGGACAACATGGCATCAAGGTAATCATTTGTATTTGATTTACGAGGCCTAACAGAGTATAACGTGTTATTATCTATTTGTGGCTAATGTGCTTTAGTTTATTTATTTTTATTTATTTATTTATTAGTATATATTCTTATACCAGTGGTGTCGAATACTACAGACATACAGACAACATACAACATACAATTCAAAGACGATAATAATGATAAATGATTTTTTTTTTTTTTTTGTTTTCATGGGCAGGTTTAACCCCGTGAGGCAACTCGGCCTGTTGTCGAATACTACTCGAACTACTCGAATACTACAGACATACAGACAACATACAACATACAATTCAAAGACGATAATAATGATAAATGATTTTTTTTTTTTTTTGTTTTCATGGGCAGGTTTAACCCCGTGAGGCAACTCGGCCTTAAGACCTATTGTGCCCCCATGATGTCTTAACCCTCTCGACCTGGTTGTACTCGAACAAACAGGTTCGCAAGTTGGTCGAGAGTTAATTTGCTTATACTGGGTTCGTCCAATCGAGCGACCCCTAGACAGCTCCGTCTCTCCCTGTCCACTGCCGGGCAGTCGGCAAGGAGGTGAACAGGAGTTTCTTCTGCTTTTCCCCAGTTTCTACACAGGGGAGAGTCCACTCGCCCCATTCGGTGCAAATGCTTATTTAATGAGCAGTGGCCGGTTAGGACTCCCGTAAGAAGTCTCAGTCTGGCCCTGCTCATAGAGACTGCCTTGCGGAGTCTTTCGTCGCCCGGATAAATACCGAGGATTTTACAGTGTCTCACGCCGACTAGTCCATTCCAATAGGAGCGGTGACTAGCAGCGAGTTGAGATCTGACAAAGGCTTTGATACCGCCATAGGAACTCCCGCACAACGGTTCTAGACCAGTGAACGGTAGACCACTGGCGCCTCTAGCTAGTTTGTCAGCAATTTCGTTGCCTCTAATCCCAGAGTGACTAAACACCCATCTCAGCGTAATGCTGTGATGCTCCGCCAATTCTTCAAGGTTCCTATGGCACCTCAGTACCACTTCGGAAGCAAATTTGACAGCCTGTAGTGCCCTGAGGATGATAAATGATACACAAGTAAAAGTAATTTCGTAAAATTATAAAATTATAAAATGAAACAAAACAAAACAAAATTGAATCTAACCGGCAATACACCCCAAAAAGCATGTTTTTTTTTATAATAATATAATAATAATAATATACCTTTATTACCCAACAGTACAAAGACCACTAACAGGATAATGATTACAAAAGAAATTCAAAAATAACATAAATGTACGGTGCCAAATCAAATTAGATAATCTGTTATAATAAAGAAACCTACATACAAATTTACACTACAAGAAGAGAGAGAAAAAAAATGAAATTACTGAAATTGATAAAAAACATTGAGGTTATAAACCATATGCGTTAAAGGCGCTTTCAATAAAACATTAGTCCGAAATCTAATCTCGGCGCGCGAAACGTCTCTACACACCGAATATTGTGTGTGGGTACTAGAATCTGTAGCTGTGAAAGTAAGTACGGACAGTCTATTTTGTTACTTAATATATTCAATAAGTAGCGAGCACTATATCTCTTCCTTCTAGATGTAAGTGAAGCAATACCATGCCGTTGAAGTAGCAAATCATAGTCGGAACCTCTTGCAGGGTAAGTACCATCTTGTTTAAACGATAAATATTTGGCAGAACGTTTCTGTACTTATTCCAGTGCCTGATTTAGGTAGGCAGCAATGGGATACCAAACCACCGAAGCATATTCAATTTTACTCCTTACCAACGAGTAATAAAGTGTTTTAATCGCTGTGGTGTTAGCAAAGCCTCGACACGATCTGATGAGAAAGCCTAACATTCTGTTGGCCTCACTGCAGATTGAAGAGATATGGTGAGCAAAGCGTAGGTGGCTATCAAATATTACACCAAGATCCCTAACCTCACTTTTGCGTTGTATCTCTGTGCCATTTATAACATATTTAGCGATGATAGGATCTCTAGCTTTGGAATACAACACAACTAAGCATTTATCTATGTTCAGCTGTAATCCATTCTCCACGCACCAGTCCTGCCATAAGGTAAGACTATGTTGTAGACTATCAGTATCATTAATCTCAGTTATAGTTTTGTAGATTTTCAGGTCGTCTGCATATGCCAATACCCTACCATCCAGCGACGTAATTAAATCATTAATGAAGATATTAAATAAAAGTGGTCCTAAATTCGAGCCTTGAGGTACACCTGAATGAGCATTGATTCTGTTCGACGGAAAGCCATCGTAATACACATAGTATTCTCTGTTTTCTAAATAGGAAGCTATCAATTATGTTAACCCGTTTGGGAATCCGAAATACGCCAGTTTCTTAATCAATAGGGTGTGATTGATTATATCAAACGCCTTTGAAAGATCTGTATAAATGACGTCCACCTGCTGGCGGTTGTCTAATGCCTCGCTTATAAACTGTGTAATACTGGCCAAATTAGTAATGGTGGATCTTCTTGTAAAAAATCCATGCTGATGCGGAGAAAAGAAGCATTTGACGTTTTCAAAAATATCAGTATACAGTAGCTGCCTCTGAATGTTTCTATAGTTTAATAAATAAATTGTGTTGCACATATAGTGTTTAAAAAAGAAGTATTTAGGACAACAACATGCATCCAGATATGAATAGACGAAGGAAGGTGTATCTCCGCAAACCCAATTCTGCCTTACAAATCAAAACCTTACACTACACAGTACATATAAATAATCAACATGCAGAGCCTGCACATAAATCAGAAAACTCGTAAGAGCTGGCACAAAAAAAAATTCGGATTAATGTCCGTGTTCAGGCAAATCTCTTTGATTATACACATAGAAAAACGATTTCTTGATTGAAACCAAAATATCTTTTTGGCTATATTCACTTAACATAGATAAATGTTTACTTTATTTAAAAAAATTTTCTAGGTATAAGTAATTGAACTTTATTTTCTTTTCTTGAAAAAATCCTAAAACCAAATAGTAATTTTGTTCATCCAAGTATTTTAATGTTTAAATTTAGTTATTCTAAGCATTTCTTTTGTTTGGAAACCGACATCAGAAACATATTTATTTGGTTTTTTTTATAAATCCTTATTTGTTCACGGCGCAACAGCTCGACAAGTCAACCAATATCAAACGCCGGTGGTGAAAGATTACATGAATTCGTTACTTTGAAGTAAGTTTTCTATACGTATGAGTTTTAATGTCAATTGTTGTAGTGAAAGAAGACTGTTTGTAAATTTGGTGGAGGCGACGGTTGCAATTCTATATCCGCAATAAAAATGATATTTCTAAGATGCGTTTAATTCTAGTGATACAGCATCTTATTTATCGTCGCTTAGAATGAGGATAGTTTAATACACAATGTTCGAAAAAGGATGCTCAATCTCCCTTTCAAATTTGTCAAAGAACGCGCGAGCTCACTTTCACTCTCAGAGCCATGAACTTAGCTTTCGCGAACACTTTCACGCCGACTACATCAAAAAGATTATTATTTACCTTCGATGACATCGGGAAATCATATTTGCAGAATTCCGAGTAGAGAGATACTTACATACCAGCGAGCAGATTACATGCTGAAATCGTCTACCATACCTGGCTTTCTGAAGCGAGGAATTAGAAATTTTCTGCTCGACGAGTGACTTACGCGCACGAAACATTCTCTTCATCTTCCATTTCCTGGCTCATCCCTCTCTACCGGTATTCGTCCTTTACTACTACGCATTCCGGTGTCGTTTCGTTTATATTGGCGCAACGGCCATAAAAATAAACACCCCTTAAAATTCCAACCGCACCATCGTACTACGATAAGCCCAACAATAATGGTGCAGATTATTGAAGTGTAAATTCACCGCATGTGGTATATCACTTTCGCCTTGCCCACTGTTTACTCGGGAACTTATTATTTCTAGTAAAATAGACGTGATATAGCAATTTATATAAATGAAGAATTTATAAATCCTTTTATCCTTTATCTTAGAAGACGTTCTCAAAGTTTTCCGTATTAATTATATCCATCATGTTTGAGAGTAGCTCCTTGATGTAGCTAACCCAATAATATCCTTGCTAAACCAGCTCAATAATATGGAATATAAAGGTACTTGTGTTTGTTTTTCGTCTTGGAATACACTGCAAGTGGCAGCTTCTACCAGGATCGTGGTATGCATGTATCTACCTATTTAGTTAACGCAGTCTTCTTATGTTTACTTACAAGGCAACCTCGCGAACTGTAAATCCCAGATTTTGATCAAACTTTGTCAGTTTGTAGACTCCATGGAGTGTTACTCAAGGACGCTTTCCGTTGCTGCGAAACTTCAACTTTAAGGGATCCAATTCACCCTTGCAATTTGGCCCAAATTTTTTTTTTCTGAAAAGCCTTTAAACGGTAAGAGCTACAAAAAAAGGCTCAATGGCGGACCTGTACCACTTAGTCAGCCCTTTCGATTGGTATAGATATTTATATACAGGCTGTTCCAATAAACGCGGAAAGACGTATGTTATGCTTATTTTATCGAATTTCAGAAATCGGTTATAATAGCCTTTTTTGTCATTAAATAATTTACAGAAAGGTAATTTAAAAAGTTATACAGAGTGTCCACAAAAATATAAATTTTAGCACATTTCCTTATTCTAATGAGATAGGAGATACTCTGTACACTGTTATGTGGCTGCATTTTATGTCGAAAACCAGTGTAAACTTATACCAGGCGCTAAATGGTTATATGTGATAGTTTTCGAGTTATACGCGTTTGGATGTATGTAAGATTATATTATCCCCGACCGCAGCCAAAACAATACAGAAGCTGATTGCCGAAACTTAAACCGTTTGGAAAAAAAGTCAGAGAAATTTATAGATACGGTTCCGCTAGTTTTTAAAAACTAAAACGTTTGTAGAAAAATATTTCTAACAAAAGATATTCGGAATTTAATGTGGAATATAGTAAGCTACTTATATACAGGCTGTTCCATTTAAAAAAATATCTTATTATTCCTGACCAGCTTACCGATCACTCGGTGTAAGTAAAAATATTTTAAAATTGTGAAGCTTTTACAACGATATATATTTCAATTATCAACATGTTTGCTCAGCTAACAGCTATCTAGTAAATGAACTTTGCCATTTAAAAAACTCACCCTGTATGAGCAAGACTATATTTGATAGTAACAGATTTAATATTTATTTCCAAAAAGCTGCAGATGCAGTTCTGTGCTCATTAGAATACTGAATTTGCCTCTAAATGAAAGTAAGTTATACGTATTGCCAAGATAAACCGGCATTATCTACTCTAGTTAGAGGTGGATTTAGTACGCTCTGTCACCTTCAACTTGTACTGTTTAGAATAATCCTGACCACTTTGCGGTCCCGATTGCTGGCAAGTTCCTTACTTTTCCGGACGATTTACTGTCGGATATAAACAGTGATCCCCTTCGCGGGGGGTAATTGTGCAAACGGTTAGGGATGCGAAACAATTTGAAAACTTCGTGACCTGACGGTAAAGTCTTCACTTCTAGGTCAGGGATGTCAGGGTTTCGTGCTGTTGTTCACGCGTGGGTGTGTGGTAGCTCTGGCATGAGTACAAAAGCCTTTGATGGCATTGATTTTGAATTATGTCCGTTACAAGAGTCCCATTGCTTCTAGCGTGAAAGTTCTTTTTTTTTTTAATTTGCAGAAAATTAGGTTGCCGAATTACGTGCTCAAAATTTATTAAAGACTTATGTGGTATAAAACTATTCTAACTGGTCCAATTCAAAATATGTTTGTAGTATGATTAATTCTATAGACGAAATAAATTCTCTTCAGATTATCTTACCTACGTTATAAAAGTTTAAGTAAATATAGGGTGTCCAGAAATGTTAGTGACATACGGTAACGGCATATTCTAGACATGATTTTATATCGATCAACATCAAATAATCTTATCTAAATATGTTTCCTAAGAGAGCTAGGGCGCTTTGAAGATAGCTCTTTAAAGTCAATCTTTTTCTTATATCTTCGAAACATCATTATTTAAGAAATTAAAACCTGGCATATCAAGATTGTTATATGTAACGTCCCTTCTTATTTGGACCCTCTGTACCAAGTTATTAGCCGTATTTACAAGGTAAATTATGTAAAACTATAGACCAATAGCTCTACAATCTGCAATATCTAAGATTATGGAGAAGGCTATGAGTAAAAGGATCGTGACATTTTTAAACAAATATCTATTACTCAATGCTCAACAACATGGGTTTAGATGTGGGCATTCCACAATAACGGCTTTAGTTAAGTTCTTGCATGAAGCGTATTGCAGAATTGACAAGGGTGATATTGTTGTAAGCGTATTGATTGACCTAACTAAAGCTTTCGATACTGTAAACTATGACATGCTAGAGAAAAAATTAGAATGCGTTGGTATTAGAAGGAATGCGAAAGATCGGCTAATGTCATATGTCACGGGTAGAGAGCAACTTGTTAGGATAAAGTCTACACAGTCAGAGAGAACAAATATTCGGAGTGGGTTACGACAAGGATCTATCCTGGGACCACTATTATTTATTATCTACACTAATGATCTTGTACATTTACATCTCAACAGCAAGTGTATTCTATATGCCGATGACATTAGTTTAATAAATAGTAATTCTACTACAGAAGCATTGAGTGTTAATCGCACAACAGATATTAGACAAATACGTGATTGGTGTCTACTAAATGGACTATTTGTAAATACCGATAAGAGTAAAATTATGCGTTTTCATCCCATTGCATTTAACTATTCGGAAAGCATTTTAGTATGATTGCAAGGTAAATCTCTGGAACAGGTACCAACCGCAGATCTGCTTGGTATTACTATAGACTATTCACTATCTTGGGACACTCGCATTAATAGAATTGCTGGCAAGATAGCTGGCTGCTGTTATGCCTTAAAAAGATTAAGAACACTATGCGAATCAATGTATGTAAAATATTCTATTTCAGTAATTTTTAAGTGTTGCAACATATGGAATGATCTGCTGGGGAGACGCATCGCAAGCAAATAGAATTTTCTTCCTACAGAAACGAGCTCTTAGAAATAGTTTTGGCCTAGGCTACAGAGACTCTTCTAAAAGCACCTTCAAAAATAATAATTTGGTAACGATACCCTCACTATATATACTTAAATGTGTCGTGTATGTAAGAGAGCACATCGACGACTTTATAAGACATAAAGATAACCATGAATACACAACCCGATTCAATAACAACATACAAGTGCCGAAACATCGTTTATCTCTTTATGAATCAAACCCAACATTTAAAGGAACCCTTTTTTACAATCATCTCCCTGAAAACAATAAAAGCTCTCCCACTATCAGTATTTTCAAGAATAAGTTTCCAGTGCATTATATATTTCAGGCTTCAAAAGAACGGTTTGCAGCAGTGTTAAAGATTTAGTTGTGAAACAAGTTAATATTTTCGCGCAGTAAGATTTTTTTTGCTAACGATAGATATTCTTGTCTCTATTTATAATGTTCGCACAACTAAAACTGTTCCTGTTCCATGATCTAACACTAAGTTGTCTGTTTTTTCTATTGTATTAGTTTTACTTACAATTAGTCGTAAGTTAAGATATAGTATTGTGTAGATACTATACATAATTATATTTTCTTAATACCCCGTAATTGGCGAATTAACACAGTTGGGCAATAAAGCTTACTATTACTATTACTAACTTGGTACTAATAATCAAATAATTTTGATGTTGCTAAGACTTTTAAAACCCATATTAAAAATAATAAACAAAAGAAAATGGCAAATGTCTACATACGGCATTTTCCTACAGTAAATTCTTTTCTAATGTCAGGGGGCATTACATTATAAAGCGCTCATGCATATTTCGTTGCATTACATACCTTGCCATGTAATGTTGTTTATACGTTCTTAATAAGATTTTAATGCTTTAGGTTTCATGAGCTCACTGCCCTGCGAAGCTGATAAATGTTATACTTTAACACGCAACGTACCGCGAAGTCATGACATGAGATATATTATTTGTTATAAGAATTTTCCTTACACCAGAAACTATTGTATCGCATTAGTGATAACTACCTCCATATAATCATCATATTTTCAGCACTCACATTTTAATGTATGGTTATTATAGATCGTTCATGTTCGAGTTGGCAGATGTATGCGTTCAGGGAAGCTGCAAGAGAGAAGTGAAGTGTTCGAACATCTATATATGCATTGATAACCAGGCCATGTTGAATGCTTTAAGAGTAATAGCTTTGAATTTAAGTTTGTATGGGAGTGTCTGACTAATGTAGTGCGTCTAGCTATGACAAATATAGCTACTAGCTACTGATTTGGCTGCCACGTGAGAGTACCACGTTAAAGATAACAAGATGGTTGATCTACTATCAAACAGAAGACTTACAGGCAACTCTATAGACCTGAATACATCGCAGGCATTTTCAAAACCCACATCAAGGCGGAATTCCAACAATGAGAGCGTGGATAATTGCTATTCCTTTCGGAAAGAAACTTAACTTCGACAACTAATGTAAAAACGCTCGTCAATCGTTTGCTAAACATCAATAAAACCTACCGGAACTAGGACTATACTAGCATAATTACCAGTCATTGTTGTTTGAGATACTATCTCTATAAAATAGGCATGATGAAAGGGAAACCAAGGTGAAATCTACTGCAAAAGCTTGGCAATGCAATAACTGATTTATTATGAGTTTTAAACCTCCGAAGTGGTGAAAATGGCAACATATAAGGAAACTCTCAGGGTTGCGTTTCACAATAAGTCTAGTTGATCACGGTGATTATAAACTCCAATATCTGAACTCTGTTACAATACAAATCTAGAGGTTTATATTAAATATAAAAGATATAAAAAGTTCACCTGTATTTAAAAAACAATTTCTTTTTATTAATATATACAAATTATTATTAGACTACAGGAGGTACATTTTTTAATATAAAAAATTGCCTCATATTAATTGCAGTAATTAGCAGAAAGCATTATTTAATGATTTCACACTGTAAGAACTGCACAATATGCATATTTGCCGTACTGCCGGCTTTCTAAGATGTGTATTTGAGACGATTCAAATTGTGAAGAATCTGAACACTTTGTTAGCTCAACTGGCAAAGCATTCGTCCGGTAAACGGGAGGTGTCAGGTTCAAATCCTACACGAGGTACAATTTTAATATAAGAAATTGACTCATATTAGTTGCAGTAATTAGCAGAAAGCATTATTTATTATTAAACTAGTTTCACACAAGTGGTTTTTAGAGCCACCGTTCAGCAGCGCTATTGGATTTTCCATATAGGTATTTGATAGCAATACAATTATATAACATACACGAAAAATGTTAATACAGCGCTGCTTAATAACGCTTGTGTAAATCCGCTTTAAATTTGTATCATTAAGCAAGGAATCAATAGCTTTAGCATGTGAAAATAGACATACGTTTATACCATAACTACTTTTTAAATTTACACATAAATTTTCGATGATGTGCATGTTATTGATCACAATGTTTTATAGAAAGTAACTTTTATACACAGAGTAAGGTTGCATTTTACTATTTTATTACGATTAACAACTCGATATGTATTTACCAGTACAAAATAAACAAAATTAAAAAGGAAAAGTAACGTATGTCACATAAGTTTTGGGAAAAATAATTAAATTCTTTAAAGTAAGTGTAACGTAATTTATTCAAATGACCACTTTACCAACATTTTACCTTATATTTAAATTAATTAAAACTACAATTAAAATAATGACAAAGGGCCATGGTCCTCAATGGCACGCAGTTTTTGTCTAACTTGTCCCATCATGTTTTGGACGATGTTTATATCAATTTCTCTTATCTTTTGACATATTCTTCGCCTTAGTTGAGCTTCATTTTGAGCTTCCCACCCATTATCATATACTTTTCTGGTCAATATTCCCCAAAAATCTTCGATGGGTCGAGCTTGTGCCACATTTGGCGGATTGTCTTCTCTTGGCACAAAGGGTATATTGTGAGCTTCTAACCATGTTCTAGTCGTTCTTGCATAATGGCAACTTGCTAAGTCCGGCCAAAACATTATTTCTTCACGTGGATGAGTCGTAGTAATAAACTGTAGCAACTTCGGTAGGCATCTTTCGGTATAAATGTTGGCATTAACTGCCTCACCCCTCACATGCCCAACATAAGATCGTGAAACTCCTCTCTCCGATATGGCACACCAAACTAGAATTTTATCTTCAAATTTTTTTTTGGTTTTGTATTTAACATTATTTGCGCAATTTTCTATATTATCGGTATAAAAACCATCATTGCCTTTCATTTCTGAGTGAGAGAACGTAAAATATTTTTCATCGTCCATGATGATCACTTTATTGTTTGCAAAATGAGTTCGGCGTAATCTACGACAACACATTGGAATTCTTCGTAACTGGTCCTCTGTATAATGTGGACATTTACGTCTTTTACGAAACTTTAGGCCTTTTTTTTCAATACCCTTCTTACAGTTTCATGAGAAACATCCATCTTCTGGATAACTTTCGGCATGATGTTCCAACGCGGTCTTTTGCACTTTCACAGATTAGGTTGGCGCGATTTTCGGTCAACATTCCGGGACGTCAGCTTTTTGGTAAATTGAGGCATGGTCTACCTTGTTCACATTCTGCAATTGTTCTATAAATGGTTGTCTTTGAAATTTGATTCCAAAATATGTTTACAATTTCTTGCTTAGGTACATGTCCAACCAGGCTGTAAATGCTTTTCCGTATTTCAAGTTTGTACATCATAATTGGACAAATTATTTGACATCTATGAAATGTCATAACAAGTTTGAGTATTAATGAACATATGTTTATCATGGTTACTAGATTGCAAGTTATTTACAGTTATTTTTACGCCGACGAAAATTTTCCCAAAACTTATGTTCATACATGTGCCTTTTTAAAACGTAGCTCATATTGTGTACCTACATTGTATACAACAGTAACATTAGTAAGCCATTTACAGTGAAATCAGAACTTTTAACAGGTTACGTACAATCTGTGTTCGAAACGGCTATAATAGAAACCGCCCTGCGATTATGAGTACAGTGGTATTACTTGGTCGTCTGCAATCGTTAAATTTTTGTTAGCGCTATCTTTATGGTCAAGTCAAGAATATCTTTGAGATGAACGCTGGTTGTAATAATTGCTCAACGTTCTTCCAAACAACTTTTAGCTGTTGATCATAAAATATTGATTCCGCGATGCAGTACTGTATTATATACTATATCGCCGGTTTTATTTAACTATCGCAATAAAGAAAAAGTGTACTTTACAAGAGAATCACTCGCAGAAGAACGCATATTGCACATTTCAAACTTTATAGGCGTCCCTATATTTTTATTTACATTCAAAATAACGAAAATTACAAAATTTTATTCTATTATTGAAGAGAATCAAACTCTATTCAAGTCAGCATACGTTATGAACTAACGTAGGTACTAACTAATGTAGCGTTTGTTTCCGTTATTGCGGCATGTTTGCATAAACATTTGTCTGTTGATTGTTTTGTTAAAAATATCTGTTTGAGTTATTACGCCCATAGAATAAGAAAAGCACACAAAGCAACAGTGGTATTGAATTTATGATCCTACATATAAAAAGTTAAATATTATACACATGTCAATTTGCGGCGCACATTTTTTTTAATTTAATCAGGAAATTAAATAATTTTAAAGAAAGATATGAATATTTTGTCCAATCAACAAAGTTGAGTTTAGGTGTACACATAAACTTATTTCGGTAATAATAAAATAAGAAACAGCAGGTCCCCACATATCAACACTACGGTCAGTGCTCTAAAAAATTTGTCATTACCTAATAAGTGAGGTAGATTTAGATGATTAACTATACGGATTAATTATGTTTAGATTAAATTGTAAAAAAAATGGTGTGTCTACACGAGGAATGTGTAGATGCATATCAATTTTCCCGAAAGTGTTGGCAATAAAAATAGGAAATCCTTTGCGTATGTTTAAATTTTGTTCTTCTCAACATTGGATTTGATTTAATTAGGACCGATGCGTTGACCGATTGACCGATCATCTTCGAGAGTCTTCCTTATTTAGCTATCTGCTTACGTGTTTTCGGAGCCTAATAGTAGAAATTTGCCAAGCCATTACTCTGGCACAAAACAGGGTTGCCTCTTCGTTTTGGCAGATTATGAAACTGGCATCTTCTTTCAGCTACTCATAGTTTATAGTTGTCATTTAAATAATAATACTGTCTCTGCTCTGTGGATCTCTTGTATGTTCAGATCTTTTTTTAAATAACTGTTTTACTGTGTTTGCCACGGTGGCTTCTGCCATCACTCTATGGATGCTTCATGGACCTTTGGATAGATTTATATCCATTTATGGATTCACTTTAGGACTCTTGTGGTTTGGTAACGTCGAAGGAAGGGGTAACTGCACTGAAGTGCGCTGATCCCCGTATAGCCAAATCATTCAACAAAACATAAGATTATAAACGAATAGAGAAATACATGATTACAAAACTCGCAGAGTATCGCATTTGAGAACTGAAAAATATAAACACCACAACTATAGTCAAACGCTAACTACAACAATATTAAAAATGTACAACAATATACCGAAACACATAAAAGAATTACCGTACCCCAAATTTAAAAGTGAAATACAACAGATTTTGAGAAAGAAAAATTAATAGTAAAATCTAAAAGACGACCGTATTAGAAGAAAGAAACTGCTAGGAGGCCCTCAGCACCGTTAGCCCGAGATAGTAGCTCCCGAGGCGAGGATGAGGGATGGCAAGCAGCAACGCTACTAATATACATGTACTACATTATGTAGCTATGTATTTATTATTGTTGCCTGTTTATTGTAAATAAATAAATATTCCATATTCATAACCGAGTGGCTGGCCATCCGGATTAATATTAATTCCGTTTGGGAGCGCCTTGTTTTTTTTATACTATATTTGTTTAGTATTACCTACAAGCTTTTATGGATTGTTAATCCTTATATAGAAAATTATAGTAATTCATAAGTATATGAAAAATGTAACTTCTCCTCAAAAGTATAAATATCATTTTATTATAAGAAAAGTACCTGTGCATACTTTATCGTTTTCAGATACCTACAAGTGATCGATGTTAATTCTAGGTACAATTTAAATTCATTAGTGAATTTACAACATTACTCTGCTTGATAAAATATTATTATAGACGATTTCATTGAACCACTACATATATTTAGCGTCAGTTGTGGGCACTTCACCAGTAATGGACACCGAACATTAATTTTTATAGTAAGTACCGTAATATTAGTTCTTGTTTAACAGTCATTTTGTAAGTCACATTACAGGAATATGTTAAAGAGGGTGCAGCTAGCTTCTATTTTGTACAAATGCGATAATTGTATGTTCACCACTGGCAAGTTTGATATTTTTTAATAATTTATTTTATAAAAAATATAGATAACGAACTGCTAGCTCTAATGTAGTGGTTGTTCCAGACCGTAGGTCCTGGTTCATTACGTTTTTTATTTATACATATTTTATCGATAAAACTGAAAATGTACTATTGGCTGTAAACTTGCAATTATTTAATCTATACAATAATTTTTTATCGTTTCCGGCTTTACTAAAAATATGATCAAATTTTAAATTTTAAATTAAACAGCAGGTGTATCGTTGCATACCTATTTGGGTTCTGCCTAATTTTCTGATCTTGAAAAAAATACGATACGTAATTTTTATTTTATTTGGCTACCAACAACTTGTTTTTTTTTTTAATGGTGTATTACGGTCTTCAGGAGGGTCTGGAGGACAAGATTTGCTACAACGAACACACACTTTAGTTGAAGGAATATGGAAACAGGAAAACATGCCTACCGAGTGGAGAATGGGCTTGATAATTCCAATATTGAAAAAGGGGGATCCAACTCAATGTAATAATTACAGAGGGATCATGTTGTTAAACACCGTATACAAAGTACTAACAGCGACGATCGGAGAGAAACTAAAGAAGTATACGGAAAGACAGATAGGAGAATACCAACAAGGCTTCAGGCAAGGAAAATCAACCACGGATGCAATACATATTCTTACTCAAATAATAGAAAAGTGCTACGAACACGACATAGAAGCTCACATGCTATTCATAGACTTTAAACAGGCTTTTGACAGTGTGATTAGAATAAATTAATATAATAGAGGACTTAAAGAGAATAAGAGTACCAACTAAACTAATAAACTTAATAAAAATGACAATGAGGGATTCTACAGCACGAGTAATAACAAGCGAGTACATGACAGAAGAAATAAAAATAGATAATGGAGTAAGGCAAGGTGATGCGTTGTCAGCTACCCTATTCAATGTGGTATTGGAAGGAATAGTGAGGGAAACCGGATATAACAGGACTATCATACAGAGTAGCACGCAAATCATTGCATACGCAGACGATATTGTTTTAATTACAAGAAATAAAAAAAACCTACAGAATGCACTAACAACTTTAATACGGTGTGCGGCGCAAAGAGGATTGAAGATAAACGAGAAAAAAACCAAGTACATGACAAACAGCAGAATAAAATCAAACACACAGGAAATTAAAATAGGAGAGAACACTTTTCAAAAAGTAAACAGTTTCAAATACTTAGGCGTCATTGTAAACGGTAGAAACGATAGAAGTGAGGAAATTAGGGAGAGGATACGGGCGGGAAATAGAGCCTACTGGAACTACCATAAATTTATAAATGATAGAAACATTAGCAAAACAACTAAATTAAAACTATATAATGCAGCAATCAGACCCGTAGCGACGTATGCGGCGGAAACAATGTGTCTCACAAGTAAGTATGAAGAAAACCTAAGAATATTTGAAAGGAAGATCTTAAGAAAAATATTAGGACCAAAGAAAGTTGAAGAAGAATATAGACCGTTATGGAATCATGAAATAAACGAAATAATGAAAGGGGAAAACATTATTAACTATATTAAAGCGCAGCGAATAAAATGGTTCGGACATGTGGAAAGAAGAAATAATGACGAGATAATTAAGAAGATCAAAAACTGGAGACCAGTGGAGGGTAGACCAAAAGGCAGACCGAAAATAAGATGGGAGGAGCAGGTCATGGAAGATACAAGAAAATTGAAAATAGTGGATGCAAGGATAATAGTAAAGAACAGAAGGGAATGGAACAAAATAGTAGATGCAGCAAGAATCACGTTGTGATGAAAGGCGAGCAGTCGAACTCAGCGGAGTAATTCCCCGCAAATCAAGAATTTGAAGGCCATTCAAACGACCCTATTCCGTACTGGAATGTTTGGTCATATATATATATATATATTACGGTCTTCTGTCTTAATTTGATTAAGAAATTTTCGCCTATTCTACCAACTAAAAGTTCTCTATCTGTACCTGTGTACGATAACACTACAATCGCATTTTCTTTGTGTTAATCTTCCTTTTTGACCGAAATCATTATGATATATATATTTCGTCATTTATTTATTAAATCTAAATGGTACCATGGTACAAAGACAAACCTGGACGATATGTAGGGTATTTATACGGCGATCGTCCAGATTTACCTTCGTGCCATGATACAAGAAACTACGGGACAACAAAGTTGTATTTGCACCGGCATCGGTGCTTTAACTCGTTGTTTTTTTAAAAAAAATGTATGTGATAATTCTAAATACTAGCCATCTTTCTTGTAGCGCATGCGTCGTCTCACCCACAAAATTAGGGAGAGATTGCCAAACGCAGAGTTTTACTTTTGTATCATTTTTTATAAGAGTTTAGAGACGATGTTATTTCGTATGTTCATACAATGAATATATTAGTTGCCCGGTTTCACTGTGTATGCAAGCAACACTGTGTAATGCATGATAAACGACTAAATGCCCCCTCCATAAACGTTAAATAATCGTTTATAATGCCAATATAGTTAAATAAACGTTAAAATACAGTTTATAATATCTCAATTATTGATGTACCTATATTTCAACGAGATAATTTTACGTATATTATAGATACTAAGTCTTAACCAATATTAGACGTTTATTCATTTATTTTGTGCTTTATTATCGATTATTCAACGTTTATGGTGGTACTTGGGTATTGAGTATTGAGACAAAGATAGCATACGTGTGGGCCGATTATCCGTCCCGTCCACCACGGCCGCTAGGGCTACTCTGTAGAGCAGATGGTATCTTTAAAGCTCATCCAATAAGTGCAGGTCTTTTTCAATGAGGTTTTCCAACTAACAAGGGAACCTCACGAGCTGTAAATCGCAAATCCTGATGAAACTTTCGCATTTAAGCGTATGGTATTTTGTGAAAAGTTATGTAATTTAATTAATCGAGATGCCAATTTGGTAAACAATATTATCTTTACCGATGAATCTTCTTTTCCTTTGGTTAGAAGTCAATTTATCTGTGACAACATACTGAGCCAAGTAAAACGAGTACAGATATTTAAGTTCATCTAGTCAGCAACAGCAAAAAATAACTGTTTGGGCAGGTTTGTTAAACCATAATATTATTGGGCCTTTTTTTATGAATAGCAATTTGAACGCAAAAGCTTATTTAGAATTACTGAACACCCACATTCTACCTACTGTACAGCAACTTCCCGACATAAATTTGCAAAACATCTACTTTCAGCAAGATGGTTGCCCTTTACATGATGCAATGGCTGTCCGAAACTATTTAAGTGAATAGTTTCCTAACCGGTGGATCGGAACTCATTCTGAAAATATCAAATGGCCGCCACGTTCACCAGATTTATCTCCCCTCGATTTCTTTTACTGGGGTTATTTAAAAGAAATAATTTATGGCAATGAAGACGTTAGACCAGTTAATGTAGAGTAGTTGCGCAATAAAATTGTTCAAACGTCAAACAATATTAGCCCAGAAATGTTGGAGAATGTTAGAACGAATTTCTACAACACATTAGGATATTGTTTAGCCAAGGATGGGGGCATATTTGAACCTTTTGTTTGAAGATTCAATGATTTTTAAAAAATTAATGTTTATTTCGTCTTATTATTAAGGCTTATTTTAGTTTTCTGTCTTTAAATTTATTTACCCAGAATTAATTTTTATTAGTCCTTCATTAAATTTACTATTTCTTTTTGAGGGTTTTGCCCTAAATTCATTAGAATGTCTTTGATTTCCCTGTCATGAACAAACCCTAATTTTATATTTCTTTATTTATTACTGTTACGAATAGAATAGTAACCGAGCTGGTGTTAAAGTTTAAAGAGTTACTTTTAAGTTTTAATTTTTTTAAATTATATACTCAGAATTAAGTTTCATTTTACCTTGGTTAAATTTATTATTTCTTTATGAGGGTTTTGTTTTTCGTTCATTAGAACTACTTTAATTTTCTTGTCATGAGCAAAGACTATTTTTAAGTACATAATAGATACTATAAATTACTGTTCTACGCTTTCATTACACCTTTTGAGTTTATAAGTACCTGTGTCTAAAGCAACATATATTGCAATTTATTCATTTTCTTAATAAAAACACAATACGTTTCACGGTCACTAAAAATTAACACATTTCTGCGTGTAGATTGAATAGCAAAGCAACCGCTGCGCTCGCGCAAGTATTCGTTGTGAGCTATGAGTGGCTATGACGAATGACTGAATGTAGGAGACGCACATGCGTGGTATAACCGTTGACTTTGCAGGGATTATGGCTGTAGAGTATCTCTAGAGTATTCATAATTGGTTGGACATCCTGTATAATCATTTGAATTACCTCTGTATACAGTATTCGATGACAAACAGAGTGATTATAACTAGTTTCCACAGTTCTAACAAATATACACAACATATGTCGTTACATGCTTATCGTAACAACTTGTAAGTAACTGTTATTGTAATTGAAACTGTTTACCTATTTTGCACTGTTTAAGAGTTATTTTGGATAAACAATATTTGGGTTAAATTTCAAACTCAAATTGCACTTCCTAAAGTTGAAGTTTTGCCGCAACAGAGAGTGTTCTTGAGTAACCCTACATGTGATCTACAAACTGCGATTCGTGAGCTTCCCTTGTGAGTTTGGCACTTTAAATCAGTAAGTACGGTTTCATTAACTTTTCTTTAAAAAAAAACCTGCACTTCTGTCTCTGTTACCCTATTTATATTTATTGATAATTTGAATATTTGCGCCTTATCTAGGTTACATAAATCAATCTTTTCCATAATCTATTTCACGTAAGAATGTTCGAGTGTGGGCGGTTCACTAACATTTTTACATTAATTTTGATTATATATTATGTAATGCGGTGACGGTATTGTTCATACAACGAAAATAAAAGCCGTGTATGTAATAAAATTAATTATGTATGGATAGACGTAGTACAATCGACGTCAAAAACAAAACCGGGTCAAAGTTAGTATCCTGCGGCAGCGGCAGTGTTACGCCATCCATATAGGGTCGCCACATTAGCCCGTGTCGATATGCCCGCAGCCTACTCCGTATTATGTCGAGTGAACCGCGCAAATGTCCATCCACAAGCACTGCCGCCGCCGAATCGATATCTCTTAGCGACCGTTTGTAACACACATATATCCACATTATTCGTTAAGCCCTATGATCAGGGAAATGGGTTCTGTACTATTGCAATTTTTCACCAGAACGATATTAGGGTGTTGCTAGTTCCGGTGACCGATTGATGGATTACAACTAAGCACGAGTATCTACCTATGTATGTCCTTGAAGTGAAATGTAAGAATTTGCAACGATATCTTTTTCGACGCAGAAAATAGAGACGAATATACAGAAAGAGCAGAAAGGCCTACATTACACATAGTTGTATTTCAATTAATTATATTAATAGTGACCTTAATAATTAGCGACAAGGTAAAGTATTATAATGTAAAATTAAAAAAAAAAAAACACTAACTTTGGAAAATAGTAACTTCTTTTTGGCATTCTTGTCACTATAAAAAGATGTTCGTATATTTTACAAATGTCCACAGCAATTCAATAATTTCAGATCGACAACTGAAAAATGGGATACTTTTCCATTGCAGTTATATCAGATTACTTTAGTAATAATCTAGTTACTGCATATGTATCTTCAAAGCACCACGACACATAATTCCAACAATAGCAACTATTTTAACTAAAGTTATAGAATGTGTTATGTATGATAGAAAGATGGAATTTATGACAAAGCATAATATTATAATAGCTTATCATCATGCATTTTATAAACGAAAATGTACTGCGATTATGGTTTATAATATTAACGAACTGTTTCATAAGAATTTAGACATCAGAATCTACACAGGTTGTAAAGCCATCGTATTTCGTGTATAAATTATTTTCTTTAAGTTTTCGCGGGTTTTTTTGAATTGGGTGCTATCACAAATTGTGGCAAGATGTGGAGTAGAGTATTTTTGACTTGAGACTCAGTGTCTCCCAAGCTTCTGTTTTAGGGCCACTCCTGTTTTGGTATATAAATTATCTTCTTTATGCTTATTGGGGGCAAAAGTGGCAGTTGTGGAGTCGAGTATTAGGACTGGTGTGCTTCAAGGTTTTGTCTTTGGACAACTCTTGTTTTGTCCCTATAACAATGATTTTCAGCAATTTGTACCTAGACGATTCTGCGATTAATATTGTGAGAAGCACATAAGAAAAACATTCATAAAAAATCTTATATGTGTTTATTGACTCAGATATGAAATGGAACTCGCATATAGAACACATATAGCCAACTGTTTAAATAAATGCTACCATGTTGTAGTTAAATTAAAGACTGATATGAAGGTAGAAGCTCTATTAGGTACTGTGCACACACGTATTCAGTATTCAGTAACAATGTTTTTGAATAGGGAAGTGCTACAAACAAAAAAAGTTACAAACGAAAAGTAGTACGTTCAGTATTTAATAAAACGGCAAGAGGTAGGTAGCTGTGGAACCACTAAAATTGAATTTTTTTGAAGTTTATTTCAAAATGTATAAACTCTTCAGCCAGGATATTTCCTAGACAGAGTCATTAATATTTTATCCTCATTATCTTGTCTATACTCTCGCTTAGTTATTATTGAATATAAGGTAGGTTTAAAATTAGTAAAGTTGCAAAATTTTGTGTACGCTATGAATCCGAGGAGGTGAACTTGTGACAAATGATGTCTAGGAGTTTTTTTTCTAAAAAAGCAAAAAATCATTTTTTTCTGTCCTTATGATTTGACCTTGTAGTAGACATTCTCAAGGTAACATTCGATGGGCACTCAGTGCATTCGTAAATTTTGTGACTTAAACAACAATAAAACAATGTGACGTAGGCCATTTCTAAGAAATTAATCATCAAAAGTATTTCACATTTCTGTGTTTGGTCAATGAGTAAACCACTCCTACTTCGATCTTTTTTTTTTCCAAAAAGAACAATGGTGCTGGAATCTGTGCCATTATATATTCACCGGCTTATTTGGCATTATCCGTGTTAATCAGGATTACCCCAGGTTTAAAATTGCAGCGATGACAAATGTATTAACAAAGATTACCGACTACACAATATGTTTTTTAAATCATCTTCTATACACAGTTGGGATGCGATATGGTGGATTTAATATTCAATAATTTTCTGAATTAAGTGTGACAAATGACTTTTCCCTTATTTGTGTTCTGGTCATTGTGATTATTTATGTACCTGTAGACTAGCTCAACATCCTGTTCTATTTTGGGCTATGTCCTAGTTGTGCTAGTTACACCGGTTTTCCTAACAACAAACTTAGTTAAGTGAACGCGTAGCTTAAGGTACCTCTTAAGTTTAAGATGTTTTGCACTGTAGTAATGCATTGAAATAGCTTGTAATTAAGCTTTTGATAACAGTTCATTTTTGTTGTGGTGTTTTCTCTCAACGAGTAGTATAAGAAGTAGATTCGTGTTTACTTTGATGATGGAGGGTGAGAGAGAAAGAGACCCTAGTTTTTCGACGAATCGAAACGCATTTTTGTTACATATATTACATAAATATAAAGGGAATATAGATAATTAAAAGACAAATTCGCAAATGTGTCATGACAAGGATGATGTGGCAGAAAGTTACAGATACGTTGAACTTACAAATCCCAGAAATCAACAACTAACACTAAATCAACTAAATCTGAAAATTTCAACTTAGTAAGTCAACTTGTCACTACTCACAGTTTGTATGTTTATTGAGAAATATCCTTTGTAATTCTTAAACACTTCAGCATCATTTCCTTCTATAGGTTACATGTAAAGTTAATTCTTAAAAGCAACTTAAATCTACTGTGACTTTAGATGATTTGGAAAATAAGGAGATTGGGTTGACTGATAATTTAATTTTAATATGGCTTCCATTCACAGATCTATGAACTCTTGGAAATCTAGCTTTTTGGTAAAATCCATGTTGCATAATGACTATTTCTTCAGGTGTGTCCGCTATTTCAATAATTTTCGGGTTAAAACGAGCCAAAGACCTAACCAATCTCTTAGTACACTCGAGACTGTTGACAAATGGGTACCGCCAAAATCTCAGATCCACGAAGAGAGAGACCCTATTGCACATAGTCTTAGGAATATTAATAGCTGACTCATAGGAGCAACACTATTATTGCCGAAAATCTGTTAATTAATTACATAACACATAGAGCGAATGAAGCTTTCCTAGCCATATCTATACTGATTTCGTCAAAACTTATAATTTTTCATGCCAACTCATACTCAATTTCGGCCTCAATCAAATTTAATATGTACATTTGGTCACCCTAATTCGCTGAAGAAAAGTAAGTTCGTCAAATGTATGATAATAATCTGCCCCAAAAATTAGGGTTAGTAGACCTTCCAAGCCATGAAAGTCTACTGGCTGTCTTAAGTAACACGTAATTGGTCCTTAAACAGTGATACAAAATTAAATCTTATTTAAGATCCACTTAAATCTCATGTTAGCCTTAAATAAGAGTGGGAATTATTTATTATTTATTATTAGCAGTGCAGTTAAAAATACCGAATCCAAATATTTACCTCTATTGGAGACCAAAAGCATCTATACATATAATAGATAGTTTGCAGAGTTTATTCTAAAATCCAGGAGTTTCGTTTCGTGGAACACTAGATTTTACTAATACGTAAAATAACTTTCTGCAATACAGCGCAATTTTTTCGCACAATGCTGCAATTCACTGTACTTCAGCCAATAAATAGCATTTGATTCAAATATTTTGGCAGTATATATATATTTTGGCAGAAATGTTTTTTTAGCTAGTAGGGTTAAATCACTTAGTGGCGAAAAATTTATTGAAAAGTCATCAATTCTAGGCTAAGCCAATATGATGCAATTATGGAATTTACTTTCTAATGTGAAGTTATGGCTGTTTTCTTACCATGAGGGAAGTTTTTTATATCGTTTATGTCTATGAAAAGCCCCATGCGCCATCATATTTTAAAGTTTTGGTATAAACGATTTTGAGAGGCCAGGAAATCCATCCGAGATGACTGAAGACGTGCAAAGCGTATTGAAGCATTAAGCAACGAAATATCTGAATTAAAAAGCTGAACATACGCAAAGATGACGGTTTTAATAATTACTGCTGAAATAGGGATATCAATATTTTAATAATCTTGCATGAAAATTTAGGAATGAATAAGGTGCCATATTGTTGTTGCTTACTCCAGAATAAAAGCTGGATCGACAACAAATTTTTGAGAAGAACTTGACAGAATTGGCTGACAACCAAGACGTTTCGTTTTTTAAAGATTGTAATGGGTGAAGAGGCAGGAAAATTAGAAGCACCGACAAAGTAAGAATTCACACAATGGATCCATAAGGAATTTCCGCCACTAGAAAAGCAGGAACGCAATGTTCATCATAGAAATTGATGACTAAGATGGCTTGGAATACAGAGTGGGTATTGTTAATTAGATATGTGGACTGTGGAGGAAGGCACTGTAATAATAGAAAACGTTTATTAGGAAACAAGTTGCTAGCCAACAAAAATATATATCCTATATATATATATATATAAACCACAAAACTCTGAACGAATTATGTTGTTTCACTACAATATTAGAGGTAACAAAGCTTAATAAGACCCAAAACATATCAACGATTGTGATGTTATAGAAATGAAACAGTCTAGATTTGGTACTAAGTTACTACTGAGTTTTCTGAAAACCCACTGGTGGATTTTCTAAAATATATTTATTAGAGAAATTTTGGAATAAGGTGTAAGTTGAATAATATTTTGTTGCTTAAATTGTTTCTTCACCATAGACATTTTTTTCATAATAATTATAACGACGTAATAATGCAAAAAAGTATTCTTGACGTCTTTCTTTATATATTCCCCCAAAAACAACATAACCATTTTAGAATTCGCCTTCACACTTACTGGAAACGCTTACAAAATATTCCGGATTAATTTGAGCTTCCTGTTTTCGTGAAAAAGCGCTTACAGGAAAGTAAATTTCCTTTATAGGTTGGCCTATAGTATCGACCGTTGTTCATCTCCTCTCTCCGTCTTTTCTTCGTGCCGCCAGGTGGAATTAACACAAGAAGTAATCGATTAACTTTTCACCAACGATAAATATCGGCAAAAAAGCAATTCGTTCCAATTAAGGGGAGCAAAGTGGCTTGGAATGGCACACGCCATGTTCCGTCCCTTTCGGTACGTAAGCGTAACTTGAAAAATAACGACCGCTATAGGCTCTCTCCGATCCGAGATGTTCGATTTTTACCATACGATTGGTAATAAATGTAATATAAATGCGGAGATAGGTGAAGAGAAGGTTAGAATAGTATATGTGATGTAAAAAAAGTGAGAAAGGACAGGTTGTAGCAAAATATACACTAAGAGATGTGTTATTTTTGCAGTTTAAAATAATTATCCATAATTATGTAATTAAACAGTTACTTTTGGTTAACCTGAAAATATAAAATAAGAATCGTAACAATAATTGCATTATGTAATTACTAATGTGAACCATATATAATTAATACATATAAATACATATGTAGCTACACTTGATTATCATCATAATTTTGAATCCCTTTATTATCCTAAGATGTCGAGGTTATATTTTTTCCACTCCTTCCAAGCAAAGTGGTTATAAGCAGTTATACCCCACTATGTATTTTTCTATTTTTTTCTCACATGTCTTTATTACTTCGTCCATAGCAGATATAAATAACAGTGGCATAATGCAATACCTTGTCTGACCCCCTCAGTTGTAATAAATTTGTCGGAAAGTCTGTTAAACATCCTAACTTGGTTCTCAGTTCTTTTGTATATACTTTTAATTGCCGTGATGTGGTTAACGCTAACTCCTTTACTATATAAACTTTACTACCTATACTTGATTAATTATTTATTTATCCAAGAAGACTACCAATCAAACATCCATAGGTATTTATGAAAGAAAGGTGCTTTACAGGCTACTACCCCAGATATGTTAACAAACGTGCATCAATCGTTTAAATCATTTTTCTAAATCATTTTTAACATCTGATTTAGAAAAAAATATTCATTGTGTTTGTTTATATTTTTTCAATCGCACATGCTTATTATTATATGTATGTCTTTTTTATTTGTTTTGTTTATGTAAAAATTACAATATTTCAAAAATTTACTTTAGCTAATAGACTTCAAATATACTGATTTATTTTATTAAAATTCCTGCAAACCCTGAAATATATTTAGAATTTTTTCTAACGATAAACAATTGATTGCTGTCAAATAATGATAAATTGTTTATACATGTTGAGTCACTATTTCTAAGCCAACTGAATTTAAATAAATTGTATTAAATGTAGTCCTCGAAAAAATGAAATGCTAACCAGACTATAACGATTCATGTTAGGTATAGGGAACCCTAATATTTTGAAAGGGAATTAAATTCTACGTCGGATAGTATCATCAGATATAGGGTGTTCTATTTAAGATAAGAAAGTTAATTTACTGCAAAAGTCATCAAACTTAAACAAGCGTTTTTGAACACTCTGTATAACTGTGTGACTAAAATTCCACTTCATTTCATTGCTTAACCTCTTAGCTGAATGATGAATGTAGGTAGCTGTGTTTAATTTTGGATTACACAGTAAAAATCAAACTTACATTTTGTACTGCAATTTCATAAATTTTAAAATATCTCGAAAACCGATGGTTTTAGGAATATGGAGTATTACATAAACTTGCCCTAATTTGGTCGATAGATTCCAAATATGTCATTATATATAGGGTGTTCCATTTAAAAAAAAGTTAACGTTGTTATGGATCTTTTTTTTCGAACAGCCTGTATAATTGAAAATAATTTTAAATTGTACATACAAAGGTCTAGCCAAAGAAACCAAGGAAAAAAAATTTCCAAAAATCATATGCTTTTCCATATAGAGCCCGCGCCGTATGAATTGGGCCACCCTGTATAATTTGTAAATTGATAATGTATTGTTACGAACAATAAAACTCGTGTATATAATTCATAAAAAGATAAAAGCAATTCCAATTAATAATTATTTCAAACCAGATTTGCGGGAGTTAATTTAGTTGAATATCAAATTAATTCTACCACTTGTACAATTAAATAACACATTAGCTGCTAACAGATTTCCTAAGCGATTATCTCTAACGACCGAAGTAAATATTTAGTTCCGAGAATTAATCCCTTTTTACCGACTGCAACAGAAGTTATGACATTCAATATTACTTTATTACACTGAAACGGCTAGCAATCAACTGCGTGTTTTATTGACATCCTAGCAGATTCCGGTGTTGTATTCACACACCGCTATTACCTATCGGGAGGGAAACTATTTTTATTGAACGTATCGACGTACTCTTAAAAAAAGGAAGGTTGAATAATTTTTTTTATTGATGTTAGTTACAAACTTTCGATAGTAAGTTTGCGAATCTAGTACTATTATTTTCTGTTTAAATTTTCTTTTTGTCTGATATACACTCCGCCAAAAAAGTATCGCATAAACTAAGAAAGGGCATTTATGAACCAAGATATTTTTATACGTTCACAAAAAGTTTGCCTAGTGTATGTGAACTATAAAAACACTAACAAAATAATGGAACTTAGCGTTTTTACTTTTTTTTTTCTAAAAGAACATATTTAGAAAAATGCATATGTGTAAGGTTTGTTCAGTTGTTTATTGAAAGTCTTCCTATACGGACAAATTTAAAAGTGCGAAGTCAGAGTTCTGTACCAACGCTTTTAAAACTAAAATGAGCAATTTAACTTCAGAACAAGTGGCTGCTATAGTTGCTTTAATCGAACATGGACGATCTCAAGCATACGTTGCTAATTTGATGAACATCAATCAGTCAAGTGTTTCTAGAGCCGTAGCCAGATATAGGGAAACAGGCATTTACAGTAGAAGACCTGTACCAGGTCGTCCAAGATGTTCTACTCGCCAAGATGACCGCTATTTACTACTACAAGCATTATGTCGAAGACATGTAACTGCGAGACAATTGCAGAACGACTTGGATAGAGTCAGAAATACTCGTGTGAGTACTCAAACTATTCGGAATAGGTTACGACAGAGTGGATTAAGAGCTAGAGTAGCTGTAACAGCCCCTCGTCTCACTAGGAACCACCGATTGGCTCGCTTAAGGTTTGCCAGAGAACATGTAAATTGGAACATTAATGACTGGGCCAATATACTCTTCACAGATGAGTCAAGATTTGGTCTTTACACCTCAGATAGGCGTATCTCAGTGTACAGACGAGACGGTGAGCGCTATTCGCAGTGTAATATCAGACCTAGACCTAATTTCGCTGGTGGCTCTATTATGGTTTGGGGAGGCATCTGTTTAACAGGTCGTACAGAGTTAGTACCAGTAGACAGAGGTACACTGACTGCCCACAGGTATATAACGGACATTTTAGAAGAACATGTAGTACCATATGCGCCAATTATAGGAAACGAATTCATGTTAATGCACGATAATGCACGACCGCATGTTGCAATAATCGTCCAGGAATACCTTAACGATGTTGGTATTCCAGTTTTAGATTGGCCTGCGGTAAGTCCAGACATGAACCCTATCGAGCACGTGTGGGACCTCCTTCACAGACGGATACGAACCCAAAATGTTGCCCCAGCGGACCTGCATGGACTAGAAAATGCTCTCCGTGACGAGTGGGAGAATTTGGATCAGGCTTATATACGGAGGTTAATCGAATCTCTGCCAAACCGTATGCGAGCGGTCATAAGAGCCAGAGGTGGCAATACTCAGTATTAAAAGCTACTGTTATGACATTTTTCTTTCCAAAATTATAATTTCTTGTTTTAATAAAAATCTCAAGTATGAGATCTTGTTTTTATTTGGCCTGTATTTTATTTAAACAATCATAGAAATTATATCTTAGAGCGCATTAAAGTATATTTACAACTTTATGCTACAAACAAAGATTATGCGATACTTTTATGATTCAAAACTAAATTATGCGATACTTTTTTGGCGGAGTGTACATGATCATTAGAGCTATGAATTTTCATCGGATGTGCAGTGTCGCGGAGTTTGTAGAAACAAGTAAGGATAATGATTATCCACTCGATTATTAAAGTTTCGATTGCAGTAGTTCCTGAAATGTTAGTGGTGCATTGGGTATCTTAATAGCAATGTTTGTTCTAATTCATTATGTCGAATGTGTGTAGAAATAGAAAACTACCACTTGTTGAACATGCACTATCTATTTAATCAAATTAACTAAGAATCTAAGCTCCACAAATCTTCAATTGTTTATGCAACTACCCGTACTGCATACTTTGAGATGCGTAATTCAGAATTATTCTGAAATAATTTGAAATTAATATTTAGTAGTTTCGGTCTCCGATTACCCTAATTATCCTTAGTAGTTTATTATCGTTAGATGCAATTGCGGACACCTAAAATAACTTAACGTCTGATATTTATAGAGGTTATGAAATTTAAATATATTTCTTATACTCCATTATTATTCATAAAACCACAGAATACATTACTACTTAAGTGATGGAACTTAAAAGTCTCGCTACATCAAATCGTATGCAAGTTTATTTACAGTTCCTGTAGCATCCAACACTTAATAATTATAATAGTATAAGTATATTCATTAAATAAAATGTGTGTATAAAATAACATTCACAACAAATTAAAATCGTTATCATCAAGTCTAGCATTAAAAAATTCTGAAATTCGATATAAACTGTTCTGAACAAAATAATGTTTAAGTTTATTCTTAACATAACATGCCCTAGAATTTTTAAAGAGGCAGGTCAGTCGTTAAATGCAATGAAATAACGCTGTTTTTTTTTTGTAATTTTAACAAGTGTGTTGCCAGTAGTCGCAAGACAGCTGTGGTGTTATGACCATGTATAAGTTCATATTTTTTTAAGAAGTCGTGATTTAATTTTGTAAATATGGCATAGTCAAGGATATACATATGTGGCCGGAAAGGCAGGAACTTAAAGTTCTTAAATAGTCATTTACATTAGAGTGCGGTAGGTGTCATTTACGGCACGACAACTCAGTTTTGGAGGATTTTTTTTTACTGAGAAAGTATGTAAGGAAATTATACATATTTTATTGGAAGTAATTGTCAAATGAGGAAAAATACGTTGGCTGACAGGTAATGCTATGTTTACAGTTGGCGAAGTCAAAAAAACGTCTTTACAGCCAACACCAAATACAGCCTCATGTACAATAAGGATCCTCCCGGAGCCTACTGAATTCCCCCAATAGATGACACCATATTTTGATTCAGAATATGCCTGTAGTAGTAAAAGTTTCAACTATTCTGGGAACGTTCCTTCCACAAAAGACAAAATTCACATATGTGTCAAAGGACCTGGTATAACTTCACTACAGTGTTTCAAGAAAAAGTATTATGTATTTGCTTCAGTTTCTGTTGAATTTGTGTCACGCTATTCCGTTCCATGGAAATGAATGCAAAATGTTGGTTCATTTTTGTTAAAACCTGTCTAGCGACTTGTCCGTCGTCTAATTTTTTTAAATTAAAGACTTCCTTTTTCGTTTAATGTTCACAACTTCCATGCTCCTTTTATTGAATTTCTTGAATTGAATATATGATTGTGTATACTTTCCTTTTATAAAATTCTATTTTCTTTTATTAAAGCTCTTGCAAAATTCTTATTTTCCTGAATTTTATTTTGCATCATGGCTTCATCTAATTGACGTTTTATTCTCGACAATCTCTTTATGTCATCCGTGATCCATCAAGCGAAAATTTCAAACAAATTTTAGGTTATGTATATATTTAGTAGTATATTTTACAGATAATGCCGTTCATATTCCTAAGCCTCGCTGCACACACATCGATTTTTGCCGTACGAACGTCACGGTTTTTACCGAACAAGTTTTTTTGACTGTATTTTTTTAACGATGAAAATATGGCCCTGGCTTTGACAGAGTAGGTCCTCCGGAATGTGCGTTTAAAAAATATTGGTGAAAGATGTCCATACGAAGTAATACTCCTATAGTAGTACTAATGGTGGTGTGCGTATGATACCGGCCTCATAATTCGTATCTTGAGAGGCGTACTTTTTATTTTGTTCCTTTTGTTTTATTAATTTCAAATTAGTATTTTTATTAATGCTAGTACTTATTTGTATTCGAGGTATATGCATACACATAGGGTAAGCCATTTTAAGCTTTAGAGATTAAATTGTTGGCGATTAAGTGCTACAAGGATTCTCTACTACCACCTGACATAGCTAAGATTAAAACTGATGTTAACATTAGTTGTGTTGTCTTTTGAAAATTATCATATAATTATCCGATTTTGTAGTAGAGCTTGGATAATAAATACATCGATCGCGTATTCTTACTTACCAACCCAAAAAAAAGAGAAAAACTCAAATGAAGTTAGAATTGACCAATTGCCTGCTATTAATCTAACAACTTAACAGCGTAACGAGAAGTACTTCGCCTCCTACTACTAAATAGCCTTTCGTTACTAAAGTTTCGAAACGAAGACCGCAATTTCGCATGGGCAGAAGTTGAAATCCCTCCCCAACTTCAAAGGAGTTCTATCTAATTTCGAGCAGCGCTTAATATGATAACTGGCATCGCGCGGCCGAATACCCCTATATAAAAAAAAGAAAAAACCTAGGGCGCTGACGGCCAATTTTCCAGTAATTTTCATTTGAATCGGTGTAAATACACAGACGATCGAAGCTGCTCTCCCCACTCCGCTTCAACAGATACACATCTGATGCCGGTATCGTTATTTGATCAGGCACACACACGCTTTGTACTTTCATGTTTGTTATTTATTCTGACAAATTCGGTCGTCCCTTGGTTTTGTTATCCGGATTCGCAGTATTCGTCCGATTCCTCCCCTAGATATCGACCGTACTGTTGGCCCGCGGACTCTCTCGAAACCGGGTGCCACGATAACGATCGTCCATAATGAAGTTGTATTAATTAAAGAAAATAATGAATTATAACTGCACGAACGCGCCCAACAGATGTAGATCTTCACCGCCGACGATTCTATAATTAAATATGAATTTTCATAAGGAGCAATAAATTTTTTCGCGCTCGGACCCAGCTCTCAGAAAAGGGGTAGATGGTAATCCTTGTTTCCCAAATTAAATTGGTATTCGCATTTTTTGTCACGCAAACCCGTCTCGTACATAACATGCGTAGCATATAATATATTTCACCGGAACGGTGCAAATTGTTATTTTAGTTCATTATATTTCAAATACAATAAATTTTTTCATAATAGTCGAAAATAAATCTAACACTTGGCAAATTTAACCAAAATCGTAGCTTCAGAAATAACGAAGAGATATTAGAAAATCTGTTTTAGTTGTGGGAAAAGAACCAAAATAACAGAATGCTTTTTCTCCTTAACTAATTAGCCAGTAGCTTTCCAATTGGCTACAGAATAGTCGCAACAGATTTTTACGTCGATGACTTATTGACAGGTGGTGACACGGACGAGGCTGTAGAGAAAATATTTTCTGAAGTGCAGCAAAAGGTGGTTTTACGCTTAGAAAATGGGCAAGCAATAATCTTATCGTATTAGAAAGGCTACTCCCTGATACAACTACACCGATAGTATTAAATTTAGATAAAGATAGTCACGTTAAGGCATTCAATGGAATTCGCATCTCGATGTTCTGCAATAATAGTGTATTACAACCATCATATGAGAGACGGTGTACCAAGCGCACGATTCTCTCTCAAATTTCACAAATATTTGACCCTTTAGGCCTCTCGGTCCAGTAATAGTGAAGGCTAAAATACTTATGCAAGTGTTGTGGCAGCTAAGGTTATCTTGGGACGAAGCTCTTCCCATACATCTGCACACTGAGTGGCGTCAATACCAAGAAGATCTTTTACATTTAAATTCGGTTCAAATAGATCGCAATGCGGTTCCCTACAAGAATGTAATAGAGCTACATTGTGAAAAGGCGTATGGTGCATGCATCTATATTCGTTCAAGAGATGATAAGGGACATATCTCTTCCAAATTACTTTGTTCGAAGTCTAGGGTAGCCCCACTAAAGAGTACTACAATACCACGATTGAAACTTTGCATTGCTGCATTGCTTCTAGCTCGATTAATGTTCAAATTTGAATCTATCCTTTCGCTGAAGATCGACGATAAATTTTATTGGACAGATTGTCTTGGCCTGGATCAACACTACAACCCGGCAATTAAAGACTTTTGTTGCCAACAGAATAGCTGAAATTCAATCAATTACATCATCATCAGAATGGCGTCATATTAATACCAATGAAAATCCAGGCGATCTTCTATCTACAGGCTCATCACCTGACCAACTAATCCTCTGCAATGTATGGTGGCAAGGAACAACGCGTTTATTACAACACGACGATGAGTGGCGACAATCGACTTGCAACTTACAGGACGTAGAGATTCTCGAAAAACGAAATATTGCCATTGTAAATAATGTGGTCCAGCATAGTATTGAGTTGTTTGACAAATTCTCGAAATTTTCAAAACTGCAACGCGTAGTGATCTTTACTCGACGATTTATACACAATGCATTGTGTCGTGTACGCAAAACACCGCAACATATATTGACCGGACCTTTATCTACAAATGAGCTTCAACATGCAATTAAAATACTGGTCAAATCCGCCCAAGAGCACACCTTCACAGCATAATTGCGACATCTTGTCAGAGGCCAGCCCAATCAGCCTGAAAGTTGTTTGAAGAATTTGAACCCGTTCCTGGATATTGAAGGTATCATAAGAGTAGGAGGCAGACTGAGACACTCGCTTCATAAATTCAGTGAAAGGCATCCTATTATATTAGCAAGAAAGCATCAACTCACCCAGCTACTGATAGAACACACCCAGCAGACAGAACTTCATGCAGGTGCCCAAGCGACCTTAGCCAAAATGAGGAGCAAATATTGGCTATTGGGTGGTCGCAGCAACGTACGTCATGTCATCAGAAACTGTGTTACCTGTTGCATGGCAAAACCCAAAATGTGTCAGCAGATAATAGGAGATCTACCTATGGCACGCGTACAGCCAGCAAGGCCTTTTATAAACGTAGGAGTGGGCTATTGCGGAGCTTTTGCAATTCGTAACGGCCCAACCCGACGAACAATCAAAGGTGTATATTGTCATATTTGTATGCATGGCAGTGAAAGCAGTGCATATTGAATTTGTATCTGGTTTGGATTCCAACTCTTTCATTAGCGTTCTCAAAGGTTTTATATCCAGAAGAGGAATGGTTTCCAACATTTATTCTGATAAAGGCACGAACTTTGTTAAGGCAAATAAGGATCTCAAGGAGTTGCAGAAAATGTTCAACACAACCGAGGACATAGAAACAATTACGGATGTATTGGCTAACCAAGGAATCTCTTGGCATTTTATACCTCCAAGAGCACATCACTTTGGTGGGCTTTGGGAAGCAGCAGTTAAATCTTTTAAATATTATTTTCGTCGAATCGTTAGTAATGCCCTCTTAACTTTTGAAGAGTTTTATACCATCTGTACGCAAATTGAGGCGATTCTTAATTCTAGACCCCTAGTCCCTTTATCCGAAGATCCTTCTGACCTATCCATTCTGACACCAGGTCATTTCCTTATTGGAGACTCCAAGAAGATGGCATTCCCCCACTGCTTTGGGCAACAGGAAGAATTGTGGCAGTGCAGCCAGGAGCAGATGGAATAGTAAGAGCAGCTACAGTGAAGACTGTGCGCGGTGAAGTGAAACGAGCGATAACTAAGTTGTGTATCCTACCTAATGAATGTTTGTAGAAACCGGATGGTTTCAACGGGGGCGGCATTATGTTGGAGAAGGTTCTTAGAACATAAATTGTAATCATTTTGTTTGTATAGGTTATTAGGTAGTTTACCAATTCATTATTAATTCTCATATTTAAATTTATTGTATATAGCAGTCTTTGGTTATTATTCGGTTTATTAAGTTCTTAATTTAGTAAGTATTTTCACGTTCAATTTGTATATCCTAATTCTCTAATTCTTTAGATTTATATATTCGCTATTCTTCCAAATTTTCTTGACTTTTTAATATATATATGTGTAGAGTTTCTTGGTTTTTAAAGTCATATAGTTAAACAACTATTAGATTGAGTAAGACGTTTCGGTTTATTTATAAAACCTTAATCATTTACATTTTTAAAAATGTAATAATAATAATGTAATTAAAATAAATTTTTAAAAATGTAAATGATTAAGGTTTTATAAATAAACCGAAACGTCTTACTCAATCTAATAGTTGTTTAACTATATGACTTTAAAAACCAAGAAGATCTACACGTATATTCGCTATTGTTCATTTACCATTTGTAAGTTTAATATCCTCTTAATATAACTTAGCTCAGGCATCATCTTTGAAGATTAGGAAATCCCGACCAGGGTAATCTCTGTAGTAAATGTAATTTAGAAATTCAGTTTACAACCTTATTATAAACTCAATATGTTAAACTCCTTTATTTTTCTATACAGTAATTAGTTGGGTATTTCCGACAATTTATTCGGAAATTATTATCCAGATTATTTCGGCTTTTATTATGTTCATTATTACCTGGGGCATTCCTTTTTTATATAAATACCAACCGAAGTTTTACATAAACTCAGTAGGTACCATTCTAACAGCAATCAAGTGCGGTGTTCATACGCGAGTCGATTTCATTTTTACTTCTTTTGTCGTTTTGAATCTAATTAGTGTTTTAGTGTAGTCTAGTGTACGGTTAGAGTAAATATACAATTTTTTTCTAAAGAACTACATTGTTTTATTTATGGTCCTTCGAACTTAAAACAACCAGTTGAGTAGCGCAAATTACAGTCCACGAATCAAACCATATTTTTGCTGCGTGCATCGATCAAACCATTGATCGCAACAGTATCTCCTAGTTTACTTTTATTTAAAAAGGCATTCTTGTACTCTTTACCACTACATTTGCGAAGACTAAATATGGTAATCGAATAGATTTGAAAACGGAGAAAATCAAGCCCATCAGTATAATGCTGTTATTGAAAAACGTTGAAGTGAAATTCTGAAAAGAATTGAAGTTTCTATCATCCTCTTCCACTGCGCAAAGCAAAATTTATTACCTCCCACTCCACCGAATCCTCAGTCAACGTTAATTACGGTTGTAAATCTAATAAAGATGAGCAGATGCATAAAACCGACTTCGCTCTACGAACAGAATTAGAAAAAACGGGACGCTAATAACCGAGAGAAAATTGACAGGAAGGAACGAAAACATTCCAGTGCTTTCTCAATAAAAAAAAAAATTCACTAGAACGAGAGAATGTTTCCGAGGTGGTTTTTTGTAGGTTTATGGAAGCACCCTAAAGTTTCAGATTAACTGAAGACAAAAACCAGTAAAATTATCCGTAAAAGATAATAGGACTTTTGTTGTCTAAATATTTATAGACAGAAAGTGGGATGACGCAAATTATTTTGACAGAAGATAAAAATAAAGTGTTTTTATGAAGAACTAACAAAAAAATTATGAATATAAATAAATTGAAAATCTTTACAAGAAAAATTAGGAAACTATGCATAATTATAAACATTCGAATCCAATGAAACTAATTGTAAGGACAACATATGTATAATACGAAATATTTACTATGAAATTATGTTAAAGCATCAATATGGACTTTCTATTCAGTAATAAACAGGATGATTAGATTATATGCCAGTGAATATAGTATATTCCGCAATACGCATAGCAAACATATAATACACAAATTACAAACCGACGCAGAAGCAAGAAACGTTGAAGAAAAATAACAAATATTTTAGTAATTATTTTTATCATATCTTTGTTGAGAATTCCGGTTACTTCTAGATGCATAAGCTAACCGCCGAGTTTGTGATTATGCTGTGATAGATTAGTTGTTTGGTATTTAACTAGCAAACTACACTATTGAACTCCTGCAAGTGGAAAGTTAGATAAATTCTTAGATTGTCTGAAACATCCAGACTAAACCATAAAGTTTATTAAGTAGAACAAGGACAAACTGTTTCCGTATAATTTTGCTGTAGCTAAGCTAAATTAAAGTGAATCAATTATAATTCATGTAAAGACTGCAGTTAAGAAGTTAGAAGTTGGGGCTAAATTTTACATAGGCACTTTAGAAAAATTTCGCAACAAGCTGACAAAATTCCAAAACAGTGCGAGTTAAAACTTCGTTGAATTATTGTATATCTGTTTTTGGGAGAATAAAATTGAAGGATATGTCGTGCATTTTTCTGTTAATACATCGGCGCATATAACTAACAATATCTTTAAAAATCTTAGTACAACTATAATGGATACAATCATAATTTAGAACAATAATTTCGAAAGAAGTTTGAGTTCTAATTTGATCGAAAACTTGTATGTATTGTATATCGTCGATATATTCAGTCACTGCATCAATGATAATAGAAATAGCAGGTAACTTAAAACAACGATACCATAAATAACCATTCAATATATAGGGTTAATGCATGTTTCAAATTGCTCTCCTTTCACTTCTTGATAGTAAAGAAACACGCAAAGATTACCTGACAGTCATGCAGTGTGGTGGAGGACCCGGTCTTGCGAAAGTAAATATCTATAAAAGTAATTCTAAGTATATCTTAGCGGTAAGTCCATCCTCAATAAAGAAAGGAAAAAATCCTGTAGTAGAAACCATATCCCTGCCAGGTCATTGGCAAAGAACGTTAACTTAATATTCTTTTTCCTCTTACCAAAATCTGCAACTGACGTCTTGTGCCAGATAAGAGTGAAAATTAGTGTTTAGTTTGCCATGTCATAGATATAAGGGCAGGAATCATATTGATGTATGGAAAGGCAATTAAAAATCTTCAAATAATTTATATGAGCTTAATGGTTATAAAAGACTCCTAATTTTAGGCAAATACAGTTTGTAAACTAATAGGGCGATAGCTATTCCCTTCTTAAAAACAGGTTTACTTAAAGATATGTTAAGTTTGGAAGGATAAAAACCTTTTTCAAATGAAAGTTTTATAAGACGCGTCAATGTTTGTACGATTAAATGTTTCATTTTCTGTAGAATATGAAGTATTCATAGGATGTAGAGTGTACGTCAACCGAAGTCCATCAACCGTTTTACAAACCACTAAATCGTTTGAGGATATTCGATTTTAACAGTTTTGAAAGTTACTCACTTTTAGTTGGCTAGTATATCATTTCTCGAGTGTGTTTCTGTCGAATAGTCAACGTTTTCGCTTTCAATAATTTACCCTGGTGTAACTACATCAAACTAAAAATCAACATTAACAAGTCGAACGTGACTCAACGAGTTTCCAAAGTCCTATTAACGGCGCCGGATACCTGTTTTGAAAGCGCCATGTTATTACCAGACTCCGGCATAACAAAAGCGTTTGGGTGCCATTTGCCATTCCATTTTTCCTATTTTGGTCTGGCCTCTCGCTAACAGGATAGTCTTCACCTTTGACTTTTCGTCCGCGCGAACTCGCATCGACCACCGCTAGGTCGCCGGACGATTGAAAACCAATAATAATTTCGCCGCATAATGAAGCCGCTATTGTCTGCTGTTAAGTAAATTATTTCTCTTTAGGAGGTAATGATTTTACTAGTACGTTTGAGTTAAACTGTGGTAAAGCACGATGTCAAAGGTTGATTACGTTGCAAAAATTTATAAATTGTCGAAAACAAAATATTTACGTATTTCTAATACCAAGCTATAATCGATGTTTCGACTCTGAGGTTGAATCGATTTATCTCTAGGGACCAGTAGAAAGAACTATATAGTAACCAACGTGAAAAGGAATACATGAACCACTTCAAACCGCAGTTATAAGTTATGTTTCAAGACATTTCAAAGCTTCGTTGTTCTATATAACTAGAGAGAGAGGCGTTTATAGGTTTCTTAATCCCACCACATAGTGTTTCGGTTGGTAGAGCAAGTGATGAACGAAAAATATATGCCAAAGAATATCTTACAAGCAGGATTCCCAGTCTTGTGCGCGGAAAAAAATACATTTTTACTACTCATTGGGAAACCGTTATATTTTTACATACGAATCTAAAGGGACTTTCAAATTGAAGGCTTTTTTTTTTAATTAAATAAAACCAATAATTTGCATTGATTTTTAAAAACTCCATCCTTTTGTTAAAATTTTCAATGACATAAAAAAAGGTAAAGTTCTGGTCGGGGAAGGTGGTGAAACACATGCACTTAGGCCACTCTTACCGGGCCCATTGTGCTACCTCCCCAGGGTGCCGGACACACCGAGCCGCTTAGGCAGAAGTTTTTATTGAAATGGTCACCCATCCAACAACTTGTTATGCATATTGCTGTTTGACGCACAAAACTGACAATGATGCAACGTACCATTAAGCCGTACTGCCGGCGAAACATTTTGACATACTTGACGCTCTCTTTCACCAATGACACGAATAATTTCATCCTTTAGTTTAGGAATCGATTGTGGTTTGTTCTTAGAGAGCTGGGTCTTTACATAACCCCAAACAAAATAATGCAATAGTGTAAGATCGCATGACCTAGGTGGCCAATTAACATCACCATTTGTTGCAATAATTCTTCCAGGAAATTTTTGTCTCAATAAAGCAATTGTTTCATTAGCAAAATGAGGCGTTGCAGCGTCCTGTTAAAACCATATACCTATCCTCTAGGTCTAGATCAATACCATTCAGTTCAGGCTATAAAAATTCAGTTAACATCTCTCGATATCGAACACCATTCACTGCTACGGCATCACTAGCATCATTTTGAAAGAAATATGGTCCAATTATACCACCTGACCATAATACACACCAAACAGTCACTCGTTCAGGATGTTAAGGCCCTTCATGAATCACTCGTAGATTTTCCTCACCCCAAATACGAGCAATGTGTTAATAAAATCACGAGTTTCAAAATGTGCTTCACCAGAGAAGATAATTTTTTGTGAAAAATTTTCTAGGTGTTCTGTAATCCAATTGACGAATGCATGACGTTCTGCATGGTCCAATGGCTTTAGTTCCTGTGTTATTTCAATCTTATATGCCAAAAACGTTTCGTCAAATACGCCATGTTGTTCATTCGTTCAGTCCAACTTGTTGTGAACGTCGAGTAATTCAGCTGAGCAACACTTTCACGAATCAAACTAATATGCTTTTGTGAACGACCACTACGACGGTGTCTTCCTCATTTTTGATCTTCCACCGAATCGGTCTGTTCAAAGTTTCTAATAATTCGACCAGTAGTTCTTTTAGATGGACGCTCGTGTAAATCTTAAAATTCACGTAATCTTCTAAAAACACTTTTTACAGACCCCGATTTTCATAAAATACCTCAACAATTTGAACGCGTTGTTGTATCGTGTACGAGGGCATTTTTATAAATGTTACACATCACTCTTCGAAAATGTCAACATACCCAGACGAATTCAGTATGCCATCCATGTTTTTGCTTTTCTTAAAGATTAACATTTACAAGCTATGAATAAATTCATTAGTGGACAATGTATTAAAACTTAACATTATGATCATGCCTATTAATAAATTATCTTTCCAAAGTTGAGGAACCATTATTAAAAGATACTAATGTCTACCAATCTCTTACTAAAGACTCGACTTCCTTCATACCAAGTAAAAATAATGAGATAATGAGAAAAATCAAACGCTCATAAATCATAGATGATTCCATTTATAAAAGACTCAAATTTTATAACGGTGTGTGCCTTTTGCCTTAAGTTCTACTCTTTGATTACAGTCCAGAAAACGCATAATCCAGTAAGACCTATTGTCTCTTTCATCGGTTCTCCTACATACTACCTGTCCTCCTTTATATCTGATATTTTATATAAATCTTTTCACAGCAGAACAGAGTATAACCATCCAAGATTCCTTCACACTATGAAATATTTTTGTGTAATTCACATTTCACATTCTTTAACGTTGTGTGTTCATTCTAGTTATTGAATTTCATAAGTAATCGTCATATAAAAAAGCAAATTAAAGATACATATGGGAACTATACTTGTAACGCGGAGGAATTGATATCCAATGACCCAATGAAAGTCGCGAATACCTGGTTCAATTAATTGTCAAGACATCACATACAATAATCCCCAAGATATTGTAGATAGTTTTGCGTTGTACTTTAGCTCTGTGTATACTAATGAACTTCGTGATGATGCATCATGTCCTAAAAATGCTTCTGCAGTTTATATTTCTGTAGACAATGTGGTTGAGTTGTGTGTGCAGTGTGTGTGAGCAAGATGACTGCTGAACCGGATGGAATTCCTAGGTTTTTTGATAAGAGACTGCAGAGGGATACTGAAGACTCCTTTGGCGACCATTTTTAACTTGGCGTTAAACTTGTACTTTCCCAGAATTATGTAAATATACTACGGTGTGCCCTGTTCTAAAGAGTGGATCAACAACTGTCATTAAGAATTACCGTCCTGTTACTATACTAAATAATTTTGCTAAGATTTTTGAAGCAACCTTATATGCAAATATGTATCCAGCTATCAAAATTTACTTTGCGATTGAACAACACGGTTTTATGGAGAAGAGCTCCACAGTTACTAATCTTGCAATTTTCACTCAGTACGTACTTAACACCTTTGATGTCTCTGGAGAAGTTGATGCTGTGTATACTGACATATCAAAAGAATTTGATCACATCGACCATGCGTTACTTCTCAGAAAGCTGGAGTTGTTCGGTTCCAGTAATCCTTTGACACCCCTCGTTAAATCGTATCTAACAAACCGAATGCAGTACGTCTACTACAATGGATTTCAGTCACACCTATTCCATGTTACCTCGGGAGTTCCGCAAGGCTCCAATCTTGGGCCACTTCTGTTATTCATTAACGATTTGATTGAAGAGATTCGGTGCGATAAGTGTGCTTTCGCTGACGATATAAAAGTGTGTATGTCAATTACGTGGGACAATGATTGTTTAAGATTACAGGAACAGCTAGATATAATAGACAGATGGTGTTTTGATAACGGTTTATGTTTGAACACAGCGAAATGTAAGGTGATGTGCTATACAAGAAAACTTAGCCCGATATATTTTAATTACTGCATTAATGGGACGCCAGTTCCACGAGCTACAGTGGTGAAACTTGGGTATTTACTTTGATCCCATGTTAACATTTTCAATACATAAAAATGAAATGGTATATTCAGCTATGGAAGCCTTGAGCTTTTTAATCAGAAATTCTACTCACTTTCAAGTCAACACTATTAAATTATTATAATATAGTTTTATTAGATCCAAACTAGAATACGGAACTCTTATTTGGAATACCTTCTATGCTGTGCATAAACAATGTATAGAAAAGCTATAACGGAAATTTCTTAAATATCTATATTTTAAGGTGGAAGGTAGTAAACCCTGTTATGGATTATGATTATCAACTTCTCTTAACGCAATTTGGTATTGATTGTCTTGAGTTGCGACGTCAGCTTCTGTTTATAAAATTTGTGTATAACTTAGTGCATTGCAAGACTCCCTTCATCTCCTTTCTCAGCTTCAGTTCCAAGTGTCTCGTCCTTCCTCTAGGCAGAATCTTGCTTTCTACACTCCATATGCGCGCTTGAACTCATTATGTTCTCCAATAGTTTCCATGTCCCGATTATTCAACTTAGTGTCACTTTATTGCGATATATTCTTTACTCCTTTCCATCAAATCCTTTCCACTGCTCGCATGTTGCTCATGCGTTCATAGTTGAAATTTGTGATTATTCCTTTCTTTACCATTGTTGTTATTACTATTATTATAATTATTATTGTTATATAAGTCTATGACGTTTATTTAATTAAATTTCACACTTTGATTTGAGTTTCAATTATTTTTTTTTCATTTGGTAAGAGGATAATAGGAATAAGTTACTCTTCTTTGTTTGTTTACGCAAAATAAATATTTATAAGTACATATGTATACAGTGAGAACGCGTGGGTTGGAACAAATTCATTTAAAATTCAGGGGTTTGTTTTTTTGAAAAACGCTGGGATACGTCGATTTTTGTTTTTAGCAGGGTATTTTTTTACGGAAAATGTATATATACAGTATGGCCCAAAAACAAGTTACGACCACCAACTACATTTTTTCAAATGGAAACACTTATTTTTTATATCCTTTTTGAATTCTGCATCGAATTCTAAGTATGTTTCGTGTACCATTTCCTATACCTAAACTCAACAGTTATTGAGAAATTCATGATTGAATTAATTAAGACCATATTTCTGGGGATTTTTTTTTGTATCAAGCAAAATATTCGATTTTGTATTTATTTTGTTTCTTTAATTCTGGTATTTTCGATAATTGACTTGTCACTTGTCAACGTGTGACAGTTCATGTAAGTAATTGTCAAGTGCAGTTATAAACCTTGAAAGAATAACGCGTTTAACTGAGAAACAACGAATAGAAATTTTGATGATGGTAGGATATGGCGACAGAACCCGAACACAAGCTCAAGTTTGCGAATTATTTAATAATAAATACCCGCAGAGGCCTATTACACGATCGGTGGTTAGTAAGATAGAAAAAAAGTTTAGAGACCTGGGTCACGTAAGAGATAATTATACAACCAACCATCTTCCAGTTCCACAGGACACACAATTGAATATTTTGCTCGATTTAAAAGAAAATCCGCAAAAAGCAACTCGACAAGTAGCTGTAGACCAGTCAGTCTGTAAATCTTCTGTTCTAAAATACTTACACAAGCACAAATGGCACCCTTATAAAATACATTTAGTTCAGGAACTTATTGAAGATGATCTCAATCGCAGATTAGAATTTTGCGAAATAATGATGGGTAGGTGCAATGCCAACCCGCAATTTTTAAGTAAGATAGTTTTTACCGACGAAGCAACATTTTGTTTGAATGGTTCGATAAACACGAGAAAATGGTCGCTATTGGGCACCAAAAAATCCACACTGGAGTATGGAAAGTCACACACAATTCCCTCAAAAAGTAAATGTGTGGGCCGGAATTGCGGGTACCTCAATTATTGGACCGTTTTTTATTGAGGGAACACTTAATTCTGAAAATTATTTAAATCTACTGCAAAATTCCATAATACCAAGTTTAAATGCACTTTACCCGAATTGTGAGAACCCAAATATACCGGCAGATTCGATATGGTTCCAACAGGATGGAGCGCCCCCACACTATTCTCGAACAGTACGAGATTATCTACATAATATTTTCCCAAACAGATGGATCGGAAGGAGAAGTTATATCGAATGGCCGGCTAGGTCTCCAGACCTAACCCCATTAGATTTTTATCTATGGGGTTATCTAAAATCCAAAGTATACCTCCATAAACCAGAAAATATCGAAGAACTGAAGAATAGAATTAGAGTCGAAATACAACTAATTCAGCCACAAACTTTAACTGAAGTGTTACAAGAAATTGAATATCGACTTGCCTATTGTCAGGAAGTTGATGGTCAACAATTTGAACATTTAATTTGTTTTGTGCTGTTTTTGTTTTAAATAAATTTACAAAAAAATCAACCTTTGAGTTTTAAATGATTTTTATAAATTGCCGCGTCCTCCCTAATTTTGAAAGAAATCCATCGTAAATTCCTCGATAATGAATTTAGGAATAGCACAAGAAAGATGCTTGGAATTGGATGCAGAGTTCAAAAAAGAAATGAAAGAACAGGTATTTTCATTTAAAAAAAATTAGTTAGTAGTCATAACTTACTTTTGGCCGGCACTGTATACATGAATGTACCATGAAAAAACATCTCAGCCAGAAGTAAAAATCAACGTGTCCGAACGAATTTTAAATCAATTTGTTTCAACTCACGCGTCCTCACAAATTTTAAAAAATCAATTGCAAATTTCTCGAGACCTGTTGGGCTTAGGTATAGGGCATGGTACATGAAACATTCTTAAAATTCAATGTAGAATTCAAAAGTGAAATAAAAAATAGGTGTTTTCGTTTGCGAAAATATAGTTCGTGGTTGTAACTTTTTTTTGGGCCACACTGTATACATGAATTTACCGTAAAAAAACCAACCAAAAATAAAAATTGACATGTCCGAGCGTTTTTCTAAAAAACAAGCCCCTGAATTTAAATGAATTGGTTCCAATCCACGCGTCCTCACTGTATGGATAGTTAATACTTGTATGTATGATGTTGTTTGTATGTACTTATATCTGTATATGTGTGCCTTTTATTGGCTTGCTGAGCTGTTGGCACAACAAAGATCTATTATTCTATCAGTTTCTATAATTTTTCTAACAACGTTTTAAAATGAGTTGGACTAATTTTTCCCCACCATACTACATAAGGTGTGGGAGAAAATTTAATGAAATTGTTCCTTTTTCGTCTTTCCAACATTTATTTAATTTTCTTAGAATTGCATTATACTACACACTAGATGCAAAGAGCGCAGAAGTCTTACTTTATCTTAAATGTCCTTATAAGTAAGGAAAAGTTTTCCTTCTAATAGATAAGACGTAGAAATATTTTTTTTGCACTAATTTCAGAGCAAATTTGCAAACGTAATTATGTTTAACTTCGATCTTAGCTTCCACGACGCTTTACCTGTGTACATTCTCTACTATTTAATCTACGTGGTTAAACAAAGCTAACACCAGAATACGCACGGAGGGTGAATTGTAAAAATAAACCACATTTGCGCGGACTGTTCATCGATCTGAATTCGTTCTCTTTCCACAAGATATTTCGGCTTCCATTTCACATATGGAGGTAAGCGTAGAGCCGCTACCATCGACATCCTGAAATATTCGAATCTGGATTACGTTCGGACAATAGATGTTGTGTTCGTACGTCTTCCATGATTAATTTATGAAGAATTTCCGTAAAAAATTACAAGAATTACAATTACACGTCTACGTAGTCGAAACTAAACTTCTTGATTTAATAATGAATATACTGACTTCTCTGCAGATGCGTTAGCATCTACATATATTTTCAACTTAGTTTTAATTGGATTATATATTAATCTAGTTTGAATCCTAGTCCTATACTACATATTTACCAATTCATTTCACTAATATTATGCACTCTAAAGATTATGTAATAGATTGCCAATTTACACCAATAAGGCTTTAAAGGTTGGTACACTCACCATGTTCCAATACAATCGTGGGAGAATGTAATTTAAGCCGACTAGAGTTTATACCGCAAGACACGTGCTTGAAGCTAGAACTTAATCAATTCAGTTACTGTTATGGCAAAATACAGATATTCGTCACGTGAATGCGTGCAATTGGATTCGGTTTTTAGCGCATCGTTAGCATATACAGCGTTTAACTATATATAATTAATGTAAGCGGATGTTTGGGTTCGCTAACATTATTACTAAATCATTCCGGAACAAATACCCTCTTTGCGAATTATTAGAGTAGGCGTTCAGGAAAATAATTCCGCCAGTTAAAGCACTTATTATTGCCAGATTTGCCCTAGATCTTATATCGATTTAATAAGGACTAATATGCGCACGTAGTTACACTTGTCTAAATGATAATTCCGTCTTGTATACACACCACATACAATACCATTTAAACTGTAAAACCTCTTACGTACTTAGCATTGTTTCAGTGTTAGTTATAAGTACTATAATGAACGAAAATATCAATGTTAACAGAACACTAATGTTTTGCACAAAGGCAATTCTTTTCCATGGATATAAATACATTTTAATGTTTTTTTTTTTTACTACTGATGATTACTGAAACATGTCCAATACAGTGGAGTTTTGTGGCAAGGGGATTTGAACAACATAATGTATGTAATACAATTATTTACATGAAAGATTTTTTAGACAAAAGTTACATACGCAAGCGCGCACAAAATGAGCTATTGTTGCAATTACATAGTTTTTCCTAAGCGAACAGTGTTCTTTTAAAAAAAATAGTTAATACATATGTTTCTTCCAAATATATCGGCCAGAATTAATGGCTCTTCAATAAAAAAAAAAATACTATAGAAAACACACAATGACGTAAGTTAACCTTTACATGAACTTGACACCCTTCACTACACCAACAATAGTAGTCAATTGATGGGCACTCTTTTAGTTAATAATGTTTAGTATATTTGTGTAGTCTTTATATACATAGTTTGTATTTTTGTTTGGCGCATGTTTTTACATTTTGGAGAATAGATATTTAGATTGTATTGTGATTGTTCTTCTAACTGATTAAGCAGATTAAGCGGTTTTGAAGGGTAAAATTATTCTTGCAATTTTGTTATTTCTGGGTATAATCCCAATTTATACCTCAATGAAACCAGCAAATTATGCTTTTTCTGATACAATAAAAGCTACCTACAATTTTCAAATAAAGTAGAGAAACTCATATAAGAATCTCGAAACGTGTAGGTTTCGAAACCGCATTTGAATTAAAATAACGATAGGCCACAAGATCTTTAGTTTTTCGCTGTAGCGCTCAGCAATAGATACAGATCAAGCAATTTTAGGTGGCAGATGCGCGATAAGAAGAGGCGTGCTCAATGGAATGAGACACATCAGAAGAAATATAGAGAAATGTTATAACTCGCACCCCCGCTATCTTCACGATTCGTACAAAATACGAATTCAGTTTTAATTGTATCTGCAGTACTTTCCGCCAGCCATTAACTTGGCCCCGGCAGCTTCTTCGAGCTTATAAAGTTAGATGCGCGTGAGGGCGGGATTTCCACCCACAGCCAGTGAAAAGCAGGAGTTGACATCATGCACGCTAATAAAAACCACTTAACTAAGGTGTTTTTTTTATTATAGTAGAATAACCTAAGCAGGTTATTCTGTATACAAGATCAAATAAACTATTTTACTTTCGAAGTTTTATTAAATCTGAATCCAAAAAACAAATAGCAAAATTCTCTTAATGTAAGTTGAATAGATTCCGTTAGGTAAAAATGTTTGATGAGGAAACTTGTAACTGCGTGAGGTTTGTCTTTCTGTTTGTTTCTGCGCGAAGCTTTATTTCTTTATTTATTTTTATTTATTTATTTATTTATTTATATATTTATTTATTTATTTATTTATTTAATGAATTTCATCCCTTTGACCAACAGGTATAGTTTTTCAAAGTTTAGCAAAAATAAACTACTAATAAAAGGAAATCTATCAAAATTTAATTACCTATTTTAACAAATTTGATTTCTTCAAGAATTTTGTTGAAAGTAATATCGTGAGCTGGAATACATAAACAGTCCTTATTTCTGGTGTTACAGTTATGGTAGTCTTTATTTCTAATTCTATTACTTTCTACCAAGAGTGCCACGTCAAGAATGTACACATTAAAGATTCTTAAGTATTGTTAATACTTTAAAAATTGGTCCAGAAGATGTCTACGTAGATACATTCATTATGGCTTCATTAAGGGCAGGTCTACCGTTACTAACTTGTGTGTTCATTTACACATTTTGTGGCGGATGCTTTGGATGAGCGGCAGCAGGTTGACTCAATATTTTGTGACTTTTCCAAAGCATTTGATCGTGTGCAACACTCGTTTTTGTTGAATAAATTCCAAAACTATGGAGTTGCCGGGGAAATTGTAAACTACGTCGAATATCAAGGCTGTCGTTCATTTTTGTATTACTATTTTTCTGGAGTACGCCAAGGCTCTGTTTTGGGTCCATTACTTTTTATTATTTTTATTAATGACCTTCCTGCTTGTGTTTCGTCGAATGTGTTGCTTTACGCAGATGATTTAAAAAAATTTCGGCGGATGGCCAGCTTTGATGATCGTTTGGCATTGCAAAAAGATTTAAAAGCTATACACAGCTGGAGTGTCATTAACTCGTTAGACCTTAATCTCGGTATATGCAAGGTATTGACTTTCTCCAGAAAAATTGATAATTAATGTATGACTATCATATAGAAAATCATGTTTTGGGTCGATATGACAGCGTTCAAGATCTGGGGGTGTGGTTTGACACGAAATTAATGTTTAATTTGCACGTTGTAAATATCTGCAAAGTTGCCTATGGTTTGCTAGGGTTTTTGATGTCTTGTTAGTTATTAGCTTGTTTCTGATTAGTTATTATATTAAACTGTTTTTTTTTCCATCTACCTGTTGTACATATACTTAAACTTTGTATTAAGTGTTTTTGATTAATTTTCTTTGTCACTTGATTTCATTTAAACTTTTGTTACCTCGTACATGCATTTTCCTTATGTTTATATAATATTATCCTGTTAAAAGTGTAATTCACTGTTGGATAATAAATTATTATTATTATTATTATTATTACACTGCCAAGCGCCTCTTTTGATGTTTAAGCACTTCATGAGTAAATGTTAAATGGCATAGGTGGCCATCCTTAATTGGAAAAAAGCATTGCGTAGACGATATATTGTATAACACACCGAAGCTTATGTTACTACCCGGAATTTGGTATAATATTTTGGTTTCAATGCAAAGGTGAGAATGGGTACACGTGTACCCGGGTAGTAACATAAGGGCTAGAGTATTTATATGAGATTCCCAATTTAGATTAATCTCAATATGTAAACCATGATATTTAGTTTTCATTGCGTGGCTTATTGCTTACGATTTTATATGAATCAAATATCATGCACTTACTTTACTAAATCTCGGTGTAAAAAGAATTAAAACCGTTTTTTTTTTGGATTCAATTACAACCTATTGTTATCAAACCACAACATCAAGGTATTGAGCAAAAATTACGTATTAAATACATAGTATTAATGCATCTAGAGATAAATCTGACACCAAAAAACGCCAGCTCACCATTAGTAGTTATATTTAACACATCCTTCAATAAAATAATAAATAATAAAGGATCTAAAACAGATCCGTTTGGCACTCCACTCACAGTGCTAAAAACATGAAAAACTGCGCCATTTATCTCTACAATTTGTTGTCTATCAGTGAGATATAACTTAATCTACTTGTGGATGTTACCACGAATCCTATATTTCTGAGGTTTTTCCAGTAATATGTCATGATCTGCTAAGTCCATAAACGCGCCAATACTTGTTTCTTCTTTTCTTTTCTCCCATTTTATGTAATGATGACTTTATTTATTAAACTATTTAGGAAAAATACCATCTACCAACGATCTCTTTATTAAAATATTGTTAATGGTGTGATTACAAAATCCAATACTTGTTTTAAAAAATTATTACTAATTTTGTCAACGCAAGTAGAAGTTTAAGACTTAAGTTGGCTAACAACACAGATTCCGATATAGCATCAACATCAATAATGTTCTTATTAAACTTAATATTAGTGCCATCAAAATTGCATATCTGAAAATTACTTGTATATTTAGTAGTTAGAGTAACAAAACATTCAACCAACAACATTAACAAAATATTCAAGCATTGCATCATTTGCATTGAAATTTTAACGAACCTGGACGTGTTCAACTCTCCGGCATGCAATTTTTACATGTCAAAAAGCGCATTGACACGGATTCTGCGGTTTTGCTTCCTATCTGAAAAGAAGGCGTGTTCTGATTTTTATCCATAATTAAAAATCACATCGTCTTGGCCATGGATCGTACCTTGATTTAACGGATGAGAACATTTGCGACGTGAATTGTTTCATTCTTAATATTATCATTTAAATGAGTTATACCACGCCTGTTTACCTTGTATTGTATCTTGTAGGCACGGTTTAGTACTTGCTGACTAACGCTTCGGCGCTAGTATCGATTTTTTGACCAATAAGATTGAAGTATGATGACGCGTCGTCAACGACAACAAAAAAATATTGTTTGAAAATTTTATACACATCCGTCATTTTGAAATTTGTGCGTTTTCAATCGTTTGAAATTGCTTTTATCTCTTTGTGATTTGTGAGTAAAAAGGCTGTAATAATTGTGAATATCCGTATTTGCAATAATGGGTGGCTTAAGAAATTGCTGCGCGTAAGGATGTTTTGGTACAAAAAGTGTTCGAAGGAGATTCCCAATTTACGATGAAGCGGTGAGAATTGTTGATAATAATTACAAATAAACCAGGTGCGAGGAAAGACGGAGTTTGCACCAGAAGCTATCAGCTTATATAAAGTAGCAAGATCTTTCCAAAAACGAGAAGCGTGCCTGAAAAAAATTTGTAAAAGACTAGAAGACAAGGTTCTGCGCGTAGAGGATTTTATGAAGACCAAGCCGTATGAAGCGTTAGAAAACATGAGCAAATCCGTATCAAATTTGATCCCTTGTCAATTACGGAATGTACACCATACAAAATGTGACAGGTGATTTACAAATTTCATCACATGATCTTAATTTAATTAAATTACAATGATTACTATTTATTATTATGATAATTATTCCTTAGGTATTATTACTTATATATTTAGTTAAGTAGTATTAAGTAAGCGATTTATTTTAATTTGTGGTTATGTATTGCAAATATTTGTACTGTATAGTTATGTATTTATGTGCGCACAATAAACGATTTCGTTCTATTTTTTATTTTCTATGCCCATTCATTTAAGTGCAACAAAAATTTAAACAAATTTCTTAATTGTAAATAATATCAAATCTCCCGCGTATTGGAAATAGTTCTTGCTGACTAACGCTACGCGCCACCAGTGTTAAAAGGTTTGAAACTTTGCTCGTGCCGCGTGAAATTACATGGGAGGTACACATCTATTATACGTATATATATTTATTATCTATGGTTATACTTTGTAAGACAATAATACTCTTAATACCTAAACTGCTCACAGGAACTTTTTTTTAACCCTGGCGGTCCAGAATTTTACATTATTTGTTCCAAACAAAGTTAGGGACATTTTTAGTGTCACTACGGTATAAAGAATCGATTCTTACCTTTCTTCCGTCATTTTGACACTTGTCAGAAATGTTGGTGACTTTTGTGTACATCATTTGTATGTAATATTTTATAATTTTCTAAAAGATGGCAGCATTAACACTTGGAATTACTTCGTAATAGACACAAAAGTGTTTAATTATTTTTTGTTATGGGTCCTAAATAAAAAAAAATATAGTTTACGTACAGGTTTGTGACCAGGAGGGCCGGAAGGATTAATATTCTTAATACTAATAGCTTCGTGACAATTGTAGTAAAATCTATAATAAAACAAGCAGCTTGTATATCATTAAGCAATGGGTGCTATAACATATGCAATACATTTAATGTCTTCTAATATATTTCTGTCGCAGGAATGCTCGAATACGTCAATTTTTCAATTTGTGGAAAAATTATATTATCACTTCTAGTATCTTAGTATCGATCTACTTACAGGAAGACTTGCGTTTATGTTTGGCAATATTTATGCCTCATCATATCTTGTTTATAAACATTAATATCCCTTGTGTAATTGCTTCATACAAAGTTTCCTTAAAACTTACCCTCGACGTTTTCTAAATGTTTCCACTTTCAGCGTCAAGATCGCTTTCGCTCTTTTGCAATCTAGGTAATGGGTTCTCCTTCCGAGAGTAGTAAACCGGTGTCTAAACACACTTGCTCAACTACTGCCTTTCAGTTTAGTTTTCAGATATGCGTTGCCAGTTAGGCACAAGCCTTCAGTTCGTGTTTAACAAGGACTTAGCGCTTAGGAAAATTTAATATTTAAACTGCCATCAATTTTAGCTGGAAACGTTAATCGAAGTGAAAACTAAATATTTAGAAGGTAGTTATTTAACTATTCATTCTAAACTTATTGCGAATGGCAAAATATTTCGGTACATAATAAATTCAACTTAATCATGATGATAATTCATACATACGTTTTTTCTTAGGCTCAGGTTTTAAGCTTCATTGTTTGGGCTTTGAATAGATTTCAGTGCATTGTTTTCATTAAAATCTCAAACGCTACTGCATTGTTTAAGGGTGCGCAAGAGAATTAATGCGCTGTTCTTGCATCGCATTGTCCTAGTTGTACAACACTGTGCGATCAAATTATTCCGTATTGTTAAACCAAACGTGCATCTCGACGCGATTGATGGTAACCTGCGTAAGTAGTAGGAAGCCCCAGGCAGTGAATCGATCTCAGAACTATTTTATTCTACAGCAGGTGCCCTTATCAATTACCTATTTCACGTAAGAAAGAAAAATAAAATTGTCTGATGTTTTACTATTATTGTTTTATCTGCAATTTATATTTAGTGAAACGAAATAGTGCTAGAATTCAATGCTTTCCTTTCTTCTCAACTAAATCATGAATAAAATCCCAGCCGTCGTTTACTAATGGTGGTAAATATTCCTGCCCCTAGGAAACGCAATTAAAGTTCTCGGAATAGTGACACCTAATTTATAGGGGTTTATCGCGGATATTACCTACACACGTGTTTCAGCTCTAAATCTCCCAAAACTACATTACAGGCGAGGTACTACGTCACTCGAGATGCTTTGACGTCACGATTACTTTTCTAATTGTCAGAATACAAATACACCATTAGATTATTTAACTGTAAACGCACTACTGATAGGTGAATAAACGTACCCTTAATTGGTATAATTGTAATTCACATTAAAATACAAATACACCATTAGATTATTTAACTGTAAACGCACTACTGATAGGTGAATAAACGTACCCTTAATTGGTATAATTGTAATTCACATTAAAATGTCGCTTACACTGTCTGGCTCAGCTCTTTTCTATTTGTGAGTTACAGGTCATACAGCTATAGAACTAGATGTACAGTTGCTGTATTTTTAATGCAGTGCCGTCATTGTTAGTATTAACGTTAATAAGCAAACGCTGAATTTCAAGTTTTGTTGATGAAGCTGCTGGTACTATTCAGGATTGTCCCATGATAGCTAGCATTATCTATGAATGGTAGATGGTTTACATTTTTAAGAATATCTGATGATCGAACTTCTTAACTAAGGGAACATAAGATGATTCACCCTTTCATTTCAGACAGCAAGCGGTACGATCAAGCTATGGGATGGGTTTGTAGAAGTAATTTGAGATTTACTTTTCCTTTAACCAGGATTCGTCCGACTCATGGTCCCCGAAAAGCACTGCAATTAGACTTATTGTTCTATGTCCGTATTTTATATATAATCTACTCAAAATAGGCGGTCTCCTCTATTAATTTGTATAGGTCCTTCAGCAAGCGGGTGAGGTGTCTAGGTTTCCTTTCGGTTTTCCAAAATCTGAGAAAACTACTCTGCAGGAAACTTGCTCCTGGTATAAATCCTTCACTATTTCTAGCAGGTAATGCTATACAACTTTTTCTATTAGTTTACGATGCTTTGACAATGTATATTTATCATGTCTACCATCTTCAGTATCCTCTTCAAAGACCCAGGTCAAGATAGACTATCAAGAAAACCAAAATTACTTTCAGTGTGCGAGAACTAATCGCCTACAGCAAAAGGAACAATATTCATCTAACTGTGGGCTACGATGCTAATTCGCAACATGTAGTTTGGCACCGACATCAACCTAAGAGGTGAGTTACCTTATAATTCTATATCAGGGGAAGGGTTAATTGTAAACACCACTGGGTCTGAACCAACCCTCTCCACGTATAACAGGAAGAAGGTACTAGACATAACGTTCAGCTCCATCAAAATGAGCACGAGAATTCAAAACTGTAGAGAATTCTTGGAGCCTTGCTGATCCAATCAGCGCTACATTCAATTTGAAATTTTAACTCATTTCAGAGTTGTAACCAAATAGAGATAGCGGCGAAACAGATCCATAACGCTCTAATCTCTACATATTACAAGAATTGTCCACTAAAGGTGAAAAGAGATAACGGAGGCACACCTTGGTGGAAGCATAACTTCAGCCAAAAGAAGTCCGAACCCTATTCAATCGGATTAAAACTTCTGGCAGCTGGAAGAAGAATACCATCAAGTGCTAACGGAGTATAATAAGGAGATTACAAGAGTCAAGAGAGAGTAATGGAAGTTATGTTAGAGATCGTCAAATATACCTGACACAGCAAGGATCCACAAAGTACTCTCAAGAGATCCGGGGTAGACATTAGGTTCGCTAAGGCGAAACGTGGCATATTTACGCTCAGTAAAGGTAACATTAGAGCTTCTGGCACAGATCCACTTCCCAGGATGTCAGATCATAAATAGCCTTCCAGAGTACACTACAACCCGCAATATCCAACGTCATAAGTCGACTGCTTGGCAAATAGCGAGGAAAGTGGTAACATTCAATTCGGTCAGCTGGGCAATTAAATCGGAAGAACCATACATTTTACAAAATTCCGCCTATGGCATATTGCGAATCAGCAGTTTCTATGCATGTCGTAGATTGCATTTCTAATAGCACATTGAGCAAAATCATCAACTTTTACAGGACAAGTTTATCTGGTACGCGTTTTTATTTTAGATTAGATGGTGGAATCCCTTGTTTGTTCATGAAGAACATTTTGATAATGGTTGCAACTTGAGCCTTGAAAGACTACTACGCTATTCTCTAAGAGCGAAATACTTTTAAGAATATAATATTAAAAATATATGCCATGTATACATATCTCTCACATGGAAGCTAAGCTAGCTTTCTAAATATGCAATTAACAAAACCATTAGTTCCTTCAACTATTTTCACAAAGATTTCTGAATGTTTCAGTTATCAAGTATAAATGCAACTTTCCATACACTAAAGCTGAAGAGGCAAAATATACTTCTTTGACAGTTGACAGCAATAACAAAACATTGTTTGTACGATTATAGGTATTCCGCGTTTCGGCAGCCGTCATGAGAGTCTGAGAAGAGCTAGGATTTGCTACTTTCATTTCTTGAAAGATTGCATTTTTGGCTTGTTTGCTTTTGTACGTTGACATCCCTATTAGTTCTAGCCTCATACCTTATAATATATACCTATGTACGGGTTCCATGTTGGAATCGTACCTCTCAATAAGCTCACGTCATAAGTGACCAAATTGATGACACGTAGGCAATTTCAATGACAGTACGTACCAACATAGTATCTTCAACTTAATACGAAAAAAAATGTATCCTAACTGGTTATTTCAATAACATGTTATTACATGGCCTGAAGTGGCAGGTAATGGTATATTTCGTCCGCTAACGCAAATGAAATATGTATACATGGTGGGCCATTAGTGTGTCGGCTAACCATATTGGGTATCTCAGATATTGAATATTATATACATACTTTCCATAAAATTGTAATATCTTCGAAAATACTGGAAGTAAGTACTACGTTATTAGTACTATTTTGAAGGAGTTTGCTAATCAGAATGAAATATATAGGTTCCGTTAAAAAAAACTCGAAAGAAAAGCGTTTGAATTTCTATAAATGTGTCAGGACATATAAGATAGATATATAAATATATAAAGTGTTAGCTGCAAAATCCATAACAAAAGAATAACGCGCGATACTACAACCGTTTGCAGAATAAAATTTAAAATATCAAAAGCTACAACTGTAAAGTTTTGTCAAAATTTCCAATATAGCCAAAACTAATTATCAGAAGTGCAGATAACAATATGTCACTGTAAAGGTATTTTAGGTGACTATCGAAATAATTACTAAAAAGTATAGTAATTCATTTAAAATAAGAAAATTGAAAGTAACTCTAGCAATTTGTAACATTCTGCATATTTATAAATAATTTTACAAAATGCACAATGATATTTTATATACGTACATATAATCTTACTTTTTATCGTTGGTAGTTTATATTATTAATTTCAAAACCATTTTATAAAAAAAAATAAATAAGAATCTACCATATACTATTTTGGTGGAGTCGCCTACGTATTGCTCTATTATGTTGTTAAACGCATATCTGGATATTCGCTACAGTGTTTTATGTCTTTCTGGAATTTACATATGTGGATAAATGTCAAGAAATACTTTACATGAGCATAATATAATACGCCTGAAATGAAAATAGCTGACTGATGTATCGTGAAGTAAAATATATACAGAAATCTAGATATACTTTCCGTATGTTTTATTCGTTTCCCGTCAATTTCAGGTTTAGCCGGCACATACCTTATTTCAAAAGCAATGGTTTATTAAAATGGAAAGCAGATTATATGATATTTAATAGGTGGCAATGGATTTTTCGACTAGGAGCAGAACCGATGCTGTATGTTGCTAAAATGTAAATATTATTTACGAAATATCTTATGATCCGATGATGTTTCCTATTCCTATGATGTTTACGTTAAAATTAACAAAAAGAAAACCACGGACCACTCACAATCAACGTGGGATTGATGCATCTTAACATATATTCACATGAATGGATGTTGATATGTTTCTCCTGCATCCTCCCTATATTTCCATGCTAGATACACCCAAAGCACCTTCAGCAACTTCGTGTGCATATAATAAACTTTACAATATCTGCATAAATATTTATGGTGCTAAAACAGTTGAATAAATTTTTGATTAGATATTGGTTTATACCTAGTAAATAAAAAAATATCGACTGAAATAACAAAAATAAATCCGTTAGTCCTATGCATGCAACCTCTTTTCATCGCAGCTGATCCCTCTTTTTTGTTGCCTAGCTGTGATTGCTTCCGTTCAAGGTAAATTGTGTTTTATTGTTGCGGACATATACTATTGCATCAGCATATTAAGCGAAACCAATATAAGTATATTTTCAGCCTTAAAACGGCTTCTACATGTGTCTCCACTCCTCAGGCCGCAAAGAATGCAAATTTCTATCTTTTGCAGGATGAATATCCGCTCTGCCTCCGTTGTCATATCCTAGAAAAGTGTACCGTAGCTGAGGTGCGAATGGAAGTTTCAAAAGTACGTAATTTCAGCTACTTCTCGTGTAGCAACTTTCATTAACCTTCTAATTGCGTACATTGCCGAAGACAATTTTTTGTGAGTAATTTGGTGTATTTGGAACATTTTAAGTTTGTGCCTATCACTGTTTCCACACCTCCTTTCTCTGTGAGTGTTACGCTCTGTGTCTTGTTCATCTGTAATTTATTGGAGGAGAACCAAGTCTCTGTTTGCTTTACCACTTTTTCCGATAAGGCTGTAAGGTCATGTGTATTCCCTGTTCTCACCAAAATGGCGGTATCATCAGCGTAAAAACATATATCTGCATCGGGAATATATGAATAATAGTGGACCCAGTTTGGTATCCCTGGGAAACACTAGATCTAATTGATGAAGTACTGAAGGCAATAAGTGAGATCACTAAATATTAGACCTGTTGGATCCGGATAATTTACTATCCAGATATCCGGATTTGTATACTATGCAGGTAGTGGGCTCGAAGCCGAATATTCGTATAGTGGATTCGGATGCGGGTAGTAGATCCGGATCCTAGGAGTCGGATATCCGAATAGTTCTGAATCCAAATATCTGGATCTCTTCATTTTGCGAATACCTACAGCACCTATAGATATTAATAAAACACCTGTTTTGATCGATTTTAAAAATTTTTGTATAATTTTAATGTTTGAAATAAATTGTTGATTTATTTTATTATATTATTAAAATCATGCATGATCCTAATATTGTGGACAGGGAGTGTATATATAACATATAAATATGTAAAGAATGTACAGTAAAATTATAAAAAGAATATAGAAATTATAAAAATTTAAATATAAGTGCATTTAAACGGAAATAACAAGAACTAACACCCAAAACAAACAAACCATGAGTAGTGCATGTTTCTCCTAGAACAAGACAAGCGAACAACAGCCTGATATGAGAAAAAAAGTTCATCTTTTAATGAATTTAATATAGATTATTTCCGTTTTTTTTTTTTAGATATTTTCTTGCTTATCTAATATGAGAGAGACTGTAATTAAATAAAAAGATATTGTTTAACTCAGCCGCTTTTTTGTTTTAACAATTACAATTCAGGAACGAACTTTATTCAAGGAATAAAAACAAATAGGTGTTTCACGAATGTTGTGCACACACAATAAATGATCTCAACGTAAATATTCTGTAAAACAAAAGAATTTTATGACAATTATTATAAAAGCTTGTTCAGTAACACGGTGTATCAGAATTAAAAGCCCTTAACGTTATCTACTCTGTGCTATTTGTACATACGTATTGTACAAATATTTGATTACATATGCAACTTGTCACGTGGATTCCTGCTAAATTCACAACGTGCTCAAGTAAAATATATTCCCGTATCTAAATTTATTACCACATTCGAATAGTTAGAATGTTGGGTTTCACATTTCCGGTACACGATTTTGTTCTTTCGTTCCATACTCGCGAATGCAACTTCTCAAATTACGTAAACGCAGCACAAAATCCCTGAAGCTCCTGGATATTAGATTTTACGTTAAAAGCGTTTGCACACGGTGAACAAGGAGCTGATCACATTAAACTACGGCCGTATGCGGTACTAGCATACGCAAAAGCTGCATGCATGGTGCTTGCCGGCCGATTAACAGCGCATTATGCGGTCAGTTGTGTCCAATTATTGGATAACGGCGGCGCGAGTCATATATTTAGTATATTAACCCATAAATGGGGTGAAATTTCATTAATAAATCTTCCACAGAGCACCGGACCTCCTGGGCGAACCGAATATGCCGATATAAACACTTTAATTATAATAGAGCTCCAAGTCACTAATTGGAGGAGAGACTATTAAGCGGACAGGGTATTATGGGAAGTAATAGAGCTCAAAATGTCGTATAAGGAAACTCACTTATATTTTTATTTTGTTAGGTCTTATTAAAAGTAGCATTTTTTTAGCGTAGAATGAATCCTTTGTGCTTTATCGCAATTCATCCGTATTTTGATATTCTTGCATATTTTATTAAAATTGAATGAAAGTGAAATAAATCAGTAAAAATTTAAAGTCTTGAGATTAAGGCAGTCAACATATTCACGAGTCTATCCTAACGTAGAAAACATCTTCATTCTGTGTTATTTTCCTAACTAGTAATTTAAATATTTCAAAAACTCGTCGATCAGAAAAAATAAACGATGAAGTTTTTTGAAAGCAAGAGTTTTAAGAGGCCGAACTAAAATATATTCCTTTTTCCCAGTTTTTAACAAAATGATAATCTATTGATAAATTCCCGTACCATATTCATCCTTGATGACAACCAGGGAAAAAAGTAGTATTAAACTGAAAATATAGAAATGTTACTAATACCACAATATTACATTTGTAACACTATTCATCAACTATTATCTATTATTCTTAAGAGTAAATCCAAAGTAAATCCTTTAACGTTTAAACTTTAGTCTAGTTTATGTATAAATTCAATGAAATAAAACAGGGAATTCATCAAGCATAATAAAATTAATTGCGCGTAACTAATGATGGAGGCTATACTAATTGTAAGTGCACGGTTTGGATTTTCTCTAAAATGTGACCTTCAAGTTATCTATACACTACTTTTATTTTCTTAAGAGTATTTGGTGACACTTTGTAGTGTTGAAAATACTGGGTTTTTCTTGTTTTCTTAAAAACTCTGCAATATATCTTTGGATATAACTGTCAGGAATATTAACATCCCTATAAATTGTAAATGAAAAATGAATCATGGGGAAATTTACCATTTTTTATGAGAAATCATTGTTGAAACAAATGTATGCCGTCTGTTTGTGTACACAGGCAGAAAAATGTAGTAAATTTTACTACAATTGTCAGCATTTATACTACACATTGTAGTACATATAGGAACAAGCACAATTTGTAGCAATGTTTACCATCAAATTGTAGCACTAAGTTTGTAGTATTAATTCTTACAATTTGTATGAAAAACAAGAATGAACAGTTAGTTTTCCTTCAACAATGTTGTAAGATAAAGTAGTATTTATTGTAGTAAAATTGTATACAATTTTGTGTGACTTTTCTATATACTGGTGAGCATAAATTAACACCTGTTGTAGTAATATTTATTAGACTCATTATTTTAAATTATTATAATTTTATAATAAATTTTTCTTACCTTTATTGAAACATTCACAAATGATATATAACTTAATACTACATTGTTGTGTGGATAAGTTTTAACTTTTGTATCAATATATGTAGTATATATACTTATGCAAACTACTATATACTTGCGATAGTTTGTACTAATTCTTATTGTGAATTTTATCTAATGTAGTATGTAAAATGTCTACCTTGCAGTTTTAAAATGTTTCAGTCGCCTGTAGCACTTCTAATATTTTTATCATTAATTCTATAATTTATCGTTAAAGTTCATTTCATTGTTAAAAGGATCAAAGTAGGTAGTAAAGATACACTATGTTAACAAACTAGAAACATATATCCTTAAACTAAACAATTTCGCAAATAACGGAATTTTACATAACACAATTATTTAAACCAAAACAGCAGTCTTATGTAGTACTTCCTAATTTATTTATTATAATTTTACTACACTACTACGCTCCCGCCTCGCGGACGCACCCTCTCCGAAGCTGCAATCGACAATTGTATTCTACTTTCGGCAATTTTCACATTTTCTTCCATTGACAATTGACTAAAGTACTATTACATCACTAGGGAAGTGCCTGAAGACGGTTTATTAACTGCAACTACCACAGTAATATAGTGAGATTGTAATAAATAAATTGGGAAGTATATATATCAAAACATCAAGAGAGCACTATTCTTCACAACCGCACCTAACACAGGTAAAATCAAAAGGGACAATTGCAGTGAACTACACATGTGCATTTCAGTGTCGCGTAATCGAGAACGCCAATCGTCGATGAGCTTGTCAATGCAATTTGGCGCGTTATGTAAATGTAATTGGGGATGCGCAAAACAGCACTATCCCCGTTATATCTGTTTTCACCCAATACATGTCGAAGAATGATAGAAAATTTTGTATTTGAATATATAGCCAAATTAAAATCAACTACAATCTCTCCAAATATAAATATAAAAAAAACCTGATTTAAATTATTAATTTCAACGTACACTGTAGAAAATGTCGAACTTATTAAAATAAAGAATGTATCAAATATTTATTCACCAGACATTCTAATATGTATGTATATTAAGCGTATAGAAGATTATTTTTATTACGAATTATAAATGACTGATATAAATATGTATATTTTTAAGTACGAAATAGGATGTGTTTTAAACATATAGTCTTTTTTATTGTATGATCTTGTGGCTTTATTGGCACATTGTTGTGCAATGGTAGATATCACAGTAAGGTACTAGTAAAAATATATACTGACATTGTGAAATAATTACAGAATGTGTGCTAAGTTTTCCTACAATAAAGTATCAATTTTTGCTACTTCCAGATATATACAAGTTTTAACAAAATTGTGTTACTATTTCAAACAAAATTGATCCTACAAACAGCTGTGAACTTTTCCTACAACGGCTAGTATTAAATAATAAACGTGTACGTTAGAGCCCACTTGTTTGTATTACTTATTTCTACAAAATCTTTAGTACTGCGCCATGTAAGTTTTTACTACAAGGATTTCTCTCAGTGTACATATGTATAAAAATACATGAAACTCGAAAATTCACTTCATCATATGTTTTAAAATTAAGCACATCTTGAGTGTTCTTAATTTTAACTTGTTAAGAAAACTTTGTCAGCTTCTTTTTAGAAGGTATTCTGGAAATTGAATCTTTCTTTTTCTTTTCACAATATGATAAACGCTGTTCCTGTAAATGATATTTATCAAACGTCTGTAAAATAACTTTGTAAGCGTTATTACTGGTAGCAAGTTAATTTTAAAATTACACTTTAGCTCCAAAACATCTACTATTAAATTTATTAAAATGTCTGCTTCTTTTACCTGATTCGCGATTAAATCACACAGTATCCATTTACCTCTTAAAATTTCCACTTAATGCAAACTACCGAAGAATTACCAATGATTATAATATTGTCTAGTCTACTAAAGCCACCCATTTTTGCCTTTTTTCATTTCCTAATTATTATCTTACCAACCTATAGGCATACATATAATGGTTCTTCTATAATCTTCTTTTATAATATTCTCTTCAATAATTACATTGTAAACAAAGTACCTAAGTGTATATTGATTATTCATTTTCTAAACTATGCAAGTGCATGTCTAGTTGTCTACGTTATTACATAATACATTATTTTAATCAATACATATAAATCAGTTGAAAGAGAAGTGATTATAGACAAGTTAGTTATTAATTTTAACTCCTTTCTTCAATATTATATACCTCTAATATACATAAGTATACATGCTTATTTAAATGTGTTACGATCAGGTGTGCGTGGCGTGCCGACGCAATGTGTGCTCCACCTGATGCAACTTAGTAAGAAAAGCGGTACACACGAGTATGAGTAATGATTAATAAAAAAAAGAAAGATCCAAAACGTAACGATAACTTTATTGTAATAATAAAAAAAAAAAAAAAAAAAAAAAGAAAAACTGGCCACGTGGTTGCTGATTTCTGGTGTTAAGATTAATGTAAAAAAGAACAGCACGTGGTTGCTGTATTCTGATATTAAAATTAAGGCAAAAAGAAGGAATAGCACGTGGTAGCCGAATTCCTGAGATTAATTTAAAGTGAGGCAATTAATCCGTTTCTATAAGTGAATAGTAAATGACTGCTAGTGAGAGCAAAGTTACTGGCAATTACAAGTTAAAAGAATATAAATAGCAACAGTAATGAAACAAAATAAAAGAACGCGATAGATACGTTTTAAATAGGATTACTTAGCTGTAGCTTGAAGCTGAGTTCGAAGCTTTTGTGTATGCTGGAGGGCAGCACGTGGTTTTCTGTGTTTCGAATTAAAAAAAGGTCGTTGCGACGGCAAAATTAACTGAAGAGAACAGAGATTACTTAGCTGTAACTTGAAGCTTCGAAGCTGAAATAGCCAGCACGTGGATTCTATGCTTTCGAGTCAAAACGAGTACGTCACAACGGCAAATTAACTGAACGGGAACAGAGGAACAGAGAGCGCGCGTAGCGTGCAGAGCCCTTATAAAGTCTCGGTAAGTAGGTACAACAAAAAGGATGAACCAATAGCAACGTCCAGAGATGCACAAAGGATCATAAAAGACGAAGCGTCTAAGAGGTTGGCGCGTAAATGAATGAATTTAAAATAAAGGAGTTTAAATTTCGTGGCGCGAAGTGAAATATTTCCGCGCGAAAAGGAACCGCTAAGTTACGTAACGGTTTTTCTAAAGTCGTAATTGCAATTGCCAGATTAAAAGTAAAGAGAATGAATTTAAATTTGCCTTCAAAATAACGTTTATATCGCTGATGTTGTCTATGATTAAAAAAGCGAAATGAATTATTGAAATCAAAGTCATTTTCGATTCAATGGAAAGTGTAACAAATGTGATTCCATATTTCTTAACAATTCAGAAATGTGAAGGCATCAGTAAAATACGTTTTAGATTCCACGAACACATTATAAAATTGTCTTTGTGATATTAATTATAATATTTCATGACTAACAGTACTTTGTCTTGCAAGGATTCCAATTTATGTTCTCCCAGATATAATCTGGGAATACATATACCAAATCGTCGTCCTTTTGCTTGATGTATTCTTCAGAACATAGGATAGCACAGTAGTTAATTATTCCAGCTACATGAATAATGTCCTGTGCGGGTAATATATAATTGTCACTGCTACGAATTTCTAATTAGATACACTAAGGAATTAATGGTAATATGATTTGTCAGCTAAACTTCTGTGGAGAGTACATTAAGTAAGTATAAATAGTTTATTCAGGTAAATTGTAACAAATAATATATGTGTACAAAAGGTCGCAGTAGCTGATAGTTAGAAACTGTATAAGGGTTCATTTGAACATATCACTTATTTTTTGTATTCATTATATGCATATTAAAGAGAAACTGGTTCTTCATTGGAAGATCTTTTTAGGTTTCGTTTTTTGATCCATTTTGTCTCTGATAAGAAGGCATACAAATCCAGCTCGCCTCCTTGTGGCGCACAGTGGATCGAAAGGCGATAAAAATTGACTGAAATGGTAATAACTTGTTTAAAAATTAATGTTGATCAACGAAAGAAAATTTTGTCGAATAGGTAAGGTTGTCATTATATCGTGTAAAAAAATATTGTGATCACTAAATACATTTAAGATGGAAACATGGGTTTTGGTATCTTAATAGATTAAATGTGTCGACACTATTAAAGCAGAGATAAAGAGCATATATAATGTAAAATGATGTATCTATGTTTTTAATAGAAATTTCTTCTAAACAGTGATGTTGTAAACGTTTTCGTCTATAGTAAATTAATTCGCTTACATCTCTTGATAACAGGTCGTTGATAAACAGTAGCAGTACCTACTTTTCCCTTAACACAATTTTCAAGTTTGTCGGTGAAGAATTAATAATTCTACAGCTTCTGGTAATAACTCACTTCTTGTGTGTTCGTTTAATTTTCATCTTGAATGGGAAATATATGGATCGAATGTGATAAGTAGTCTTTTCAAAATATCTTTGTTAGTAGCTGAACGGCTACATTTTCTGCTATTTTTTTCCTTGAAGTTTTTAGGTTCTCTATTTCGAGCTTCAGCAGCTTCTTCTGAAAGTTTGCCTACAGGAAATAACATAATGATATCTGCGCCATACAATAGAATTTTAGGTATGGAGGCTGGCATATAGTATCAACCATATAACTTTATAAATTTTTCAGCTGTTTCTTTTAAGTAAATATCAAACTTTTCGCAATAAATTTCTTTCCCTGTGGCAATCGCTTGTAAGATTATCGTGAATCTTCTGATTACTTTTGCATCTAGGATGGTTATTGAAGCTGTTATAGCTGGATATAAACATGCTTGTATCGTTTGCCACTGTATGTATTTTTAAATGTTTTTCTATATGGATTTAGCCCAGAACTACCGTCGAATCACCATTTTGAGACAAATGTCAATTCACTTAGAACATTTTGTATTGTTCCTCTATATATTTTGACTATTCGAGCAGATGTGTTAATTTTTTGTGATATTTTTATTACCTTTAACCAGTAGGTACATAGATACATTTATGATAATGATATAGATAATCTCCCTGTTTAAGTGCACCTATGGTGAAACATAAATTGTATTCATATTAGCCACAAACCAACTAGATGGAGAATAACTCTTAGAATGTGTAGGCGAACCGAAGAAGTCAAACATACCAAGTATATAAAGAAAGGTACCCCATTTTGTTTATCTTCGATTAATCGATTATTATAAGCTAACACAGCACATTTCACAATTTTAAATTAATATTATAACACAATGACAGCGATACAATAAGTGCAGCCAATATTAAAGAAGTAGCATATTCAATCTCATAATGTAGGTATATGACCGATATTCATAATTATGCTAATTGGTTTATACCCTTTTTAATCCGAGAACTAAGAGATTATGAAACATACAGTGAATGTTGGTCACTGAAATGGCATAACTTAACAAATTTTTGATAGAAGTATTAATTAACATGCGTTTATGTGAATGCTAGAAACGGTAGTGCAATAAACAAAACGTCTTTTTTCAAAAAGTTGCGCGAAGTAACACCTGAAATCGCTGGAGCAAGTACTAAAAGGATCCTAGATGACAACAGTTTTCCTTTTTCTGGGCAAATTTGGGCATTTTTTTAAAAAGCTAATAGAAGTTAAAATTTAAAGTTATAGAACATCATCTTCAAGAAATGGTAATTGTATAGTTAGTTACAAATATGATTTGCTAATACTTTGCAGGTTGAATTATACATAGCTGTGTATATTCTGAGCAAATTGCAGTTTCGTGTTGTTGCTAATGCCGAAGATTTTAGTAGTCGAAATACACTCTTAGCGTAACATCTCCGAACATATGTACTTTCAGACTGACTTCTGTTCGGTATTCCGTCAATCTACTTGTTTGTACTGTGATTTCCATATCTAATGCTTATTTTACTGTACACTTATACACATTTTATTATGATTCTGGAAGATTGGCTTTTTTACGCTATGTCAGAATTTTAACCAACTTCGATCCACTGTGTGGCGCAACGCTCGAGAAGTAAAATGATAAGTAGTCTATACATGCACGCCATTATGAAATCTTCTGCGTATCAAAACCTATTTTTCTATAGTGCCATGATGCAGTAATTTCAGAGTAAAAAAGCTCTAATGGAACTAATTGCAGCACTGTTTTTAGTATATTTATAATAATGCGATTATTGGCACTATGCATTGTCACAGCTGTCATGTGTTATTTCCTGTACATTTCCATGACGCAAATATATTTTTTATTGTAGCTGATGGTTAAAAACCATAGTTGTCCTGCATTTGTTTTGAGTACCCATGCTATAAACACCAATAAACGCAAATCCAATGAAACAATAATATTTTGGTCATTGTATTTGTATACAAATCCGTGATCGAAATGAACATTTGCTTAACTTTAACTTCTCAATGTCACCATATATTTTTATTTATACCAAATTGTTTATGTAAATCTAAATTTGGTTTAGTTACATTTAGTTTATCTAGATTTCAAATTCAAATAAATGAAGACAGTAAAATTAAAAAAATTCTGCTGCAAAATTTCAGCTAGGCATGGAAAATTACAATGCTATTGTCTAAATATTAGGGAGTAGAATCTTATTTAGTCTTCAGATATTAGTTCACAGTATGTAGTATATTCTTCAACGAGCCTATAATGAGACAAATAACAGCGATGGTGAAAATTCCAACACGCGCCGTTAGGCATGCGTTGGAATCACCCGACTTAAATTAAAGATTACCACGACTTCAAAAACTAAACAAATATTACGTTACAACTTATAACACAATGGTATTAATAATGTATTCACTCCTTCTTTTGTTTGCTTAACATTTGTGGATCATTTTATTGATTTTATATGAAATCGCATAATTTTTCATACAACCCTGCACACATCTCAAAATCTTGTGGGATTTAAAATCTGTTTAAAAGAGACTCCAGATTCTAAAATAAATAACATTTGGTTTAGAAGAAGTGTTACTTCCTGTTTTATATATATTTGCATCTTTATGTTTTTCCCATTTGATTTTTAAACATTGTACAGTGTTAAGATAAATTTCTTCAATTTATTCTAAATCATTGAATTATTCATGAAATTGATGATTGATTGCAAGGGGTTTGCATTAAGAATAATCAAACAAAAATGTAGACCACCATTTTAAATGTCCAAATTTAGTTTACATTGAAGTTAAAAGAACTATTAATCCCCATCACCGATACAATTACATCGGCAAAGTTGCTATTGCTGCTTGCATCGGAACCATTTTTAAGAAAGACTAAATAACAACATTATTATTAAAGACAAACATATAGTAGCTTATATAAAGTCACGTTATTTGCTCAGGTAAAATGATATAGAGCTACCTACCTATTCCATTTAAAATAACGGAGTAAATAAGAATGCTTTTACTCATTTTAATTTTGGGAATTTGAACACCTGAAATGTTTTATATCAATCACATGATGGTACGAATTCTTATGTTTGAAATGTAGAATTATGTAACAAAGGTATCACTGTTAAGTTAATGAAATTAAGTTTTTATAATGCATCGTATACTCTTGCAGCTATTACAGGCTTTTACAGGTAAGCACCGGTATAAACATATAACAAAATTTAAAATGTTAAAGTTGTAGCTGCAGTAAGAATAAAACCAGACCGTGAATTTTGTTTAATATTGTTATCAATATCTATTCTCTACATATTCTAAATGCCCAGAGTGTATTCAGATTGTTTTTTCATTCGCAATGTCTGTTGAAATACTCTAAATGGTAGGTTTAACAATAAGTGTACTAACAACAAATCTGCGACTTTACCTTTTTTTCAACTTCCAATACAGAGCTCTTCTACTAATCATGGAGTTTAAGTGCTATAAGTTCGCCGAAATGACTTTCTTATATTTATCTGTGTTATATTTGGAATACGATTATGTTCACACCGTTAGTAAAATTTGTAAAACTCCCTTTCACAAACGTATTTTGATTTTTTTTTCGAATGCGTCTGCCACATCTACACTGACTATTTTCCATATTTGCAAGAAAAAGTGTGGAAGGTCTCCTGAACTGCCTAGCTCTTTCAGGCCTCTCTGCATGTTGAATACTATAAGGAAGCTGTTTCGGAAATTCTAATAAAAAGTAGACTATCCAAAGAACTGGAAGAAGGTGAAAACCTTCACGATCACCTTTCATGGATTTCGGAAGCGGAAGTCTACTATTCAGGACTTGAAAGCGGCTGTTGAGGCGATACGGGAATGCGATACCAGATGATACGCTCTCATAAAGATCGATGTCAAGAATGCCTTTAATTCGGCCAGTGACAGACTTATAATTGAACAGTTACGTAAAAGAAACATTTCTGGTTATCTCGTTAATTTTTTAATGAAGATATTCTCAATGGTAATAGATGCCTCGAACATATAAGCGAGTGGATGAAGGAGAACGAACTGGCCCTGACTACTGGAAAAACTGAGGCAGTGATGGTCAAGGGTGCCAGAAGTAGCGATCATGTTATCTTGAAATTGGACGGCGCGGCGCGACAATTATCCCCAGAAAGGCCATCATGTATGTGTATTCTATTATGTGCATTACAATCGATGAAAAAAATAACTTTGGATAGTACACTCAGGAGGTTACGATCAAGACCGATCAGCGTTTGGCTGCACTCCGTAGCATTCTACCAAATGTGGGTGGACCAAGTAGCAGAAAGAGTGGCGCTTCAGAACATACTTCTCTATGAGGCACTTATTTGAATTGATGCTATTAAGATTCACAAGCATAAAAGTTTACTAGTTAGAGCACAGAAAAACATACTTCCGTGGGTGACATCGGCTTACAGCTTTTTTGTCGTCAGTTGCATTGCAGTGTATAACTGGCACTGTCCCTGTAGATCCGTCAGCACATGAAAGAGATGCCATGTCATTCGTTATAAACGTTACGAAAGCTCGGCGCATTGAGACCAGGGAGTTGTTCTAGAAGATCTGGCTGGAACGCTGATATAACGAGTAATTTAAGGCATAATTAACTAAACGGCTGATTAGAGATATTAAAACTTGGACCGAATGCAGGCATTGAGAAGGCGGGTACTACTTGACGCAAGTCCTTACGGCGCCGGCGCACCGGCTCATAGAAAGCACGATACTGTACTGAGACAAAATCGATACCGCCCAACACATCATCTTCGAGTGCACTCGATGGTAAGATCTGAGACGAACGGTGCAGGCAAAATCTGGCACGCTGACCTCTGATAGTTTAGTCCCGTACATGATCCAGGCGCGGCTCGTGCTTACGTCAGTCGGAGGCTATGACAATGACCGTAGGTCTTCGTATGCTCTCATCAAATACGTTTCTATATGTTACGAAGTTATACGAAGAAGATCGATCAATGTCATAGCCTCCGATTGACTTAAGCACGAGCCGCGCGTGACATGATCTCGTCCAGAGAAAAGTGGCGGTTGATTCATGGATATCATGAGCAGGAAAGAATCTGAGGAGTTCTATAGAAAGAGGAATGGAACCATATATTGTGGTTACGGTTGGCCACACACTCACGCTGATTGACGTACATGTTTAGGCGATTCCAGCAGGGTTTATTTATTGGAAGTGATAGTGGTTTTTAGTAGATAGACAGATATTGGAGTCCCACACCACCACACGATTGATCCCAGCCTGGTGTGCGTAAAGCATGTTTCACCTCCACAATAAAAAAAAAAAAATTAAAACAAAATTTGGATCATTTTAGTAGAAATGCTGAGAAAATAGAAATCAAATTTATAAACTTGATAAAAATGACTATGAAAAATTCAATAGTCAATATAAAAAAGGTGAAACAAAATATTTTACGACCAATAGAAGAGTTAAGCAGGGTGATTCACTATCGGCAACCTTCTTCAACCTTGCCCTGGAAGATGTAACGAGGAACATAAACAAAGCGAATCTCAGAACGAATGACATAGTGATTATTACTAAACAATGGCAAATAATGGTATATAAACATAAAGCAAATCGTAAAAGAAGGGGAACAAATATAAAAAAAAAGTAAAGATGATTGGAAAAAAAAGAAAGGATGTGAAAATAAAGATAGGGAACTATGAATTTGAACAAGTGCATTAAGCACCTTTGGGGTCATGTTATGAAAGAACAGAGACAGCAAAATAAAAAATACGGAGAGGAAAATTGCAGCAAATAAAGCCTATCATGCAAATAAGAAACTACTAAGAAGTAGGCTACTACCCAAGAAAACGAAGTTAACTTTTTATAAAACACTGATAAGACCGACGATGATGAACACAAGAGAGGACGAGAATCACAGAAAGAAAAGTAATAAGAACAACCTTAGGTTCGGTAAAGATAGGATATAATGGATACAGAATGAGAATAAATGATGAAGTAATAGGAGAAGATAGTGAACAGAATTAAAAGACGGAGAATTAAATGCTTGGGGCAGGTGTGGACGGCACTACTGGGACATATAATATACAATGGTAGAGTGGAAACTTTGAAGAAAAGAACACGAAGAAGACCGATATCGAAATGATTAAAAGAGATAGAAGAAGCCATGAACAGGGCCGGAATTAGTAAATGGTAGAAAAAAAGCAGAAGACAGACACTTGTGGAGAGAAATATAGGTAAAGCAATTCAAAGAGAGAAATGGAAACTGATCCACTCCTAATCTGGATGAACCTAGAAAAGTTGTATATAGGTGGCGCAACCCGACAAGGAGTGTTAAGCCATTATATATAAATTTCGAATCAAATGTCGAATTTAAATTCAACTGTCAGTTGTGCGAACCCATTAAATAAGATCATCTTTAATTTAAAAGAGAAACATTTAAAACTGAAATTTACCCAAACAGAAAAATAGCATTAAAAAGCAATTTTTTAAATGTGTTGCATTGCTGAAGGCACTTGTTCTTGAATATGCCACTGCATATTTCTAAATACCGTAATCTAATTGAATAATCAGGATTAGAAAACTATTTCAGACTACGAGATCCAAAGCAGAAGTGAAGTTTCTCTTAGTGGTTTTGAAAATATTATAGAAATAATTTGTTCAATTTCATTATCCAACGATATTTAGTAAAAGGTACCATTTCATTGCCTTACTTCTTATAGATTAATCAGCACTGATGCGTAATGCATGTTTCACTTCTCAGTTTGAATTTTCTTTATTGTCTTGATCCAAGACCTTTTCATAACTTATCCTTTATGTAATACATAGCTAAGATAATCATTACCATGTCAAATTCGTAATACATTTCTAACAATTAAAACAACAAACACTGAGCAACTTTTCAATGGGTTGCCGCCATCTTACTTGAGGAGCCATGTAAATTGTGATCATTAGACGGTTTAGACGATTCATTTGGGACAATACCACTCTCATCAGCGCCATGCAACCATGAAATTGTCTCGTCTAATTACCCCGCTATTAACGATGTCTGAATATATTCACGTCGTTACTGAATGATTGGTATCACTGTTCGTGCGTTTTGTGCCGGTATTTCCTCCAACATAGGAATCGTGGCGGTCTTCGTATCCAGTATACAATCGTCGCTCTCACAATTAATTACAATCAATTAATTCACGGAATGGGATACAGTTACATCGGTTGGGGTGCAAATTATGACATACCCCTTGGACGTACTTCAACTTGAAAATGGTTTATCGTGACAGCCATTGTGCTGACGTCAAACGAGAGCCTGTTGTAATGGGTCGTGCCAATGTAATTGTATTAATTAGTGAAGTGTATTAATTTACAATTTAAATATTGGTCCTCCAAAATTGACATGAATTACACTTCGGCCTATAGCATGAAATTACCCTTAAACCATTAGCTCTTGCTGGGAGTTTTAACTATACTTTAAGTCATGGCAATATATAAGAGGTGATGAAAGTATAAAAAATTGTATTGCTATGTAAATATTAAGTAGATTTATGTATTTTCTCTTCGACGTATAAAGTAATTTTTTTGAGGAAAACCACCCTTAGTTTATCAGAAGTCAATATATCACTTTCAAACATGCTTGTACTCTTTAAAAATGTAAAATAGATATTGCAATCCGTTATAATAATAGAAGATATTAACACAGAAATAATAATGCATTCGGTATCTAATATCCAGTATCTATCCATAGACTGTTATTTATTGGACGTGTATATGGCTTACTATACTGAGGACCTGTTTATGGATGCACGATAACTAACGATTAAAAATGTATCTGACAGTTAAACCGAAAAAGTTTTTAAGTGAGATGAGCAATTTACTATAGTGAGACCTTCGGAGCTTGTCAGAATAACGGCCGAAATCACAGATCATACCACTGAAACAAAAAGTGATATGATGATTCCAAAACTCTCCTTCGATAAGTCAATCAAGTTAACAATAAGGATTGGGGTGAGCGGAGAGCAAAACAGAAACCGAGGAATCGAAACAAAACCTAATACGCAGACAAATCGAACACACAGCTCTTTAGGCTGGTATATACAGTGAAACCCTGAATCATAAAGAACTTAAGACATTAGGTCGATATACCACCGTACATTAAACGGAAATAGTAGCAATGTGCCCGAAAGCCATTGGAGGAATAACCTGAGGGTTACCTAATTCATGTCCTATCGTATAGTCAAGCAACCCTAGAGAATTAGCAACCTATCAGTTATCAACTCGAAACTAGCTTAGAACTGCTTGGGAAACTAAACAAATTCATTTTGGTGTGGGTGCCGGGGCATAAGACCATATCAGGCAACGAACTAGCAAACAGCAAGAAAAAGCTGTGAATCTACCAGATACAGAACAGAGTTGACGAGCAGATACACTGCAAACAGATGAAAGGAGCAGCTATCACAGCATTTAGTCTCGAATCTGCTGGCTTTCAGCCGAGTACAGCTTAGACGGGTCTGCCAACTGGACACGACGGTTTGAGAAAAGACCAATATAGAATTGGCATCCTTAAAGATGAGCTGGTTTGGAGATTGTGCAGGCGGAGACAGTGTAGCACGTTGTTTATGAATACATTGTATTGGAACAGCAACCAAGCTACTGATATATTTTCCGGGAGACACTATAGGGTGGTAAACCTATGTAAAGGGTACACTAGGTACGGAATAATACAATAGGCCTTAGGTCGTGCTGCTAAGGGAATTGTGAAAAGACCTAACTCGTACCCAATAGCAAATAAAATCCATGTAAACAATAAAACATTATGCAAGTATCCGATTTCAATACATATCTATTACATATTTTAAACACTTAAATACATTTTTATTAATCATATTTACTCTAGTATTACTGTTAATTTATTTCGTTAAGATAAATAATATAAGACTATATTTACTTCAAAAGTACCTACTTGGTTTGGTAGAGGAGTGAAGTATTCTTTTCAACATGAATCAAACTTGCTTCCTCTTCTGCATTAAATAATATAAAACAAAACTGTAATGGCGGTTTAGAATCCTTCATTCAATAATTGTAGGAAATATACTTGTTTTCTTTGGTTTTGCAATATATATCGCCCAGATTTATGTAATGTTATTTTATAAAAATACATCCAGGGATCTCATCTACCACCTGGCAAAACCAGAATCAAAACTATTAATATCTCCTGGCCTTTCCAGATTATGGTGCCTTCCCAGCACGGATTATAGATATTTTGACCAACTTAACAAGGCAGTGTTTCAACCTGACGTTACCACAACGCATAGTGCGTGAAATAGTTTATTTCCAATACTTAAAATATTAGTTCCACCAGTTTTACAGTATTTTACAAAAGTACATCCAGTGCTCTCATCTACCACCTGGCAAAACCAGAACAAAAACTATTAACATCTCTTGGCCTTCCAATGTTGTGGTGCCTTCCCGGCACGGATTATAGATATTTTGACCAACTCAACAAGACGTGACAGTGTTTAAACCTGACGTTACCACAACGCATAGTGTGTAAAGCAGTTTATTTCCAATACTTAAAATATTAGTTTCACAAGTTTTGTTGTCCAAAGAAGTTTAGGACTGCATAAAATACATAAACGAGGTAGACACCCCAAAGACAGTTGAATTAGTCTGGGTACCTGTAGTCAGGTATCATGGAAGTAAAGACGATCGAGGAGGCAGAAGAACTGGCTAGGTAACGATCGCCAAGGCCATTACCAAATCACAAGTAACAAAGTCTGCTAAATAGTGGATACATAGCAAGTTCAGACAATGGTAGAAAAGGTATCATTTAAAAGTCAAGCAAAATAATTCTTAAAAAAATAAAGACCTGAATTCATAGAAGACCTGCTGGAAGACTGCGAAGCTGAACCACTGATCTGTGACTGCAGGCTAAATAAACAGACACAGAGAAAATAGAGATTACGAGATATTGGAAATAGAATACCTGGTGTTACCTCAGTGACAACAATGAACTATCAAATACCCAGTATTTATCTACTATAATTATAACACCAGATATTGTAAAGTTTGCTGCCACTATTTTTCTCTGTGTATAAACACCACCAGTGTTAGAGAAGATGCCAGTTGCAAGATTCTGTTCAGACTTAGAGAAAATTCTAGTCCACATTGGGTGCCATTGTGACAAAATCTCTACCACTGGACATAGATAATCCAACAACGGACAACTGTTTGAGAACCTTCTCTTAGGAATGCCAAATTAAGAAGGCAAAAGGCAAGATTCGGATCCGCTTTCTAAAATAAAAAAGAATACAATAGACCAGGCAAGGTCGCAACAAAAATACGTCTACACAGCCAGCTCAATCCTAATATAAATAATCACTTTTCAAAAAATTCATATATAGGCTTCACAGGATTGAATAAAGTGTAATAATATAAAAGTGATAAGGCATATTTTTTAACAAGTGTAAGAATGATGATTAATTATTCGAACATTTAAATTCGAAATTACGAAATCATCGCTCCCAAGGAAGAGAAGATTAATTAACGTTTCATTTTTAAATATTTCAGTGTGGGAAAAACTTGCGGGTGTAATTAACAACGACTGGTATTTCGGTCCACTCGGAATTAATTACTAACTCACAAATTTGAAACACCTTATTAAATAGGAACCATACTTATTTGATGAATCAATTGCAAATGTAATTAATGTTGCTTTTGCGGTCAAAAAAGTAATTTTAGATTGCCCTTTGATTTTAAATAAGTTTGTAATGCTAATACTTCACAATTGATTCGTATCTCTACGTTATATGTATTGTTTTGCATTATATACAAACTATAGTCATTTTTGTTGGACCATTTCAGTCATGTTAAGAGTCGTGATTAGGCAACCATGATTATTTTACTGCTTAAGGGGTCTTCCTAGTGTGACGGCCTAAAAATAAGACGATTTTTGGGAATTTTTTTGGAAAAAACTACTGTGCATATCAATTTGAAACTTTGCAAATTTATTTAGCTATATTTGAGGAATATCCAGTTTTTTTTTTAGGGAAAAATATCGATTTTATTAGACGGTACAGCAGTTGTATGGAAGCGTCTAAAAAAAAATGTCCTTGAATGGCTGCCATAAAATCAGCTGTCCAGGTTGTCTGAAATAAAAAGTTAAAGAAGATTCTTAATCTGTGTAAATGTGGCTATAGCCCGAACTAGAATAAATGAAAAAAATTGAAAAATAACAAAATGACTGCTTTTCAAAGAAAAGTTTCGATTTTCCCCCAAAAAAATTGCTTCATTTTTAAGACGTACATTGCGAATTTTGTGACTATCGACTTGATTCTAGTTCGGGCGGGAATGACACGTCTACTGAATATATCCGCAACATTTCAAGTAAATTGGTCGATTGGTTCTTGAGACATCGTGGCAGCCATTTTAAAAAATGTCATTTTGAGAAAAACGCTTTTAAAGTTTCGCGTACTAATCAAAGGTACATGATTTCTACCTACGCGCCGGTCCGCTTCAAAGCCTATAACTTTTCCAATTTTCCGAATCTGGCTAAATTCCATTGGGATTTTGTTTTCAAGATGTTAAACTATAAGAAAATGCAAAAAAAAATTTTTCGATTTTTAAACCCGTCACACTAGGAAGACCCCTTAAACGGAATTATTAGTAAGGAACTGTCTGGGACTGCCTCTGCGAACAATGCTTATAATAACTATAGTATTTACTTTCATAAAGAAATCTCATTTTCAGGAAATATATACCTATGCATAATCAACTAATTACAACTGAATAGTTGTAATTAATTTGCTAGTATAAAATAAGAAACATTGACAATATCCAAACACTTTTTACAAAAACTGAAGTTTTTATACATGCTAAAACTCACTATTAAGCAAAGTTATATGATAATAAGGCATTTTACTTCATGTTTTTGGTAAATGAGAGATATCCGCTACACAGTTTGATGCGTGCTGATCTTAATATCTTAGAAACATTCATGAGAATACTAAAGCGGTCCAAAGAAGGCTCTTTTGACCGTAAATTGCGACTAGCAAAATCAAAGCTAAGGAAATCTTTATCAATAGTAGTCGAATTATTTTCTTTCGGATTAAAACTACTTTTATATTAAATTTTTCAGGAGCAACACATAGGAAACAAAAATTTAAACAATAATGTTAGAAACCTACTTATAAGTCAATTAAGTTGAAGTTAATTCAGGCATTATTTTGCCTAAACTCAATATAAAGGATATAAAATATTAAACAATTGAGCAGTTTTGTGAATACGCATTCATAATTGCTGATATTAATATAATCCTTAGCTTCTAGATTCATATATAACATCTAGATACACCACACGAAATGAAAACTGCATTCGTCCATCCTCTAAAACTATAAGGAAAGCTATATACTGAACTACTACAAAAGCAAAAGTTCTTTTTTAGAGAGAATATTTACCGTTAGATTTGCGCCAGTTTCAGAATTCAAAATTTTGAAAAAAGTCGCTATCGGTTTGTGTAAAAATCACTTAACCGGTTTTAACAGCTGAGATTTACACAGCGCTAGTACCCACATAGAATAGATTGATTAAAAAAAATATATATTATGCGGTCGAAAAATAGCTAAAATCTATTTCAAAATATATAGAGCTCAATAAATATTAAACAATATTATAAATTTTTATTTCGCGCCCATTGTATTTTGTTTTTCCAAACAAAAGGCCCGTTTTACAACGCACATAAAGCAAACCTATTATTAATATCTACGCATAGATCTCTTTCAAACATTTTCCACTCCCATTTTATTTAATCGTAAAATTCGGAAAACTTCGCTTCGCTAAATATAAAATCCATTTCAATTTATTGTCAATGATTTTTATTTAGTCGCCCTTTGAAATCTCGATTTCACGACGCCATAACTCCATGCTGGAAAATAATTTCCCCAAATTCTATCGGGAGACACCCGGTTTTAGGTTCGCCTTTTCTTTTCAAGCGGAAAATAAATACAGAGCCAGAGGGTAGGGAAACTGCCTGCCGGGAGTGGACGTGAGAGCGAGCACAAAAGATCACAGAAATAACATAATTTCGGTGTCGATCCAGTGCCCATTTAGTACGACAAATCGATTTGAAACACCTGCTGGCTAGGATTACCTCTTTTTTGTACAGATGAAAAGATATCTTCTCATTTTCAATTAAGAAAAGTTGATTCTTTAAAAGTGTCTCAAATTTTAACGTAGATAAAATATTACGGTAACATATTTTGCAATGGTATTTTTGAGAAAATGCTACGAGAAAAATGTGAAGAAAATGAAAAGGATTAAATATCTCACAAATCCCAGAAGTCAAAGTAACTGATGGCATTAAAAATGATCAGACAAGAACTATTCAAAGAAAATAAAGAAAGAAGGAGTTCTAACGTCGTAAATAAATGAAATCCGTACGTTGTACCGATGTTACAAAAATAATTAGCTTTAAGAAAAGACCTAAAGGAGTAAACATCAAAACGTCAATATTTTCGAACTTACACGTAGACTTCCGCAATTGGTTTCCGGTATGGTAAAACCGCCGCTTGAAACTTCTTCTGGTGTTTGTACTGGTAAGGGAAACACTACGGTGTTAGTGGACAGTGATGAGCATAAACCAAAAATGCTATCCTTATTCTAAAGTGGCTCCTGCAGATCCCTAAAATGTGATGCTATCACAGGCATTGAGCATTCCATCGTCAAATTCATAAAACCCACATTTATTTCTTATGATTACACAAGTCTTTATCACCTATAAATTATACGATCAACCCAAAATCCAAAAACCCAATATCCCTTTACGTCCTATCGTAAGTACTAGAAACAGCCCCACGTACAAACTCTCCAAATGCCTCTCCAATATCATTAAACTCTACACTGACAACAATGATTCCTTTATTCGAAATTCCAAACACTTTGTATCTCAGTGAACTATCAGTGAACATGATTTACTTATTAGTTTCAATGTCGAAGCTTTATTTACCAAACTTCCCACATCCGATACTATCCAGTTGATCCGTAAAATCATCCAACCTCAAACCTGAAGATATTAGCTGACTCACAATCAGTAGAAACTGTTTTACTTTTACCTACACTATGAACAAATTTCACACTGATGGAAAGGTTTATTTCATTCAAGGCATCCTTTATAACAAAGAAATAAAGTCAAAAATAAGAAATTATCGATTGAAGTACCTAATTGTTTTTGTAGCATGCACAATATTGGTTTGAAAGGAATATGCTGAAAATGTTCATTGCTGTCTGATAAATCTTCAGTGCTTCTCGCAATGCTTTGCAGTATGCAGAAGATGTCAATAGATAAAGAAAGTATCTCAGCCTTTTTTAAAGGAATAGATACTTCATCTCTGTTCTTTGGAGCAAGTTCCTAGGCTTTCTTCCTCGGCACCGAGAGAGGTCTGTATGATTCCACCAATTCAAGGTATTCTCTTGGTGGAATTATGCAGACCAAGCCATGACCACTGAAACCATTTTCATTTAAGCAAGTCGATTATGGTTGAGATCAAACACGCATTTCTAGAACTGGTCCACTACCACTTGTTAAAAACGTATTTTGAGTATACGCTTTCTAAAGACCATTTTTGTAACGAACAAGACTTTAGGGTTTGGGGGCTATCTATTTTCAATTGATGGAGACATAGCCCGATATATAGTTCTCCGTCAGCTAGGATTAGCGCCAGGAGAGTTCAGTTGTGAGATTCTCAAGAAATGGCTATGGAAAGAATAAATATTGAAGCTTAAAGAAGACAAATTAGAAAAGTAATTAGGAGAATAAGAAATCGGCATATGATCAGCTTTAGAAATTTTTAATAACATAAGATTAATCATAACTTTATTTTATTAAAGAGAAATTCGTAAAATGCTATTTTATTTTTTTTATTTTATATCCTGCCTCTTTATCTGAAACAGGGAAGTAAGAAAAATTCCAAAAAACTGTTGAGAATTTAAAATAAATAAGGTTTTTGATCAATGTGATAATTTGCCCTGATGGGTCATGTAATGATTTTTTTTTTCATTCTTCGCTCTCCACTCTGCTTAGGTATATACAGTGCGATCTCTTCGAATGTTTCTTCAATCAATGCTAATTTTATATAGCTAACTATTCAGAAGTTTAAAAAATATACATATATGTGCTGGATACACACAGCAAATTCGGCCCATGACTAGTACATATATATACCGATGGAAACACGAGGCAAAAAAAGCAAAACTATATAACCTTCAATCATGTTTAAAAAATATCCCCGTGCAATTTGTTTAATAGTGGATTATGTCATTCATTCATTCATTCATTCATAACGTTAGGGTGGACACCTTTAGTCCAGGCACTTTAGCTATAGTGGATTATGTATCATAACTATAAAACATTAATGTAAGCAAACATTTTAATAATAGAGGCTGAAGTAATGCAGCATATATTTGAGAACAAGCTTCTTGAATTGATTGAATATACGTATGTTGGTATGTATATGTGTACAGACCAATGATCGGCATTCAAATACTGTAAGTGAAGTCAATAAGAAAGAAAATAGTCAACAAGAAACTAAGCTTCCAAAATTACAGAAGTCTAAATTTGAAATAATAAAAAGGGGAAAATAAGATTATTGCAAAACGTAACAACGACGATCTGTGTTTCCATAAGATATTATTATGACATTATGGAGGTACATGGTAGTTTAAAAAAATTTCACAATGATGCTGGTCATAAAAGAAGATTAGAGTGGAAAAAGGAACTGCTAAGAAGTATTATATAATGTTTCCAGAGGCGTCATTGAGGAGTATTTAAAATTATGTATGTCAATTAAAGAATAAATCAAAGCAAGCAGAGTTATTCCCACAAGATTTAATAAAAGAGAACAAACTGATTTAATTGATATGCAAACAGCACCGGATAGTAACCTATAAGTTTAGCATAAATCACCAAGATCATCTCACAAAATTTGTTTTTCCGAAAACTCTAAAAAGGCAGAAGAAGTTGCCTATAACCTGATTGATATTTTTTCTGTTATCGGGATACCTTCCCTGCTTCATAGCGACAACGTCAGGGAATTTGCGAATCAAATAATTAACAGGCTTGCAAACATGTTTCAAATAAAAATAATTCATGATAAGCTCCGCCATTCGCAAAACCAGACGAGCAAACCTAGATGTTCAAGGTACTTTAATAACTTGGATGCAAGAAAATTGTCGGAAGGACTAAGATTTGTGCACACAAAGACATTCAACGCAATGCGTACGAGGCCATATTTGGCACTCCACTTAATAACAATAATAATAATATTAATAATTTATTGCCCAACAGTTCGAAAACCAAATAAAAAATAATTTACAAAATATAAAAGAAAACAGTAGTGTGAGAATATAAATACGATGCAAAATATTTTAAGTACATTGATGGCTTTAATGATTCGCATCTTCAAGTTGAAATTGTAGAGGGGTTACAAGATGAACACGATATTTATAAACTCCAAAGCCATACAGCGAAGATATAGTAGAGTCCTATTCAGCGTTTGAAAACAATGCTGGTAGAAACGAAGCTTATTTAATACATCCAATAGAGATCTCCCATTAAAGATAATGACGAAAGAACAATAATGTTACAAATGCAAAATGTATATACGATAAAACTATCCCACAAATGAGGCAGAAAATAATATTGTAGAGGAAGAGTTATTGAGGTAATTAAAGCAAAATATAAACAATACATAATTTGATTTTGTTTAGTGTTGTGTTTCATTTCAGGGACAATGAAATCCGCTTAAAATCAATAAATCAAATTCGTCTGAAAATATTAAAAGTGTACGAGAGCAGGCAAGAGAAATGTCCCATAAAAGTGGCTTCAAATATCCTAAAATTGAAATTTTGGAAAATCTTTTTCTAAACTCAAATCATATTCAAAATAGGTACTAATTTTAAATGTACTTACATCTTGTATAAGACTTAAAAAAAAATCATTTGCTTTATTATTGTTGAAAATAATCATTTTAGCCAACTAATAGGTTGAAGATCTTTTCTTTCAATTGAAAGCTTTAGTTTACATGAATGCAATTTTAAATTGTATTAATACGAAACATACTTACATTTCACTAATATCTTTTTTGCTTAAAAATGAAAAAAATGAGGTTACAATCTACAATCATGTTTAAACAAGCGTTCTAAAGTGCTAATGTGTATTGATTGTAAAGCTGCAATTTTAAAGTCTTCATTCGCTGCTACTCCCACAACAATGACCTTTATTGTACGTTCAAGGTCACGACATTAATTACAGATTTTCAAATATTGAACACGTAATAACAGACTTGCCAACGGCATAAATAATCAAATTGATCGAAGCGTGTCCATTAGTAAAGTACTGACAGATTCATTACGGGGCGTTATTTTAGCCACCAGCAAAAGTGTTTACCCACTCAAAAATATTGCTTCAACGTGAGTCGATTTGAATGATATAATGATTGGCATTGGTTGATATATTTTACCCTTAAACATTCTTTTGGTCGATATCTTAAATGAAATATATGCTGGTTGATTTGCTTCCCACTAGGTATATTAATTTGTTATTGTATATAATTAATGAATTGAAAAATGTCTCATATTTCAAATTTCAAAATCGTATTAATGGTGTAGCTAAATCTAATAACGCGGAATAAATTCATTTTATTAAAGCTCCTTTTATCAGTTATTAACCCACATTCTCAATTTTATATGAAATTGCTAAACGAAATTAAAACATAACAGATATTTACGCGCAATTCTTTCAAATATAACAGCATAAAGAAATATTTCACATATTTTTCTGGAACATTATTTTATATGCGTATTATGTCAATTCCAGACGTTGTACCTGATTTGTAAACTTTGGTCCAAAGTTCCCAATTTCAAGAACGAATCAGTCTTATGCATAATTTGATTTCTAGGGCATACACGTGTATCGCGTATCGTCATCCGTTCATCCCCGTCAGCGTGCTCGCCTTATCAAATATTTACCAAGCATAAAGTTACTGAGTCAGGAGAGCGAAACAAATCCGAAAGATGCAAGGAAGATTTCTTAGTTGAAGGGGTGCATTCATTCAAATGTAGAAGAAATACTCACTTTTCCTCTCTCAAAACGAGAAGTGTTCCTCGAGTTTAATGATGTTCCTACCGACAACCCTCCAGGTTAGGTTTTCCGTATTCGGTTTTCGCATTTCCATTCCTACTTCAGTTGAAGAACCGAAAAAAATCTATATTAAGAAAAAAACACAATAGGAGACTATTTTTATTTTAGATTTATTTTTTCTGCTTTTGTGTTTTACCACTCATCCTCGACATAAAACCCTTCTGTGTGACGTTACACGTTGTAAAAATAAGCGCATATACAGGCTGTCCCACAGAAGACTGGGTCTTGAATTACAGCTATATTTGTCATTTTAGAAAAAAACTTTTTCTACAAGAATGTTATAGAATCTAATGCTGCATCACCTAAAAATATTTATGACTATACAGAGTACCCCAGAAGTATGCAAACGGATACTTACTTCGTTATTTTAAATGGAACACCCTATATATTATTTCATTTTTCAATTCTACGCAGAAAAATCACATGACTTCATATAAACTACTATATGTCTATCTTTAATAATAACGTTGTTATTTACTCTTTTGTCAAAAGTAATCCAGATACAAAGCATCGGTTAAAGGCGGCGCGGAAATGCAAATATAAAGCATCATATTTTAAATCATACATACATACTTAGTCTGATTCAACATTGAAATTAAAATCGATGTAATTGTATACAGCTGTCCACTATAGTCCTGAATATTTGCTTAAATTTAACCCAAGGTAAATTGATTTTTTTAAATAGCACCCTATATTTTTGCTTGTGCTAAATTAACCCTTACCCAAAACCCTTTCAATCCATACTAAACATTTATTGTCCTCATGCAGGATTTCATTGTTAATTAATGATTTTGAATAAATGAATAAATTGTTCGTTAATTTTCAAGGCGCCTTGATATATCAGCGCTAAACAATGGAATAAAGCTGTGAATTAGTAAGCATGCGTCGGCATCGGGTCATAATTTAAAACTAATAAGACTTTTTCTGAAAAGAATGAGAAATTGTATGTCATTGAACTCTGTGATTATACAAAATTACTTAAATATCTATATATATATTCAGAAACCGTTAAAATAACAAAAAACTAACATTAAACAGTAAAATATATCATTAAATTAGAATTTAAAGATGTTCAAAAATACATCCTCTTTCTCTCAAAGATATTTCTATCTCCTTTTGCCTTACCTTTTGCAGCAACTCAGGCGAAACGGATAAAAATGCCTCCCTTAGTGGTAAGTTCTCCAACATTTCATAGAATTGCGTTTGCAAAAAATAGTTGTATCGCTCTCTGTTTAAATTATTCTCGAAGAAAAAGGTACCCACAATGTGACATGCAACAATTCCTTCTCATACATTTGTTTTGCATCTACCTTTTACTGCACGTGTTGCTACAGATCTAGGATTATCCTGTGCATAAACGTGAGCGTTCTTTCTGTTCGGTAGACTACTATTCTGGACACTACCTTCTATCCATCACTCACAAAATCTTATTGTCCTTTCGTAATTATCATCGGTAGGCCGTTGATGGATGGTTGCGTGATAAGGGTGATATTTATGTTTCCGTAAAATCCTTTGAACAGTACTCTTATATACACTTAAGCGTTTCTGTTGATATGCTCGTGCTCATAATTGGCTGTTCAACCTCAGAAGTAAAAACATTGAATTCATTATCTTCATTAATATGATGATAACGTTTATTAAACAGCACAGATGCTTTCAAATCTCTGTTTAACATTAAAACATTCCATTCTTGGACACCGTCTCTTTGGATACCGTTATTTATATATTTTTGAAGCCAAAAGATAATTTCGTCCATATTCACCTAAATTCATTCATTTTTTTAAAGCATATTTCATTCAATGCAAAGTAATATGTGATCGGATACAGGATATCCTGTATATACTTGATCTTATTAAATGTGTATCATAATGATATATGTATCGTAATCACATGGATTTCCCACTACCCGATATAAGGGGCCAACCCTCTCCACGTTTAGATGTGCTGAGTGATGGATAAGGTTAGTATTATTGCAGGTAGGTATTGCTATTGGTCCACAGAATTTGTACACATCTGAAAAGAATTGCAATTTTCTTTCGTTGCTTTATGTACAATACCTTATTTGCTTTTGTTTGTTTTCGAATGGAAAATATTCGCCTAAAACCGGCTTATTATAGTAAATAACGATATAGTTTCTTTTAAAGCTTCAATTCAATAAAAAATTTTGAAAGATTCTAAACTTTTATCAATTCTACGTTTTGAAAAGTGTGCTAACTCTGTAGATTCGATTCTGATCTTTAACTAGGCCGAATTAAGATACAGTGGAAGTTTTTACCACAACAAGCAATTATTTTCAAGTGCTTAACAATACGTGTCGTGTACAACTTTCAGAACTTTTAAAACAATTTCTTCATTTGGCCGGCCTATACAGAAGTGCTTGCATGTAGCTCACACCCCTGCGACAATTCGCGAAACTTTGCGGGTCGAATAAACACGACAAAACTTTTAAAAATTACTGAATCTGTAGTTATTTTTTTATGGAGTCAGCTGAGTCCGTAGCATACCATCATCCTCTTTCCCCGCTAGCGTTCTCTATAGCGTGGTATTCGTTACTTCCAGTCGTACGGGAGCAATTTAACTATTTATAACGGGACCAAATTGCTCTACCAGCAAGGACCTCTTTCTTGAAATTATTAACTTTTTAGATGATATTTTTAATTAAAGTATTAAATATTTATATGTTTTTAGGATAACTCGTCAAGACGTAGCTTCACTTCGAAGTGACGGTAAAACTGATAGCAGATAGAGTAGGGATACAGTAACGATTTTCATTTAGACGAATTGTCAATTATTTATTCGCACGGGACGAAATAATACTAACAGTATAGGGAATATCAAGTTTTAATAGATAAAAATACAGCTGGTGATCAAAAACCGAAACATGATGTACCTATAATTACTTGCGAGCGTTCATTCACTGGAAGGTGTTCGCATCAATCGCAAACATTTATCAGGGCACATCTCCAATCACATTACGAGAACAGTAGCTAATAATGCATCAGTTTCGAAAAAGAAGCAGAAGCTCTCGCCTTCAGGTACTGTATTTAACCAACCATACTACAAAAGTTCCACAATAACCAGAAGCACCTTCACATCAAACACCACGTCGTATAATATAAAAATTTTGAGTTCATGAAAACTTTGAATGAAGTCAAAAAGTTATTGATAGGTTGCTCTAGCGCTCAATAATCGCTCTGTATTTTTATGGGAGCAATCTTTCAAAGACACAACTGGGCTCGTGCCTAGCTGCATGTAGGATTCCTACTAAACCTCTTTTCACCACGCTGTTGAGCCCGGAATTATCTTAGTAGATATAACTTCAGACACAGCCCGACTATCTTAACTCCCTTCACAGGACTCTGTTCTGTCTGGGGCTTTCTTCTACTTTCTTTTTGCTCATAACAGCTGTTGCCATTTCATCCACCAGATTCTAGTTATTTTCTAACTGCGGCATTGTCTTCATTACGTTACATACACTCACTTACAGTAAACTTCCCGAACCCCCTAACATATGTTCCCAAAATAACCCATGCCCAGTCAGAAACACAATCGTGTAATAGTCTAGCCTTCAAAACTAAGTACACCAGAGCGCATTACTTAGGCGTTGTTTTCTCCTCTTTTGTATTACTACTCCAACTGCTTGTAATGTAGATCAGCAATCTGGTTCACAATAGAGCTTCATAGAGTTTGCCGAGAGCACTGAGTAGATACAATACCATGTAGGCCGCTGGATCTTCAAAGGGTTTCTCCCCTTTCGACATTAAGACTAATTTAGCAATTTTTCATGCGTCTAGGAACTCATGTCTTTCCAACAGGCCATTCATCATACCCAATACCTACTTTGGAGCCACCCGAACCGCTTCTTTAAGACTTTCGCCACCGATCATCCGGTTTTATAAGATTCCTTCAATTATATTTGCTGGTAGTACCCTATAAGGAACATTTACAGTTGTAATACATAATTTAGTTAAAATTAAAGCACAATAAAATTATATACAAACACAATATTAGAAGTAGATCATATTCTTCTGTTAAAGGAAGTACGGCTTCCGACGTTTTTCGTAAAACAGTATATATATTTTAGTAATAAGGATTGAAGAGATGGTGCTATAAGGTAGTTTATAGTTTCTATCTCGATTTTATTTTATGGTAATTTAATTCTCTATTGAAACGCAACTTCAATTTTTTGACAAGGCTGTGTGTCCAAAATTAATAGCATTAATAGTTCGTTGAGCATTGGGCAAAACAGAAAACTTGTAGCAGACAGACTTGATATTGAAAGACATTTATTATAAAAAAAAATACTATGGTAAGATTCTTTTTACCTCCGCAGTCATCACTGACATAATTACTTAAAAAAAAAGAAAATAGTGTCAAAATAATTGATGTTTGAAACTGCAAATCTTTTTCACGAACCTTCCTTGCAGGTTATGTAGAACCATAGTCAATACTACACAGTTTAAATAAGTACACGGCGGAGGTAACAAGTGCGCAACGTTTTAATGAAACAAAGTCTATTCAAATAACGTTAACTAAATTGAAAAGTACAATGTAAAGTTTCGGAATAAGGTTTCTTTCCGCTTTTCATGCTCCCCACTTTTCTATACAGCTCTTCTTTTGTCAAGAGTTTTACCTTGGCACATCTCGTTCGGAGCGGCATCTATTCCTTACTTCAAGGAAACAATGTTTTTACCACCTCTTTTTTTTACTACAGTTAGATCAAAAGTCCTCTATTTGTAATTAGTCCGATTTGGATTCTATATCTATCACGCCAGATATTATTTTCAAAAGTCTTCACATGGTTTCCTCCATTTTTTCCGCTTAGACTTTGCATTGCATTTTTATTTAATTGATAATAGATTAGATTTGATTAGGATTGGTGTGGTCATAGGGCCTTTTTTCACCATGATTTTATTTATTGTGATCTCCTTTATCCTAAAGTACTCTCTAATTTTCTATTTTTAATAACACTTATCATCTTTAAGAATTGTTCCTTCATGTAGTTATCAACTCTGGAATTCTCCAAACAAAGTAGTAGAGACCTTGTCTCTACGAATCCATCGCATTGGCGCAGAACATTAATTCATGTTTCCTTTTCGTCTCGGTCAAATCTGCAAATAGCATCCTCCGCCGGGCTATTTAGTCTACAATGACCAGTTAGTAGGCCGACTGCTACTTTAACAGTATTTCTATCTTCACTCAGAATATCCTTTGTAAGTTAGCGCTTTTGTTCTTTTAGAAACTATTTTGCCTGTCATTGCTTTGATGATTCTTGCAACTACTTGTTGTACCTATTCGTTGATGAACTTGGTTATTTCTGGTTTGGTAATGCCGAAGGAATGGTAGGCTTTGATAATCCTCGTCTAGTCAATACATTTGGCACCTCATTCCATTCAACGTTCCAAGGTGTGAGTACTCAGACGAATGTTGTTTTCCTTTAAGGACCAACCTCGATTGAGACGCTTATGCAGTTCCAACCCAGTTTAATTGATATTAAATAATATATTAAATTTTAACTGCTGTATTCTTCTAAACAAAAAAACTGATTTAAAAAGAAATACAACCAAAAGATGCGTATGCGTAAATATAAAAATTCACTACTTTTCTAGGATAATGATGTAAATAAAATACAAAAATTTCAATCCTCTTTGAAACATTTTATCGGAACACCTAAATATTGATTTATTTCATAATGCAAGTTAGAATTCTCATCAAACTGCCGTAATTCAAGGTTAGAGATCAGATTACATCATTACTAAAATATTTTGAAATGCAATTTTCGTAGAACGTCTCAGTAGCTTATACTACGGTAAGTGCTTAACTTTCAACAGCACAATTTATCGTTATATAAAGTTACAGTAAGTGAATGATTGATTATGTTTGACATCCCGAAATAGCTTAAAGAATTGTGTACCTTATAATTACTTGATATTAATCTTATAAAACAACACAACAGCATAAGAATTTAAGTTTTTGAAAATCTATAGAAAAAATAATTACAAGATGCATAATGGAAATCTTGATACATATCTATTCATTCAAAGAGTTTATTGTACCTCCTGTAATGCTACGCCACCATACAATATGCAACAAATAGAAGCTCAGAATGGCATACCGAAATGCTTAATAATAAATTCTAAACGAATGAAATTCTCAAATCGACGCTCGTATTGTTTCACGTGAAATTAATTCCTAACATTTCCCACAATTAAAACTGAAGTTCCAAGAATCCCGATGTTTTGTGTGCATCTGGACCGATTTTAATACTTGGAAATTTTCCAGCGTAGAAGCTCGCCTTTTAATGCTGACACAAAATGTACGATTTTCCGCGAAGTTTGCCTTGCTATCTAGAAATTCTCATTAAAAGCCTGCATTACGGTTTAAGCGTGGAACTAGATTAAACTAGTCCGACAACCTGGAAAATGACAACAATAATTTTGAGCTAGTAATCATTTATCGGGCTCATTACAGGAGACCGGGAGCACGCTTTATTGTCTCCATGTTATGAAACTGATGAGGCTCAAATGAACGTCTTATAAAACATATTTCAGATTTCAATCCAGTCCCTATCCTCATCATAATTTTTGTACTTTTTAAAATAGGCTTAACGTTAAAATTTTAATAAGCCGCAAAAAAAATCAGGACTACAATTTTATTACCAGTATTTTAGAATTAACAATGTGTCTGTCGCAAAACAAGCTGTCACACTTAACGGGATCATCTTGGCGATCGTTAAAGGTCTATCCACACATTACCGAGCCACTGCAGGGACGTGGCCCGTCAGGGACGGAAACAAAATATTGTTGCATATGATTTGAATTGCCACGTTCGCACTTCTCCGTGTCAGTGCATTACCGGGGCTTCAGTGAACGGACCGGGACAGGGACGTGCGTGCGTATATCGTTGATACCGATATTTTAGACAAATGCCGAACGTACCAAAATGAATGACGAACTATTGATTTCATTAATTGAAAAACACAGCGTCTTATATAATTTGCAAAGCCCAAAATATATAGACTCGGCGTTCAAAAATAATATTTGGAATGATATTGGTAAAAAATTAAATTATAATCTTTGTCCTTGCCATGGTACGGAACCAACCTCGGAAATAAAATACGTTTTCAACAATTCTCGAATCCGAAAAGCATCCATTGTAGCGTTTCCACCCTGAGTTGGCAATCTATCGAGGGCAACTCTTCTATCTTGAGCTATAAATGTTGTTCGTACGTGTTTGTGTATATATTTGAGTCATACTTTTTGATAAAGTTATGAAGAGTGCAAGTTGCGAGTACTATATTGTCAACATTTTTTGGTAACGCCTGAATACCCCGATGATATATTCTAAACCTTTGGGACAAAATTCCAAACGCATTTTCCATTACCCTTCTGGCACGCGTTAAACGATAATTAAAAATGCGTTTAGAGATATGTAAATCTTGCCCCGGGTATGGTCGCATTAAGTATGTTCTGAGGGGAAAGGCTTCGTCCGCTACAATAACATAAGGAACTTCGGTGATTGTGCCTGACAACGCAGATTCTGCTGGTACAGATAAAGTTCCATGTTTAAGTTCCTTTCTCAGTTTAGAATTCGCAAATATTCCGCCATCACGATTTTTACTATAGGCTCCAACATCGACGGCAACCAAATTATAGTTAGCATCAACAAGCGCTAGTAATACTATAGAAAATGTTTTCTTATAATTAAAATACCAATGAACCACTACTTGGAGGAGCCTGGATGGTAATATGTTTACCATCCAGTGCTCCCAAGCAGTTAGGAAAGTTCGATAGGGTATTAAAATTATTAGCAATAGATTTCCAGTTTTCTTCAGTTGGTCTAACAGAGTATCTAAACAGAATATCGTAAGCATCAATCGCCACTGACATCTGTAAAATTCTCTGACTTGTGTGAATACTAGTCCGGGACCGATTTCGTATATCCCGGTCCCGGTCCTGACACGTCCCTGCCACGGCACGCTAATGTGTGAATACTCCCTAATAAGACAAAATATACATGTCGTCAGGGTTGAAATCTCTATTTCGTATAGGTACTATATATAGGTTTCGACTTTTCTACACACCTTCATCAGGCATATTAAATTCTTATATGTAATAGTCAATAGTCAATATAATATACCGATGACGACTCGCAGAAAAGCCGAAACCGGTAGTATACCTTCCAGTATATAGCATACGAAAAAAGATATATAATTTAGAAGTACATTTTTAGTCTTTTGACAGCATACAGAAATTCTCTTTACTTCATGAATTTATAAACAAAATATTTATTACGTACTTATGTTACTAAGTAAATTATCCCTACTTATCTATAATCCCTTGCTCGCACTAGTTTGGCCCAACGCACGTACCGGATTACAAACCGAAAGGATTATTACCCCGACTATAATGTCCCCGCATTTGAACATAACTAATTACTATTGGCAAAGCATTTTGTAGACTATTACATCAAATGCTCAAAATTGTTCATTGTTACATAACTGTATACTTATTGAAGTAATAATTTTACTACATTTTATTTTATATACAATCCCAAACGAAAAAGTTCGTGCGAGTGAAGTCCACCCACAATTAAATCTGTTATTTAGATAATTGGCAATAATACAAGAATTATTATTCACTTAGACTGTTACTATAGTTGTAAGTAGGATATATGATAGCTTTCTAATGTAAATAATACTGCAGCATAAAATATTCATTCATTTCTCTTGCTAAGCTTTATGATGTAAGCTTAGGGGTTTAAGACGCTATATTGCTGGAGCGTATTATTACATGTTTCCTTCCCAATCAATATCATACTAATACAGCATAATGAACGAAATGACAAACAGATAAACCATTAACCAATACAAAATGGACAACGAACAACTGATACTTTGATAGAAAAGGAGAGCTCTATGCTAAGTATTACACAAACATTCATTTTCCAGCAACTTTTCTTTATTATTTCCATGAATGTTGGTAGGTGCAGACGTTATCCATATTTTATCTCATGTAATCAACATCCAACGGCGACTCTGTTAATTCACAATGCCTACGTAACTTCACATTTATTGCGTTGATGCTTTTCAAAGCGCGTTCTTCTTTTTAATTTTAGCATCAATAGAAATTTAAGTTAATAAAACTGAATGAATAAATAATATTCCTGAAAATTTGAGACGCTCAATACATACTTGAATATTATCAAGATGTTCTTTGTAATTTTGATATTAAATAATAACAGGAAAATGTTCGTTTTCCAATCCTTTTTATTGTTTAGTATCTTTTATGTGCTACATGTTTCGACCAAAACTGACCATCTTCAGGCAAATAAAATTGTCAGAGTTTTGTTATGTATTACAAGAATGATGTGTCAAATTTTTTATATATAGTTGCATCGAGAGAATAAATTTTTTTTATAAATACTATTATCTTAAATTTTTAATTACATTTAAAAAATACTGACGAATAACTAAACACATTAAAACGTATAAATTTTTAAATTTAAGTTTAAAATATCTCGGATTATCACAAAACACTACCGAGTGGTAAAACACAACTCTTCTTTGTAATTGTTTGTTGTTTCCGACATATTTATAAAGGACATAATAATTAAAAAGTAAATAATATTAGCTCGTTGAATGGAACCTTTTTATTCAACAAAAGTGCATGAAACTGACCATAAATAGTATATTTAGAGATACAGAAGAGAAATCGTACTTACAATCAGGATTTTGAATTTGCAAAAACTTTCTAGATATTTTTGATATTTTAAGGTATAAAAATATTGAATAAAAAACTATTTTTTCTTAAGAAAATAAATTTATATATTGGAAGAGTTTATAGAAATATTGGTTCAAACAGAGGCGTACGGAATATTGCACTGTGCAACAAACATCAGACAGAGGGTTTATAAAAACAGACGAATTAGTATTCCAATAAATAACGAGGCGATCTTGAAGGCGTTGGAGAATTCCAGAGTACAATCGAGACTGGTTTGGGATGTATTCGAGAACAGAATATCCTGACAGACCGCAACAAAGTAAATTTACTGTGTTCCTTTATCAAGAAACCATAAAAAAAAGAGGACTGATGGACTACTAAACCTAGTAGTCCATCAGTCCTCTCCTCCGCACAGTAGTGGGTCTCCTAAAAGGACACTGTGCACTGAAAGGACACCTACAGAAAATCGGAATCTACACTGGAGATACCAACTGCACACTGAGCAACAAGATGACAGACTTGCATATCACATCATATGTGAATGTGAGGCTCTAGACGCGAAAAGACAGACAATTTTTGGCAAGCCAAAAATTAATGCAACGTTACTTCGATTGGCCAGCAAGAAACCTGTACGAATGAGTACATGACATACCTGACATGATTCCAAAGGCTGCGGTGTTTCCAGAGACTCCATTTCAGAGGGGTTTTACAAAAAAAAAACTCCCAAATTGCCACAAAATTCATAATCATCAATCCCAATGACAGCACGTTTTATTATAAATTCTGCGAGTTGGAAGTGATGTTTTTAAATTTTCGATCGAACCGGTATTGTCGGTTTTATTTTTTAATTTAAAAATTGTGCCTTTATTTGGAATAGGCCTGTTGAGGTATTTAGCTGCAAACACGTCGCATACCCTTTTAAAAAAATTGCCAGCGTGATACCACCGCATCATCTCAGCTCTCTCCTCCACGCGGCATTTTGCGCAAAAATATGTATTTAAAACTTAGACAACCAACTTACTTGAACTGACTAATAATACTGATCACTGATTAGTCTACACATGCTATTATCGTACTACAACGCCACACTTCGCTGTTAGGTAGAGTGAGAGACGGTGAGAGTACATGTACTTCCCCGCCGTTTACTTTGCAGAGATTGAGGCTGTATATAGCAAGTTGAATACTAATATACATACATATACCGAATGAAGTTATTATAAAGTTATCGAACTAAATAAATGAAAGAACAGATTAAAGAAAAATATCGACACTGTAATGTTGAATCATTACAGATCTAAGTGACTTATTTGACTGTACATATCCAAAAGAAAACCACATTACAAAAATTTTGAGAAATTCCAACAATAAGCAGATATAGAAAAAGAAGCAAGTCGTATTGCATTTACACAATAAAAAATCAACTAGAGGAGTAAACAATAAACTGTTTAAACTTTTTAAGCACATCAAAGAATAAACTGTAGAAACTTCAGCGCAGCAGAACTATGAATACCCTACCGCGCACTTATATTTCTCATTCCCCTCCTCATTAATACTCGGAAATATTTTCGCTCAAGTGACTTTTGAGGGTACTGTAAAGAGTAACACACAGTAGAAGTGTACAGATAGAGAATAGAATTTAAAGAGCTACAGAATTAGCCTGCATTACCATCTCCCTCTTGAATGTTGGTTTAGAGTTGCGAATGTTTTGTCGACATAGCCGAACTCTTTCATTTCAATTTAGTACATACATTCATATTCATGCAAACATATTGTATACACACCTACAAACATATGGATACAAATCGAAAAGGCTGACCCAGTGCACATAAACACACACACGCATATGTTAGAGCGGAAAGTGGGGCCAGCCCGCTATAAATGTTGGCAAAATAGCAAAGTTCACGAGGTCGCGGGTGCATCAGGATATATCTGCAATCTGATTATCGACTCTCCGCGTCCAGTCCGCAATGCTACCGACAACCGTGCTTCCTTTTGTAGGTTATGTTACGATGCACCGACCAATTAAAATCCGCGTTTATAGGCGGTAATGCAAAGCCCGTATTCGATGTAGCGGTGATCGTTAAACGGCATGACGGAATTGCGGGTAGAATTGCTGAACTTTGACGACGCAAATGAATGCGAATAAATCGTTAGGGATAATAATTTACGTTCCAAGAATACGTCTCATAGTATAATGCAAAAAGTGATAACAATAGAAAAATAGTTCTATCTAGGAAAGAAGAAAAACCTTACGTTAGAATTATAAAGCCTTAAGTACATCCCACATATTTATTTTTATTTTTTTATAGTAGCAAATATAAGACAGTGGAACAAATAAACTAGAGGAATGATAATCTCCCATATAAATCGGAATGATTGATTCTAACTTTGAGGTTTTAAAGGTTGAGGGTTAACCACTACCTCTGGCCAAAAATATCCCTAAGAAAAATTATGAAGGGGGATGAAATTTATACCTATACCCACAACCAAGTTATAGGTATCTACCAGTTGTTCTAGAAAGACGGAAGTAACCAAATTTTCGCACTTTGGCGTTGAAGGAAAAGTACCTGATAGCAAATTAACCAAACCAACTTTCACTGACACCTCTAAAAGCTATCTAAGACAAGACTGTTGCAGAAGAGAAATTAAGGAAACAGCTTATACTTAATTCTTTCGGCAATTATGAGCAAAAGCTTTAGAGTGTCAAAAGACTTGACTTGCAATTGGCACGGTGGTTTCAGATGATATACATGGTTGCGTAGTGGATACGAGTCTTTTGGTGATTTTTCAAATTCATGGTCCAATATCTAAACCAGAAATGAAAAACCATTGGATATATCCAGAAATTACAAAATTCCACAGTATTTTTGGGTTTTCTTTAGAAGATTATTTTAATATGATCTTCATTAGGATTATATAAAAATGAAAAAACACTATTCGAGATGCTGTTCCAACAATTCACATGAACTATATTTTTGGAGTATCGGGAAATATTTGTTTTGTTGCACGAATCCCATAACTAATTCTTAATGAACAATTATTTTATAAGGAATTTCATCTGGAATATATACAAATGATATAACAATTCTGGAACTTTATTTTCTTTAATTTTTTAAATTACAAATTACTTGACCGGGAACAACATGTCGCATCGAAAACTAAAGGGACCTAAGCCGTTCAAATATTTTCTTTGGCATTTCGACTACTCTACTCAAAATTAAAAACAATTTTTTGGGATTAAGAAATGAAAAACTAAAACATTAACATAAACATAAACATATGTATGTGTGTTACAACTACAGGGTGAGATTTAGTAGGAAGACAGATATATCCGCCCCTTTTTTGCAGCCAATTTTTAGAGGTAGCCAAAAATAAACACATTACGAAAGATTTTAGACCTTCTCTTAACTACGTCTTTTACCATTTTCCTTATGTACTCATCAACTGGCCTTGAAGTTACGCGAGATCGAAGATAAAAATATGTTACCATGTAATGTCAGAAGGAAGCTTTTGGTAAAATTCTGATAATTATTGATAGATATATTAATTGATAGTTAATTATTTATGTCAAAGTGTGGGATCTGTATTCAAATATGAAAACCAAAAAATTTGCCTTTTTTAGAGCAGTTTCAATAGTTTTAACATCTAATCTGTTTAAAATATTCATCATTGATATAAATAACAAAATGATGATATTAGAAACTCTCCATTCCTGTTCATATCATAATCGTAACCTATTAACCTAACTACTGATAAACATAAAATACTGTTTCTTTTATTATATGCAACGATAAGAATGCAAAAGAAATTTATAAGGTGTATGGATTCGCGATTTGTTCACTTTACATTTTGTCGTCGTTATACAGCACAACTTCCACTTAAATCGAATATGTGCCGTACAGTAGACAAGGACACCTAATGTTTGCAGCCTCTAATAAGGGGTTATTTTAATAGGTCCTCCGATATGGTAATTTTTCCTCGAATTATTCCTATTCAGAGACACAGACGATAAAATTCAAGAAAGCAATACATTGCAGCACACTTCTGCAACGACATATGTGTATATCCATTTACTACACTTTTCGAAAATAGTACAAACATGGCAACAACCATTTAAAACTTATTCTCTTAGGTTAAGTTCTTTTAGCCTCGTCAACTGTAAATATAGTATTATCTGTCAACCACAGCAACCGTCCTGTGATGACGCGCACTAGATTTTTTTCTCATTTCACAGTTACTTCCAATGTAAAATGTGCATCATTTCCTTTAAGTTAATTTAATGCACCAAAGCTATTAAAAGATGGCACTTTTTCCAAAAATCTCCGAATCCTATTCCTTGTTCCACCTTTGATCCGTCTGTGTACCAAACCAGGGGATTTCTTTAAAATTTTTGCCATCCTAAGCCCTATTCTTCATGGTTTGGAATGAATACTTTGAATGGTTGCCTAAAGTTAGATTTACCGAGCATATGTCTGTTGGCATCTCTAATGATCTTGCTTCTCCTTTGAAGTCGTATAGGACTGCAAGGTGTCCTATAAGGCCACCAACCTTAAAATTTCGCATTCTTTAATGTAAATCGAAAGGTTTATATTACCTATGCTTTCTAACTACAATAAATTTGCAACTGTATGATATTTTATATGTAGCACAGAATCTTGGTTGGAAGTACGGGTGGCGAATAGTGAAATGCCTCTGCTTTTGGATAGTCCAAGTAAGAAATATTTGCAATACAATCTTTTTCACCACCTGACTCAGCTCATTTCCGTTTTATGAGTTAAGTTACGAACTACTCACCACGAACTTAGACAGCCGGCTGGTTTTACCATTCCTAGTAAACAACTCACACATTAACTAACAGAAGCGAAGTGAGTTGGGCGAAACGGTGAAAAGAACGCCATTACTATTTCCAGTGCTTGGGAGACTAAATCTATTCGTAGTTTTGGCATTATCTATATTGGCGTCTCGAGAGATTCCTTAAGAAGAGATGATGTATGTACATATATACCAAACTCATCGAATTGTACTGCCTCTAATGTGTCTTCTCAATGTTTTAGAAGTGCCACCATAAAAAATGTCAGAAGGTTTGACTGCATGAGTAGATAGCTAACGTGTTTTCGATTGTTTGACTGGTGGTATTAGGTATCCAGATGTCCTTTATCGCCAGATTTGGAGTACTTATATTACACTTCTACAGTTAGGTGTTGTTCCCATGTAAACTGTTTCTTTCTGTTACCTCTTGATATGATCTCCTTCTTTCTCCCGAATTGATGGTTGATTCTACTCAATCCCGACCTTCTTCTCAAATATGTTGCGCTAATTTCGACTTGTCTACTTCTTTTAAGCAAACCGTTTTTTGGTGGTCTTTGATTCGAAGTTTTAAGGGCTTGACCATTTTCTCGTCCGTACTTTTAGTTTGCGCAACAAAATAAGATATACCACATAATTCAACAAAATGCAGCTTACACTGCTTTCTTATACGCAACATTGTATTCTAACCCGTGTTTCCAAATTGTGCCTGTCCACAATATGTGCGGGTAGATATATTTTCTTTATACTTCCAACACAAACTTCAATAACATTTTCATGAATTATAGTGCGAGCGTTTATGAGAAAGAACATAAAATATTCTGTTCTGCACATAAAAGTTAATTGCATATAAAGCGTATAGGTATGTATAGGACTATATGGACGAGACCCTATTTCATTAGCTTAGTGAAACAATTAGACGTTAGAGTTTTCCTTTACTGCAGAAGTACAATAAAATTGTTACCATAAACGCGAGTTAGATTCTGTTTTAGATAGAACAGGAAAAAGTTTTTACCTTTTCTGAGCCGAGCGGAGAAAATAAAAGGTTTAATTCCATCCGACAGGCATGCAACTGAAGAATATGACGGGAGAAAAATAAGAAATCCTCTTTTCCGCCCGGCTTGCACGTATATTATTCTATTTTTATTTCAGACTAGAATTGATATGCCCGGTGTATGGTAGTTTTTCGACTTGAATTTTATGTTTCCTAAAGAAGCCATGAAAGTTGAGAACGAGTGAGGTATGAAATATTCTTTATCTGGAAATAAATGAAAGCAACCAAGCGTTTTGTATTGTTAAACTAGTTTTGGTAAAGTTATGAATATATTTGAATGGCAAAGTACACCAATGCCATAGGGATAAAATGGTCCGTAACTTAGTTCTTATTAGTCAGAGAAATACTTTTCTATTGAAGCAAACATTATAGAATCCACCAAACTAAAATTAATGAATATTGGTTCATTTATACCTAAATGAATTGTTGAAGAAAAAGTTATTGGTTTAGAAGTTATTAAGTGGTGGTTTGCGAGAATTTCTTCCAAAAGCTTCATTTACATCTACGGTAAACATTAGCAGCGACAAGATTTCTGTTTACCACAACATTGAGAAAAGGTAGCTGCCCATTCTTTCCTGTTTCCATTGTGAACTGTATCCGCGGGTGAGTAGAGTTAAAAAGAAAACGCGGGGATCCCATAAGATCAATCGGAATATCTATCATGCTCAATCATTCTAAAAACCCTGGTTAAAAGCAAAATATTATAACCGTTTGCTGCTCTTAGAAAATAATATATTTCTTCTATTCTCTTTTATTAGATGTGGGGTCATCTAATAAATTACTTAACAACTAAAAAAATCTCCTAAAATTAAAGTACAACCTTCCAGTAGTAAGTATAATAGGTATGTATGTAAATCCCAACAAAAAGTAAATTTAAATATACTGAAAAACTGAAAAGAATTAGCAGGTTAACTAGGTATTGATTTTTAAATTAAACCTTATCAGTTCAATAAATCAATCATTTGAATGAGTACATCATTAAAATATCCTTTCCTTTTATAAAGTATATTTAAATATTAAATAGTTAAATAGATTTTTAAAAAAAAAACTTAACCAACTGTAAAATTGTGGACGATTTCCGTCCTGAATTATGCAGTATTGCTGACCTAGAAATTATCTTGTTATAGAACGTAGCGAACTTGTCATGGGTTAACTAATGTGTACCTATACGCTGTCGCCACTACTGATCTTGCTTCGTTCTTGCTTTTAAAGCTGAAAAGTCGATTAGCTTACCAAAGTACCGTAGTTTTTTAAATAATTAAAAAGAAATTAAACCAAAATGGTCGAACTTTGAGGATAGTAGCAATAGGTACTGCGAATGGAAAACGTAGAAATTATCCAAATGTTGAACTTCAATTATTTGAATTTATCGGAAATTATTCGAATACTGATGTTAGGCAATTTTCTATTCTATAGGTACAGAAACAGTAAAATTTTTGATAAATTAGGATTTTTGACGGTAAATCAATCGGTATTATTTATCTTTATCAGATGCTATTTCAAAGTGGTTGGAGCTGTCATACCATACATTTGCACCTTAAAAACTGTAACAAAAAATTTCCCGCATTTAACTATTCACTAAAAAAAACAGCCCAAAAAGTATATTATACTTTCTTCATCTTAAATAACCATTTCTTATAGTACTTCGAATCAATATTACAATCTACAGAATTCTATTAATGACCATTTATATAAATTGCGCGCATTATTTCTTTCATTCTCAAGTGCATGTTATATTACTAAAGAAATAATCTCGTAAATAGAACCGTCGTTCGAAATACACGAAGGCTTCTCCTTCCTTCTTTGTTTGCTAAAAGGGAAAATAAGAGAATCGGAACGGAACGCTCATTTGAAGTGCACGGCAAATAAAGAACTTTCCCTATAGATCTGGTAGTCTGTGCCTTATTCGTTTCTTTAACAAACACACGTAGGTAAAGTATTTTTCTGCTGGACCGGTTAATATTATTAGCTGAATAAACATATAGCGTGGCTAATTAACCAAAAAGCTTTTCACATAGTAACATCAATTTCTGAAAATTGGGGGTAAAGCTGGAGTAAGGAGGGTTACTGCCTACTCAATAGTGTTTTCTTCAGAAGCTTTTCGAGTATATTGACTGTACGATGAGCATGCGTGGTAGCACAATATCATTAATAAACGATGCAATGTTATAGCTATACATCTGTTTCCTGTATGTGCCTAGGAATTGATAAGAGATGTTTCGATCGTTTAACTTTAAATTGTGTTTTTCATGTCTATATCTAACTTTATTATATAAATATGCAGGCTTTTTAGATTTTAAAATATTTATATAGAACATAGAGCTATGAAGCAGACATACGTTATTCATATTGAGTGCTCAAACATCCTTTTTGTGACTCCCCGCCTACCACAATTGCAAACGTCAATCTGACACAACTATTTTACACGCCCCTGTATTCCTGCCGCCTCTAAACCAGTCAAGCGTAAGCAAAATGTGACAACTCCAGGCTATTGCATAATATGTCTCTTATCGAGTCGTCAAAGAATTGCCTATTCACATAAATGCATTTAAATGACAGTATAGCTCTTCGGATCAAATGAGAGGTGTTATGATAGAATCTCAGCAACATCCTTGATATATATATACCAGCGGTATTATTTTTATTGTGTTTATAGCTACATTTAACGAAGAATGGACATGGATACGCGGTTTCGGGCCAAATATTATGGCTTGTGTTTTCGTAGGGTTGATAGAAAGTGACGACTCTCACAGTACCCACAGATAATCACAGTTATTCCCATCCTAAACTTCCACATACTAAGACGGTTAAAATGTTAGATACAGTTGAGTGTCATCAGCGTAGAGGTGATGTTTGCAATGTACAAAATGTACAATAACGGACTAAGAACTGTCCCTTGCGGTACACCATTTCTTACAAGAAATGCGCTCGAGATCGACTCATTCATTCTAACCTGTTGGGTTCTATCGTCAAGCTAAGAGAAGACGCAGCTAGACCCTTCTCCCTCAAGATATCAACCAAAATAATGAACGGTGTCGAACGGTCTACTAATATCTAGTAGCACAGTAACGTTGCCATTATCCCATTCCCGCAGAATATCATCAATAATGTGGGCCAATGCAGTAGTTCAGCTATAACTTGAGCGGAACCCTGACTAAAATTCCAGTGAGGTATTATTTCCGGATATAAACTGGTGTAGGTGATTTTCAATGCATCTCTCAAATATTTTAGATACAACTGGTAATAAACTAACAGACCGTAAATCCCTCATATCCTCAACGGTGGTAGATTTTGGCATCACTATGATTATGGAAGATTTCCATATTTTAGGAAAAACTGAATGTTCAATACAGAAGTTGAACATATGTAATACATAATCTATTAGTAGTGGTATATAGATTTTAACCATGTGAGCATCAATATTATCTGTACCACATGCGTTGTTTTTGAGTTGTATCAAAGATTGCAACAATTGAAACTCTAAAATAGCACGGAGCTCAAACGAAGAACCGCAATGCAAGTTCATCCGCAGACCTCCAGCCGGCGCACAGTGGATCGAAAGGCGGTAAAAAACCGACATTGACTGCAATGGTAATAACTTGCTCAAAAATTAATGTTGATCAACGAAAGAAAATTTTATCGAATAGGTACGATTGTATATTATATCGAGTAAAAAAAATATTGTTGTACCGTCACTACTTGTTTGTGAAAATGAACCTAAAAGTATATAGTATTTGAGACTGCATAAATCGAAGAAAGGGTATTTATTGATATAGATATAAATTTCATAGCTGTTTCTCTGTGATGGAACTTATAATGTAGACTACAATATTATGCAACAGGAAAATATTGTGATAATAGATTAAATGTGTCGACACTATTAAAGCAGAGATAAAGAGCATATATAATGCAACATTATGTATCTCTGTTTTTAATAGAAATGAAATAGATAATCTCCCTGTTTATGTGCACCTATGGTAAAAGAAGTCAAACATACCAAGTATATAAAGGAAGATACCCCATTTTGTTTATCTTCTTTCGAAGATTTTAGTAGTTGAAGAGGACGGTCGAAATACACTCTTAGCGTAACATCTCCGAACATGTACTTTCAGACTTGCTTCTGTTCGATATTCCGTCAATCTACTTGTTTCTACTGTGATATCCATATCTAATGCTCATTTTACTATACACTTATACACATTTTATTATGATTCTGGAAGATTGACTTTTTTACGCTGTCAGATTTTTAACCAACTTCGATCCACTGTGCGGCGTATCGGGAGATACCACTTGGTTTGCAAATCGGGCAGATTAGTGGTTCTGGGAGGATGATGCAAAATTTAGCTAAAGGAAGTATAACTTTAAATGTCAAAGTCGTAACAATAGTCACCAGATACTAAGCATCTTAAGATTGTAAAGCACTAATTGTATCATAAGTCAATTGTATGAAAATATATACAGGTAATGTGCTCTGATTAGAAAACACGGCATTTAACAATATGTACATATACAAATAGTTTAATTGCATTTAAAACCAAGTTTATGTATAGTAAAATCACACTAACCAATTAGTTGCATTTATTGTTTGTCTTACTTACTTTCCACCTTAATAATCCTCCAATTTTAAATTTGTCGCATAGTGACGAAATAAAATTAGTCTTCACATTAAAAGATAGCAGAAACCTATTTCTTTCATTCTATTATATTTGGGACACTAACCAGGAAAAAAAATCCCACATATGGGTCTATACAAAAATACAACAGAATCTAGAGACAAAATTAGTGTAGTTACTATAACGAACTGTAATTAACAAATTTAATGCAATTGCCCTTGTAAGCCAAGTTCGTTTGACCTTACTTTTAGTAACTTTTTACTTCGCAGCACCACTACCCCTTGTCAGATTCATCAAAAGCATAACCTAGAAATAACACTTCTTTGGGCATATTTTCTAACATTTTCTATTAATTTGTTTAAAACAAAGTAATACGCATTTTGAAGTTACCGAAACATAGTTAGTCCGTTAATGTGCGCCATGTACGGAACTCTTATCAAATAGGGAGATCAATATTACTATTTCAACATACAGGGTGTTTTGAAACATCGTTTAAAGATTTTAAGGGCATGTAGTATGATCGAAAATAAGATTAAAAGTCATAATAAACATATATCCACAAATTAACTGTTTACGAGATAACAGCGATTTTAAAGCAAATGCAGAATAAGTTTACTTTAGCGGTTTTTATTAAGATGTTATTGTATTTTAACATAAAATAGATTATAACTAAAGAAGATGTTCAAAATGACGTCCTTCCATTTCGACACAGGATCTACATCTGCTTTCAAAGGAAGCGCGCGCTCTTTCAAAAAACAAGGGTTTTTCTCGTATTATCTGGCAACAGTGTTCTATTCGTTGGCGCAACTCTGGAAGATCGTTTACCGGTGTTGCGTACACTAAACTTTTCAAATAACCCCAGATACTAAAGTCCAACGGGTTTAGATCGGGAGACCTTGGAGGCCAAGCAATGGGACCTGCTCGCCCTATCCATCTCCCAGGAAATTCATTGTTAAGATGTTCCCTAACAGCACGCGTAAAGTACGGTGGAGCTCCATCTTGCATAAACCAGAGGTTCAGTCTTAGATTTATAGGTAAATCTTTCAAAAGTTCAGGTAAAGTATTTTCCAAGAACTCGAGGTATGCAGGACCTGTTAAGCGTTGTGGCAAAACAATCGGTCCTAACAACCGTTCCCCTATCATGCCTAACCAGATGTTTAGAGAGGAACGTTGCTGGTGCCGAGCTTCAACGGCAGTATGAGGATTCTCACACCAAACGTGATTGTTGTGGAAATTAATATTCCATTTTTAGTAAAACCAGCTTCATCAGTGAAAAGGATCAGCGAAATCTGACCGATCAGCAGCTGTTCGCAAAAACCACTCACAGAAAGCCCTTCTCGCTTGATAATCCGGAGCAGTAAGGGCTTGTACCCGTTGGATATGATAGGGGTATAGGAGTTGCTCATGAAGAGTTCTCCAAACAAGATTGCTGCTTACACCCACTTGAGTCGAAATTCTTCTAACACTAGTTTCGGGATTTTCATCAATAATATTCAAAATTCGATCTTCTATCTGTGGAGCACATACTAATCTCTGCCGTCCAGTATCAGAAGGCCGCTTCTCAAACGAACCAGTTTCTCTTAGTCGTTGAAACACCGTCTGAAACATCACATGCGAAGGCAGTTGGCGATCAGGAAACGTTTCAGCATAGAAGCGACATGCTTGTAAAGAATTCCCATTAGCACGACCGTACATGAACACCATATCGCTCATTTCAGCATTAGAATACGCAACCATTGTAATTGCTACAAATTGCACAAAACGTCAAATAAAACTGTCATAAAACAATAGCTGATAAGCACCTGTTTACTGGGATATGTTATATCCATGTACTACTAGGACCACTCGCTGTTATCTCGTAAACGGTTGATTTGTGAACGTATGTTTATTATGACTTTTAACCTTATTTTCGATCGTACTGCATGCCCTTAAAACCTTTAAACGATGTTTCAAAACACCCTGTATATTAAGCACATTTGAATGTAATGTCATTATTTAGGGAGATCTTCTCAAATACGAACACGTATTGTACTAACCCCAAAAGGTACTTATTTGGCAAGAAAGTAAGATATTACGCTACATTAAAAGGTGAGAATGGCTCTATCCTATTATCTTCATCTAAGCCACGTGCACATACATTGAGGCACTATCTGAAAAATCGTTGCATTCTGTTTCGAAATACGATTATTTTGCATCAGGAAATTCACCGAGATATATTGCAAACTAGTTCTACATCGATTTTGTGTCGCTGCTGAAGAAAAAACTAGTTTCAGAATATTTATATGTAACCGCATGTACACATACATCCTCTGTTCTTCAGGAGTTATCCAGAAATCAATTTTAGCTAACAAGGCAAGTTCTAAGAATTCTATTTTACTATCTAACTCTCTTTATTTCAATGTAGAAAAATAGATGTGAAAAGATACACAACAGCTGCTTATTTACTTTATTCCTAGTACATAGATGAAATCCTATTCTTGAAATGTTGAAAGGATTTTCTTGACTGTATGATCCTGTACTCTTTATATGTAAGCAACGGAAGCTAACAACATCCTCTGCAGTTTGACTACTGTTACTTCAGAAAAGACCGAAATTAGCATTACAAAGATATTGTAATGTATACGTATGGTGAACAGGTTATAAATTTTCATGAAAAAGCTGTGTCTCGCGGGACGCCTTAAGAGCTAGAGGAATACCGAAAAAGACCTGGTACAAAGCAATTTTGAATATATTAAATTTTACTTTCCAAGTCTCACAAATGTTTATTTGTTTTCACTGTATCTTTGGCAATACGCAAATTTCGATTCCAAGAAAAGAATAAAAGATATTCAATCGCACAAAATATTTACAAAAAATGGTACTTAAATCCGAGTATATAGGCAAGAATAATTTCTCAAACCTTGACACTACTCGTTGTATGGCAGATTTGATAATATATAAAATTTATTCCAGGTATTCTTTGAGGGAATTCGAACACTTCCGGGTTCGGAAAATTATTTTTTTTTATTGAACTGCAACTTTCCCTGGATTAAATAGTTCAAACTTGGTTTTTTCTAGCGGATTAATTGCGCTAAGCAAATAAACCAGGCATTAGGGATTCGAAGAATAGCTATTTTCTGTTTAACGCGGAAAACTCCAAGAAGACTCCACTAATGCTTATATGATTGTTTTATCTTTTATATTATTTCTAAATAAATGAATGATTTATAGGTATGCCGTAAAATCCAAATACAACAGAACATGATTTCTCTTAAGAAATCCTGTCCCGCGCATTCATGTTGCTTTTCTGACAACAGGTGAAGAAATGGACTTTCTTCTACCATACAAGTGCTAACAAATAAATGTTCTTTCGGAAAGCTTTCTAAAAAAAAGATAATAGAGCTAGATGATAGGCAATTTTCGTTTTTCCAGTAAACAGAAGTTAAAATTTGGTTAAAAATCAATATGCTTATATAGTTTTGTACATATTGTTTCATTTAATACCTAGTAAACTAATGCTTATCACTTACTACTATGTACGCGTTTTCAATCTAAAAATACTCATTCGTTGTAAAACGCTGACTCAAAGTATTAGCCTTAAGAAAAAGTGAGCCTTTCCTAATTACCGGATATAATCCCTCATGTGCAATGTCTGAGGTGAGAAAATGTTTGCATATATCGCAAACAACATGTCGATGCTTTTAAAATATCGAGATTTGTTTTTTTATATGGGTATATTATATCTACTGATCTACTCTATTCGAGGTTTTTGTATAAGACTTTTAATTTTGCGTCAGCACTACCTCCGAAATGTTCATGCAGACACACTGACACCATAACAAGAAATAATGAATTTATTTGTACATTCACTGAAATTCTGATAACTTGTAAATGCGTTTGCAAGGTCTACTCATGAAAATCATCGAACTGAGCATAACCGAAAACGATTTTGTACATCCAAATTTTAGTATATCATTCAAGCTTGAGTAGTTATTGGTAGACTGTTCCAAAAGGTATTTATGTAAACCTACAGATGGCGTTTACGGTCGAACCCTTTTCTGTTTTACAAAAACAAAACATCGATATCTCAAACACAAAATATCGATATACCAAAAAATCCGAAGCAAATATCGATGTCAAAATATTTTTTCAATCTCTAATCATGTCGACAACTATCTAAAGAACACAGAAACCTTTCTTTAGTATGTCTATGCATATATGCTTTCAATTTAATTAAACAAAACCTTAAAAATGTACAAGAAAAAACTTGCAAAGTAGCAAATGGCACTAGATCACAACAATCCTAGGTACAAACTCATAATTAGTTTATACTGAACGAAATAATATAGTTAAAATTATTAATTTTGAAAATACATTGAACAGAAACAAATTCATGGATTTCTATTTTCAACCGAAGACCGAATGATGGTATGAAATATAAATATATTGACCGATTCAAAGTACCAACATGCAAATATATTACTAAAAGTTGTTTCCGTTCACACAAAACTATATGAAAGTGAAAAATAACTATAACACGCACTTTTTGTGTAATTTACAAGAATATATTCTTTTTATGAACGCGAATACAATATCGTATCCTGCGTTTTGTAATAATAATTAATATCCAGAATGTTTTTGTTTTTTTTGGGGAGGGGGTGATTTCTTTTCTTAAACCAGGGAAAAGCCAACCAACCCTTTCTGATGTGGCCTTTCATGGTTATTGTCATTGCTTTGTGTTTCTTTTTAGTAATAATAGTGTAGATGTTATGAGACTAAGAGAACAGCAATATATCCTTTATGTCTAAGAAATGTTTCAACTAAAATAAATATTTGTCTTACTAAATAATATTTTCTTAGCAATTCTTGGTATTTCGCACAGTTTTGTAATAAAAATCAAGTTTTAACTAAATTTTTATTGTAACGTTTCGCTAATGTGCACACTGTAAACATTAAGTTAAATGAACACAAACATTGTGTATCTTCCACTGAATATTTGAGTAATTTCTTTTATGTAATATGCTATATTGTTACTTTGATGAAATTCTACACACGACTGGTTAAAATATTTTCGAAAATATTCAGTTGAATACTCGTTGCAATCATATGTGGTAATTTTTACGTAATGTTTTGTGAGTGTCAAAATTGACATATGGTTTCAGTAATTTTTCACACAAAATATTTCACATCATAATGTCTCCTCAACACTGCAGACTGTTTCCATTGTATTTAATATCGTGTTTAGATATTTACATCAAATTATAATACCTGAATACATACTAAAATAGTAAATAGAATTTTCAAATACAATGTTGTAACATTAGTTTATCGCTATGCGTGATTATATTGATAAAAATAATTAATATATGTAGTTAATGGAAGCAACAAATAACTCTATAACATTCTGAAATAGATCTATTTAATTGTGTTGCTTTTGAAAAGAAACTAATGAAATCTAAAGATATCTTTTACTAAACTAACTTACTGGTTAATCCCAATATGTTTCAATATTTTGATAGGATATTTTCACCTTAAAGCTTTAACATATTAATGCAATGAACAGAAAATTTAAGCGTTATGAAATGAATTTATAATGAAAAACTAAAAAAAAATTGATGTAAGTATTGGAAAGGTACTAACTAGCAAGTGTTTTTTTTTTCTATTAATAAAATAAAATTCATTATGTTAAAATCTGATATAGACAACAAAACACATTTTTGTGAAATATTGCATACCATGCATAAACAAATAGAATTTGAATGTAATGCGAGTTTAATTATGTGGTAGGTACTTGCTTCGAAAAATTTCAGTGCCTAACATTTGGTTTGACTTGAAAAATATCTTCTTAGGAAATCGATTTTAAGTTTTATTTAATCAAGAGAATTTAAAATTTACCTATTCCCATTGCAGATTTCATATCGTCACGTACATATGTTTGTATTTATTATTTATTATAAATATTTGTCTAGTGATAGATGAAGGAACATAACATGGAATTGTTCCGCATATGTTTTGAATTTTTCAACAGCATTTTTTCGCTGACATATCAAAATTTGTTTTTCGATAATCTAAGAATCTTCCAAAATGTTTTCTTGTTGTACCTCTCACATGTATTCAGATTTTGTAATAAATCTGTTAATATACATTTGGCGCGTGGTAATATAATGTAATGTTCGTGCTCCGCTACCGTAATTTTAATTACATTTGCTCAGTGCGGCATTAAATATCAATTCAAATACACGCTTAAAAAACTATATTGTTGCTGCTAGTGTAATTAATCGGTTTATATATGCTGTGGCGAGAAAAAAAAATACAAGAAATGCCCAACACGCCGGTTTAGTCGTGTATATGCATGCATAATATTAATTACCTACCGTGACTTCTAGTTGTTTTCTCTTTTCTTTTCTGTTCGAACAGTTTCCACGGCACACTCAACACTAATAGCAGGCGTTTGTGCGTACATGCATTTTATATGAGACGACCAACTTACAGTGGCTGCACCTTCAGAGCCTGCCGCTGCACTGGATACCGGCGTCCCGGCGCTCTTACGTCACACGCATTCGATGATCAGGCCTGCTCGCTTACACCAACGAGTCGACGTCTGTTCCAAGGGGTTGAAAATTCAAACGGTTCACCGCCGATCTGACGGTGGTTCGTTTCTCAGGTGTATGGACATGAAACTGTACCAGCAAGCTGCTACCGCGTCGCTGGAATTCAGGCGTCCCTTTCGCAAAAATGTACACAGATTTTTAAATGTAGATGGCGCTATTAAATAAACAACTGTCATCAGAATATAGCCAAATTCAAATCGATTGTGTACGAGGTTATAAAACCAGCATTAAATAATCGCGATAATGAGCCTGATGAATAAAAATTTGGCAATCGCTTTACTAGCAAATGCCTTAAATAAAAGCAATTGCTCAATTTTCACATAAATAAAATTTTAAGCAAAGGCTGCCGTTCTTATATATCTCTATAGCAATTGCTTACTCAAAGAAGAAATATAAAAGTTAAGAAATGGATAAAAATATGAAGAACAAATATTTTAATCAAACTCAGCGTGCAAGAAATAAGCAAAAGGCCACATGGAATATAATAAAGCAAAATACCAAATCTACCCTAAATACATCGAATATCACTGCGCAAAAATTTGGCAATTATTCACTAGTATTGCACAAACTACATCTGCCGGCTCCAGTGGAAAAATATAGCTACCTTTCAGCAATGAAAATTGATAATAAAAGGTCTATGTATGCATATGTTGTGAAGAGGGTGTTTCGACGTGGCAGTAGAAGTGAGGGTAAACCTAGGGCGTTGAAAGTTAGACTTGCGGATGTGGATGATGCAGTTAGAATATTTTAAACAGCGAAAAAATTGAAATCGATTTCTGATTACAAGAATCTATACATTAAAAATGACCTTACTATCGAGAAACGTGAGATTACTAAACGAGTGAGGGGGGAGTTTTATGAGCGTCGTCGATCTGGAGAAACTGGTATTTTTCTACGTTATTCTCATGGTGTTCCTCGTATTATCTCATCAAGAAACCTAGTCACCCACCGCAACACGAGCAATCAATACGATCCTCAAATAAACGTGCTTCTATAAAGCTTTCCTACCAGAATGTTCGTGGACTATCTACCAAAACAGCTCAATTTCATGATAATGTCTCTGAAAATGCGTTTGATGTTGTGGTTTTGTCTGAGACCTGATTGAGGGATCACTATGCTGTTTACAGAAAGGATAGAATGTTTTCTCGCAGAGGAGGTGTTTTGGTAGCAGTGAACAATGATTGGTACTCTGAAAATGTAGATGTTGTGTCGCCTGTTTATAACGTCGATATGCTTATTGTTAAAATTAAGATTAATTGTAATATAATTTATGTTATTGCCATGTATTTCCCACCAGTTTGCAGAACTACCAAATTATCTATGATTTTTGTGATCAGTTTTGTCATAACCATGAACATATTGTAGTAGTTGGTGATTTGAATAATATAATATAATAATATAATATATACTCTCTGTTCTTAGAATACAAAATATATATGAACAGCGTCAAAATAAACAAGAAAACATAGACACAACATCTGTATATGTAAAGTACGTAAATATAAACATATAAACAACATACAAACATATACACAGTTCAGTGATTACAAGCAGTCCATCCGTAGCTTAAGAAACTCCTCTATACTATAAATAGCGTTTTGAGCTAGAAAGTTCTTAAGCTTCGTTTTAAAAATATTTAAAGGCAGACTCTTAAGCTTGTCGGGAAGGTGATTATAAAGTTTTAGAAGTTGATATTCGACACTTTTTTGCACTTTTGCCCGTTTAGTGTGCGGTTGACTTAGAAATCCATTTATAGTTCCTCTGGTCGTGTACGCGTGTGCAAGTTCAAACTTCTCAAAGTACTGATTATAATGGCGCTTTACAAATGTTGCACATTCGAGCAGATAAAGTCCAAAAATGGTAAGTATTCGTTGCTCAACAAAAACCGATCTGCAAGAGTCCCGCGGGGCAAGACCGAAGACACTGCGGACACATCTTTTTTGCGAAATAAACACTGATTGCACGTCAACACTGTTTCCCCAAAAGATCATTCCGTAGGATAAACGGGATTGGATGTAGGCATGGTAGGCTGACATCGCCGCCTCCCGGCTCATTGTTGATGCTATGATTTTGAGAGCGTAACTGAAGCTACTTATTTTCTTAATTAGTTGTTGGATATGAGGCTTCCAGTTTAGACGACTGTCCACCAACAACCCCAAAAAGCCAACTTCTTCCGAGGATGTTAATATTTGATTTTGGTACGGTAAGTACCAAAATCCATTCCTCTATTTGTAAACAATATAGTTTTTGTTTTATCAATATTTTGTTTTAGGTTGTTTTGTGAAAACCAGGTGTCTATCCTGTCCAGTGCATGTGTAACATCTTCGACGAGAGACCCGTCCCTTGGAGCCCTGATAATTAGGGATGTGTCGTCAGCGAAAAGGGCTATTCTATTATGGTGTATTTCCGGTAAGTCGTTTACATAAATTAGGAATAGGATTGGTCCTAGTGTTGAACCTTGGGGTATACCCTTACACGTAGTAACCCACGATGATGATATCGCTATTCCATTTTCTTTTACTACAGTACATTGCTGTCGCCCTCCCAAATATGATTTTATCAGAGCTTCTGTTCTTCCTCGAAAACCCATTCTCTCTAGTTTTCTTAAGAGCGTGCTGTGGTCTACCCTGTCGAAAGCTTTTGATAGGTCGACAAATATACCCAACACTTCCTCTCCTTCATTTATACCCTCATAGATGTCCGTTAATATCTGGTATATAGTAGTGGAGGTGGATTTATTCTTTTGGTAAGCGCTTTGCCTGTTATTTAGCAGCTTATTCTTTTCGAGGAAACTAACTAGACGTGTCTGGAGAATCTTTTCGAATATTTTTGAAATATTAGATAATAAAGTAGTTTGAGAGATTTCCAGGGCCACCCTTTTTGAATAATGGTTTTATTATTGTTGTTTTTAGCTTTTCTGGAAAAATAGCCGTTTCTAACATTATGTTTACAAGATGTAGTAGTGGATCAGTTATAGAGTGTGCTGTTCTTTTCAGAACAATGGTGGGAATCTCATCATATCCAACAGATGTGGTATTTTTCAGAGACATTGTAGCGTCATAAACTTCTCGCCAGCTTGCTGGAGTTAGAAAACATATCATTTGAGCATGCGCTATGTGTTTAAAATTAGGTCTACCTCCTTTATGAGTTTACATATATTTATGAAGAAATTATTTATAATATCCCGAGTTATCGCCAGTATACTGTCACTGGCCTCGGAGACAATTTTTGTACTTCATTAGAACATTTTTTACAAAAAATTGTATAAATTATAATGGCCTGTCTCAACATAATAATATTTTAAATTTGAATGATCGCCTACTCTAGTTGGTGTTGTCTACTGAACAGCTTTCCTGTATTGTTATGATTTGGATCCACTGGTATCGGAGGACCAACATCATCCCGCATTGTTTTGTAAATTTACGATTGATAATTGTAAAAGGATTAATGTGTGGGCACCTAATTATGACAAGTATATAAACATGATTGAGGCAGTACAGATAAAGTTTTTGAGATATTTATACTTTAATAGATATGGGGTGTATCCCAACTACAATATTTCTTCTAATGTATTGATTGAAGAATTTAATTTTAGTACTCTTAGTAATAGGAGAAAACTGATTTTACTGAATTATCTATTTAAACTTGTTCATGGCTTAATTGACAATCCTAGTTTTTTAAGAAGAATAAATTTATATGTTCCACGTTTTAACTCACGTAGTTCGGTAACTTTTGCCTATAGGACGCCGTCTACTAATTATTTACTTAGTTCTCCACTTTTTTCGTTATGTCGCACGTACAATTCCTTCAATTATGCCCTTGATATATTTAATAATAACTATAATAATTTTGTTAGAATAGCTAAAGAATGTTTACTGTGAATTTTTAATTTTTATTTTTTCTGCTTTTTCTAATCAATTAGTTAACAAGTTAGTTGTTGAATACTACTGGATATGATATATTTTGCTTTTGTCTGTATGTTCATTTACATTTAAATTGGAATCACGTATCGTTACTTAATTTACTTAACTTAATCTAATATTGTAAAATAACCCTGTAATTGGATTCACTCTGTAGGGTTTATAATAATAAATAAATAAATAAATAAATAAATAAATATGCAACCGGTAAATGAGAAAGAGCTAAGTAGCACGATAAATCTGATTACATCAAAGCAGGCTGAAGATCATACCTGCTAAAGAAAAAGCCATTGATGGCTTTGTGGACCCTCTGCTATTCCCTCTAAATAATTTTATAACTAAAGGTGTGTTTCCAGATAAGCTCTAAATGTAAAAGATAATACTAGTGCTTAAAAAAGGTGATGCAAATGATGTTAACAATAAAAAATAATAGCCGAACGCCTACGATATTTCTTTGACAAAAACCGTTTCTTTGGCTCGTCTCAATAAAGATGTCGAAACGGTACTTGGTGCCTTGGATATCTGATTGGCGATAAAGTTAATGTGTTGTGGTTCAAACAAAGCTTTCAACATGGTGGGGCATTCGGTGCTGTTGCGTAAATTAGATTACTGTGAAGTAAGAGGCTACTACAACAACTACTGCTGCTACTTTCAGCTAACATTTATAGTAACATTTATTTAAAAGAATACAATATGTACAATATGGCACAATGCGACAACATCGAGTAAAAGCTCTGTCTTGCGGGGAGTTCCACAAGGTTCCATTTTAGGTTCCTTACAGTATATTATATACGTCAATAATCTGACAGTAAACATCGATAAAGCTTCTACTTATTTTTATGTTGACGACACTACACTATTAACAAAAGAAAAAAATTCTGACATTCTTAATTTACATACGAATGAAGTCCTGGAGAGAGTAATAAATATTATCATTACCATTATCAATAGGTCTCAAAATAGGTCTTTAAATTTACATAGTCTCAATTTACTCTTTCAGTTTACAGACATTGCTTGTGGTACCGAATTTGCAATACAGGTAACGTTAGTACAACAACCTGGATATTTATCCAATACACCTGTTATTTTTCGTATAGGTAATTTTCTTTTCTATTTAGATTTCTATCGAGGACAGAGTCGTACATTTGTATAACACGCAAAAAAATTCGGTTTTTAAATTTTTTCGTTTTGCTCCCGACCTTTTTTGACTGATTTTATTACTATCCTTTAATTCATGTTTTAATTTATTAATTTCTTTTTTTATACAAATCAATTTGTTTCTTACGTACTGTTGTGATTTACCCTCTAATTCATATAGAAAATCCACCACAACAAATTAAAGAAAAAAACTCAATTACTTAAAATTAAGTATGAAAAAGCAAATATTTAGTGAAAATGATTTTTTAAATTTGAACACAAGACTCCCAATCCCAGAGTTACCCTCATGAATTAAAACTTTAATTTAACCACAAGAATAATTAGTGAGTGTATGATGTCATACTTTCTTTGTAACAGTAAAAAGGTTAATTAAATAAAAGAACAGAATTTTTTTAACCCACCGACGTCACAAACAAAATGAATTTTTATTTTATCAACAGGTTAATTTACAATCATACGATGGTGCGGAAAGAAAACCTTGAACTTAAGGTTCTGGACTAAAAATTTTGCAAGATAAATGTTTAAAATTTTACAACACACGAGATTGAAATAAACAAAATGGCCAAAATGGAATTATAAGAAAAATACGTCTACTTACAGGATCAGAGAACTCTTAAAAATAATTCTACAAACAGTTTTTTGGGAAAAACCCGCACTCAAATTTTCTACGTAACCACAGAGCTTATTCCTACAATAACAATTCTTGATAGAAAACGCACTAAAAACAACCTCACGCTAAAAGACTTAAAGAATAGATTAAATGTAAATCTTAACTCTAGAAAACTAATATAAAAAAAAAACTTAAATTAAGCAAAACAAAGATAACAAAATTTTCTCGATACATTGAAATACGCAGTTCTGACAATAACACAAAATGCGACCCTGCCAGCTGTTATATGGGTAGTATGGGAAGACCACAGCAGTACGTACATTAAAATTATATAAAATGTAACAAAATGTGTTTAATGTTCTTTATTTAACCATTAGAACTTACACTTACTTACAACTATAGCCTTACGACCTACGTGCTAGACCCTCACTAGACATAACTGTAACTCCTCATTTTACCTGATGGCTGACGCTATCTATACTTTTACATATACACTCCATAACCTATTTACCATTCCAAAATCTATCGTCAGTAAAGACCCAGAATGAAAGACACTACCATGGCAGTGAGACAACTCATTAAGTTCAGACCAAACAAAAGGCCTTACCTCAGCGTCGCTATTTTTTCCTATTCACAGGCACGTCCGACTATGGTCTCCGTATAACACCGCAACCTAAAAGCTTATTATTATTATACCTGTTCTTATAAGAAAAATAGCTCCAGTATACTAGTACTCTGTAACCGACTGTTTGGTTCAACTTTGTCTTGCCCAAACAGTTGATGCCTCTTGTTGTCTAGCGCCTCACAATTGCAGAGTATGTGTTGAGTCTTCTCTGGTTCCTTCTTCCATAGTCTGCAGTCGCAGTCTCCATTGAACATGCATATCCTATTCCTTTGTCGGTGCATATCCCGACATGTACCCTGCAATTACCCGTAACTGATTTCTATCTAAAAAAAAAAGTAGTTCTTCAGTTCTTCTTTAGCATGGCTTCCCTATAAATGCTTGCCATGCTCATGCCTGGATGTGTTTGCCCAGTGCTTCTTTTGCTCTTCTCCAATCCAGTATCTTATGTGGTTTCGGACCATGCTATTCCGAAAACTGATTCTGGTCCTTGGAGTGTCATTTCTGCTCCTCGTCGAGCGAGTTCATTCGCTGTCTCATAGTTCCTCGAGGCACTTCAGTTCTGCCTGGCTATCAGAATAAATACGAATCCGCTTGTTCGTAGTAGACTTTCTATTGTTTCGCTTGCACATTACAAGATGGCGAATACCTCTGCTTGAACAACAGAGGCATATTTACCAAGGACATAGCTATAGCTGACGCTTAGTGAGGTGCTGTAAATTTCCACGCCAGTGTCTGCAGCAGTCTTTGACCCGTCTGTATACCAGGCATGTATCTGCTGTCTAACATTGTCCATTCCGTCACTCCATTCACTCCTGTCTGGAATGATTATTTGGAATGGGTTGTTAAGGTAGTATCGTCTTGTTATGCGGTCTGACCTATAGGTAGTTCTGGTGAGCACATTTTTCAGTCTGTACGTGTCCACTCTAGTTTCACCCTGGATTACTAAGTGAAGCGGCGGCCGAGCCACATGGGCTTCCATGGCTGCAATAGCTGTGGTCCGCACGACCCCTATACCTATCCATGCCAGCATTTACACCTTGCTCAATTGAGATGTTGCTTTGTCTCTAGTGTCTTGGATCACCACACCAACGCCAGTTTGACCACAAGATCGGTTTCACCACACACTATAAATCCAATATAGCATCTCTGGTTTGAGCCTTCATTTCTTATAATGTGTGCGTCTTGCTGTCATAAGGGTTAGAGTGGCTTTTTTTGATAATATTTTCTAAATGTTCATGTAAAGTCTCGAATCAAGGGTTACCCCTAGCTACTTCACCTCATCTGTTATTTGTACATTACTTCCATTTATATTCAGCGTCGCCTACTCGAGACTCATATACGAATGTGGGTTTATTATTACGTACCCAAATAACGCAAATTGCTATTTTCTTTTGTGCAAGCAGCTCCCTTAAATAACACGCAAATTAGAAATGTTAAATCTTGCACAGCCCACGAATATGCTAAATATAAATTTATTCCAAATTCTTACATCCAGTTTCCAAATTAAAAGAGAAACTATCTAAAATAATAAAACAAAAATTCCTTTCAAAATACCATTGCTGCAAACTTTGTTGCCAACATTTTAAAGAGTAGGTTCATGAAAGTTGGTTAAGAGCGGCAAATGTGTCTGCATCATTGCTGCGGCTTACACAGAAACTGCTGATTAAGACACTTATGCTTATGATTGCAGTATTTTATGTTGATTGTGTTTTGCAATCTCAGACGATAAGATATCTACTGTTGCTTGACACAGTTTAATTTATATTAGATAATATGTTATTTACATATATGTCATGTGACCATTGTAGAATCATCTTGTTGCTCATAAACAAGATATAAGCAAAAATACATTTGTAATTAACAATTTATAATTAAATTATGCAGCACAATTTAGAAAAGAAATATTCATTTATTTATCAACAAATGAAACCGTTTGTTCATAAATTAACTTATTAATATATTAACAAAAGCTGTATTCTTTCTCTCAGACCTTTAAATCAGGATTGTATGATCTGAATTTAAATAATGTTACAAGAAAACAACTTTTCCTGCACTTGATTTCGATAAATGAAATTTCTAGCCTTTTATTTTCTAATATTTTTTATTGTCGTTGTTGAAATACTGTAAAAAATATGGATTTAGATTATTTAATTGTGGTAAGAAATGTATTTAAAGCAAGATGTATTTCATAATTGACTGGTCCATAATCATTTAGTAATTTGAATATGACTTTATTTACTGAGTCATAGTCCTGTACAGTAAAATCAACATTACTCGTATATTTTCATAATTATTTTGATATAACGTTTGTTTACAGGAACCGTCTAACCTCAAAATCAAATTACAAAAATTTGTTGTTCGTAGCGGTGGTTACCGATCATGGTTAGTTTGAATAAAACATTGTATCACGAGGGAACACAAAATGACGCAATCCAACACGTTTGGATCCATTTTTTGCAGTGCAAAAAAATACAGCTAAAATTCGCCACCCTACAGCGCCATCTACCACGAAATAGTCTAATTATAATACCCTACAGGACAAAAGGTTAAATAGGTTGCAAACATGTAAACTGCCAAATTTTAATCTTAGATATCATAGTGAAAATTAGGTATGTACGTATATAAAATAGATACTTTTTTGCGCAAAGTCGATCAATATTTCGTAAATAAAAATATGCAATTAAGAAATGTTTCTCCAACTCTTAACTAGATTAAATATCTAAGATAAATTTATCATAATGTTATTTATTTAAACACAGAAATTCTTGTTATTACACAGAACATTTCATGCTTTCATACGGGAATTCCTGCAGCTTCACAAATTTCTCCTATCGCTGCAAGAGCGGCCTCCAAATCCATTGGATCACCATTTTCGGAGTCTCCCCCAAGGGCAGAATCCAGGAGATCTTGTACCAATGGGCTGAGAGTGTCGCTAATTTCTTGAGGTTGTGCATTTATCCAATGGGGAAGCAGATAACCATTAACGAGATCTGTTACAGCTTGGCTGTGCTCTTCATCGTTAAACCAACCGGTAATTTCAGCCTAAAATTACTGACTATACTAATTTCTTTTAATAGTATTTAAACTTTTATGGACTTATTTGAAAATAATAATAGAACTTACATGAGATCCCCCGATATTTAGAAACACAACTAAATCACTTATTGCTAGGGCCTCTCCCAAACCAATGAAACCTTGTAGCCTAATCGTAACATCAGTCAAATCCAACCTGTAAGAAAAATACACATAGTTTTGTATAAATGGCAATAAGGAGTTGAAGATTACACAATCTTTCCATTTCCATAAATCGACATTCCCAATGCGGATAAATCCATGTCATAATCTAAATCTACATGAAGGTCTGGGAACACTACCACTATGTCAGCCTGAATTCCAAGAGGAAGTAAGCTAAGGCTGGTTGTCATCTCGGGCGAAAAGAAATTCGAAAGGCCTATGACGACACCACCAGTCGAAGTGAAGTAACCGCTATTGAATAACAGTAAAGTGTGAAATTCGCAAAAGCAGGAGCTGTCACGTTTTACCTTCCATCCTCGATTAAGCTTCCCACGTCTAAAGTGATTTCGGGAATTTCCAATGTCGCTATGGAAGGTATACCATTATCTGGTGCACCTACTTCCAATAGATACCGTAGGCAATTTAAAGTTGCATTCAATTCGCCTTCTATTATTCTAGGTGCAAAACTATAGCTATTTCCATCAACTGAAAATGTTTATATTATCTTTCACTACAAGTACAAGTCGTAATTATTTTCTAACTGTAATTTACTTCACTTTGCGTTGAGGATATATCCGCAAGCAGTGCATGTATCTTCCAAACACTCTGCAGTCTCAAACGGTAACACATAAACCGGAAATGCTATTAGAAATGGAATCGTCGAAAAACGCATTGGTGTTTCGAAGATTTCTAGCGGCTCGTAACAGAATTTTGAGTAGCAAAATAACAAACAGTAGCAAAAAAATACGGGGTTTCTTTCTTTTTAACTAACTCCAGAACAATGGTCACTGGGTTCCGCTTAATAGTCTCAAAAAAATTAACGCAGCTAACAAATATGGATATAACGTTTAGGGATATCGGATCTGCTGTTCGTGTTTAGATTTCTTGTTGGAATACGCTTCTGGCAGTTCCTTCGGAATACAAGGGTGACGTCATTCCTCGCGAAATAAGTCCTTTTTGGTGTATAAATCATTGTGGGCTTAATTTTGTGATGATTTTTTTTTTGATTTTACCATAATTTTACGTCAAAACTTAAAATGAAATTTGACAACCCCTAAAGTGGTAACAGATAACCAGATGGTATTGTCAGAAATGGAATTCTCGTCAAAAAATATGTCCGATAATGTAAGATATATTGGTGCCTCGGCGATATGTCAACTCAAAGTGAAATACACTAAATCTGTGAATGTTTTCTACTTACATCTATAAGCTTTCGAAGCACCGATTTTCGCACCAAGCGCATTATGTCCCAACAGCCCTAATAGTACAACACCTAAAAACACACCCATTTCGAAATCGCCAATAAGGTTCTCAAGCTAATGATTTCGATATAGAGCTGTTGTAAGTAAAAACCTCTCTTTTATTAACAAACCTCTTAAAGATATGGTTGCATCCATTGTTTCTTTATCTCAAAAGACAAGGAAAACTAATTATAATCCATTAAAATGATATGTCAAATATACATTATAATACAATATAGATGAGTTAGATAACATCTATCGCTATTTTGTTCAAATTTACTTGGCCAATTCTGTCTTGATTGAATACCGCAAAACCGTGTTTAATTGGGCCCCCAATGAATTAAATGATAACAGTTTATTGCTAATTGTTAGAAGTTTTTGTTTCTTTTTGATTTTACTGTTAATTAATATAAAACTTTTTTCTTTTGGTTTTTAGGTTGTAACTGGAAATAACAAGCTTCGTTTCTCTGTACACCCCAAAAAGAAAACTTGCAAATTTTGTTACAATTCTATTCCATATCGCTACAAATTACAGTAATATATGCACCTGGCGCAATTAGTAATGAAACGTCACACAAAATTGTGTCTAACGTGTATAAGAATGTGTATTACAATTTGTAAAAAAAATTGCGACGACAATATAGTCAATACCGTCATTTTATTTTTAAGAGAGCGTACTACAATATTGCAATACTTTGTACAATTTCTCTGCGAGACAATTTCTCAAAACAAATAAGACTGAATCCACAAAGTTGTTGTAATTTTTACGCTAAACTATGCAACACTTTGTAATGTGCACTCGTAAGTTGTGCTACAAATTATAACACTAAGTAAAAGAATATTTGAGAAACTCTGCCACAGAAAATGGCGATTCGTACTATATTGATTGATAACGTTTCTACTTGTGTAATGCTAGAATTGGAGGTAAAAAGCTGTTGCGCAGTAAACAATGAAAACTCTAAGTTACTAGAAATTGTAGTAATGATTATTACTACAGCATCTAACGCTTTTCACGAAATATATTACTAAGTACTTATATATTACTAGTAAGGAAGTGTTGTAAAAATTACTACAATTTTATATAGGTATATACTTACGCTGGTAAATATATATGTATGTACTTAGCAAAGCAATAAGGAAATAGAAATTAATAAAAACAAGAATTTTATTGAAAAATATATTTACTAGACAACATTTTCAACGTAACACATTTTTATTGAAAAAGATACTAACTTGGAACACAAACATTATATTTACTGATTTCTTCAATGAAAAAGCAATGAATCAAAAACTGAAATGCGTCACCTGATTGCATTCTATTGGATATTCAGCACCCAATGCAAACATTATTTTAAAACATGCATCCACAGCTTTTAATGGTGTATCTACTTTATATTTGATATAAAGTGCATATGTATGAGTCCGTTACGTTAAGAAGTACTCAAACTATTATTGGTATCTCTTGTACTGGAAACTGAAATCTGGCGTTATTCTCTGCCCGCCACTGTAGCTCTACATCCAAGTCAGTAATATTCTGGAAAGAAATACAAATTAAGTTTTGTAGATTGCGATTGTGTATTGCGATTTCAACTATATGTAACACAAAGTTAGAAAATTGCACTGTCTGGAAATTATTACATATCAGTAAAAGGTGTAAAAGCCACCGATATATGGACAATAGAAGGAACTTGTACAGTTATGATAACAATAAACGTGCATTAATAATGTTATAATTATTTGTTATTATGACATAATAGATTCCAGACAACCCAAGAATTACCTATAACATTTACCCTCTATAGGTAATTGTATGTATAAAAACACATAGCAGCACCAGTAATAGGTAATTACACAGGTAAAGAAAAACAATTTAATGCTAAATACATACTTACACGCCTATACTTTTGTATTCAAGATATATTTCAATGTCTTACCTTCAAAAATGCCACCAACGGTTCTAACCCCCAACTCAGTAAATAACTTTTTGCATCCATCGTCATTAATGTATATATTATCTAATGGACGGAGTACCATAGGACACGACATAAGAACACACAAATCAAGAGACCACCACCATGTACGCCTTATTAACGACTAATATAAAATGCGGTATTAGCGGGATGATTGCTGGCACTGCGGAGATCAAAACACATTTTTGTTTGCTTTTATTCAGTATTCACCTTTGTTTCCGCAATTCCGCACATAATTTATATTTGTATCAATAATCAATATAGTAAAAACGCGTTGGGATATCTAATTTAATAAGATTCAAATAAAACAGATATTAATAAACAAGTTACTCCTACTCCTACAGGTATATTAGATACCTACAATAATTAATATAATGTATATCTGAAAGTGTTACATTATTTTGAATTTTCAAACCTAATTGTATTAAATTCGACTACATTATATTCGACTCTTTAATACAAGAAAGTTTGGCATACTATTGTGAACAAAGTGTTTATACATTGTAATAGATTTTTTAATAATTTGTAGTACATATTTCATGCTACAGTACTTTAAAACAAAAATATATTACAAATTCATATCGTTGTGCTGTTAAAATATACTACACAATAATGTAGTAAACTGTACGAGAACGGATTAGGACTGGCTTTTACAATTGTAGTGACTATAACTACATTTTTGCAACTACAATAATGTAGTAATAATTATGCACTTTTTTGAGTGTAGCCATTCAATTTATCGCGTAGCTTAATCTATATTTTGGCGCGTTAATTATTACGATAACGAACGTAAAAGTATATAACAAACATATACACATCGGCATAAAGCAAAAATATTTCAAGGTGTCAGTGCTTACCTATGCTTGTAAAACTACAATATGGCCGCGTTCTCATTTTTTCAGACCGACTGAGTTTAATCGGCCGTATTTCCATCTACCCTAATTTACATTCACCGACACAATTGAGTGGACATAGTATTATGCTTTATTATTAATATATTTGTTTTGCAATATTAGTATATTTTTGGATATTATTTATGTTTAACTATTTGATCTGCTAGAATTTCATATGATTTTGTATATCATTAAATAAGTATGAGTAAAATGTATAGTTCAATTAAAAATCGCTTAGTGTCCACTCAATTCTGTCGGTGACTGTATAATATCACACAAAGCAGAGCATTTGATAACAACGATCATGACATTTTGATTGTAAAATTGGAATTCTATGGTATGTATAATGGTGAAGCGAAAGAACTTTTTCCCGAAATCCACATTGCCTGAGTTATTATATGGTGTGAAACTAGCTGCAACCAATTGTCTTGAAATTTCAGCTCAAAATGTTGTCATCTTAAGTTACCACACCTCAAGTGAATCATTGTATTGTGTTTTTTTAAGATTTTAATGTTTTTGTGGCTTTCACTAATGCAGATGAAACGTTTGCGGTTATTTCGGAAGTGGATGCTATAAGACTTCAAGAGCGGGCGAACGAACTAGATGAACTGTATGCTTTGTTCCGTAAAACTTGCTTTGAACACTCAGAAAACCGAATTTTTGCTATTTTACACAGCACAAACCTGTAATTATCATAACTTATATATTGGGATCAATAGCCAAACTGTTGAAACCAATAGAACTTTAGATGTTTTGAAAAATTAAGTTTGAAGACACAGTATGCTGAAAAGATCACTGTAATGATATTGCACCAAAATTTAAAAAAAAATGTTTCAATTAGAAATTAAAGATTTGAAATAAATAATTCCATTAAACCCCATTGAACCCTATTTCAGAGATTTTCAGTGGCTGTATACATAATCTATGTACTTGCTCTGTTGTCATTATATTAGTATTCTTGTCTGTTTGACCACATGTATATATGTATGTATATTCATTTAATTATTTATGCATTACTGGACAAATAAAGCCCTATTTATCTTACTATAAAATCTATTCAAGCGTTATTTTAGAAAAACAAGGCAGAATACATAGTAACAAACATGACTTTTCGATTCTATTTAATCGATGAAAAAAAGCAGCACTTTGTCATACGATATCTGCTGATGGACTTGAGATTATCATCATACTGTAATAAATGATCTTGTTATTTCCCAAGTTAAGTGTTTATTAAATACTTGGCTGACTCGGTGCTAATATATACCTGTAATCGCTTTTATTTTAAGTTTAAAATTATAGATAGCTAAAATTACATTATTTTTTAATGTTTATTATTACAATTTATTATTCCTAAATTACCTGTAACGATATATATTCACTAGCACCATCTGTGATACAGTGGCACATTTTCTGTACTAGGTTATATAAGTTGCCTAGGGACAGGCACTTGCGAGTACACGATGAGCACATTAATATTCACTCCTATTATTATTATATTCATATATGCTGTGGTTATTTTTCTGTAAATTGTACCGTCAATGTATACTTAGCATATAGTATATTGAAATAAAAGTTTATTAACCAAATGCGAGACTCATATTTCGCAAATGAATGCCCAGTTTTATGGTTACAAACTTACAAATTATGTCATTTTGGTGTGTACAATATTTTTTTGTAAGTGAGCATTTCTTGATTTGCATTAAAGGCTATTGCTTATATAGGTGGTCCACTATTGGAAAGCAGCAAATTTCAAAAAGTGGCATTTTTTCTTACTCTACACTGCCTGATTTACTTCAATGTTTGGGTTGTGACGATTTTATTATCCAGTTCCCAGATCGGAATGTGAAACGTCTCTTCATTTAAAACAAAAACATCACATTTTATATTCTAAAAATAATCATTTCGTGCTTTAGTTTATCATAATTTTCATCTACAGAAAATATTTATTTCATTATTAATAAAATAATTCTTAAATACGTACCTATTTTGTACATTAATTTCTTTTTTGGCAATTTATCAAGTGGGAAAGTAACAGGACGGTAAAATTAAAGCTACCTTAGAATAAATCAGATCTGTTTGTAGGAATAAAATACAATTCTATTATTACAAAATACTTTACAGACACACGAGATATCCGATCACTCCGCGCTACAACGATTTAAATTAATTCTGGACATTTGTTTCGGAAATTCGTGAAACGCTACAGTTCTTGCATATCTCAGTAAATACATTATAACAAAATGTTACAGGAATTTTTTCATGACTGACCGATAGGTCACATAGGACAGTCTAATTGTAAGGCCATGTTTTTATCATTAACAAAGTAAAAGAGCAGTGATCCCAGTTTGGATCCCTGCAGGACACCTGAAGTAGATAGAAACATATGTGATTTGTAGCCATTGAAGGACATGTCGCTTGTCTTCCCCTCTCTCAGGTAGCTGTATAAAAAACGAACCAACGAGTTACTGAAAAGACATTTGTATTCGACAGTAAAGATAATCGTTAACGCCGAACATTTGATTAAAATAGGTATATACTTTTTGTCTAATTGCCCATAAATTAGTAGACCTAGATTTATGGGGATTAAAGCCATGCTCAGGTGGCGAGATAATAGATCCCCATTTGTATGTTACGCCATAGTACGGATTACAGATTGAAAGGCTACCAATATTGCAATTATGAGGATTAGTGGCATCCTTCTTGTTTTATTTTTTAAATAGCGGTCAAACTCTAGCAATTTTTTGGCGTTCGGGGTTGATTGATGTTCAGTAAAAATATGTGCACATGAAATTTTAACAGAAAGTGTCCTTGAGTATTACAAAGTGGGGTCTACAAACTGATAAAGTTTCATTAGAATCTGCTATTTACAGTTCTCAATATTTCATTATCAGTAGTATTGCCACCAAAGAGTCGATCGATATTGGAAGTGCCAGACTTCATGTTCTTGGAGCTCTAGACAAAAGATGCTGCAAAAGCATTGAAAAATGTAATGAATGTTTTTCCTATAATCTAGATGTATGTATTATTATGGCTATTATTAATTGTTACTAGTAAACTCCGGACCGTTCACCCAGCCAATTAAATAGTCGTTTGATGACGGATTACGTTCCCATAGCGGACCGGCTAAACCGCACCACCCTCCACTAACCCTCGTACACACCTGTGGTTTGGGATCGTCGGTGTATTCCTTTTTCTTAATTCCTGCCTCTCCCTTGTAAAAAGATTCGACGCTTCGCGCCAGTCGTTGATTTGATAACGGATTACGACCGACCTGAGAAGACCCGCTAAACCCCTCCCACTTGTAAAAGGACTCGCAGTCGTTGGTTTGATCCCCATTACGACCAACCTCAGCAGACCCCCTATACCGCACCACTCTCAGCTAACTCCCGTCTACACCTGTGATTGGTTTGAGATCGTCGGTACACCCTGTATATTCATGTTTCTTAATTAAAAATTACACATACTGTATATATTGTAATAATTAAACGTGAAATTGTCACCCTGTATATTCATTTTTCTTAATTATAAATTACACATACTGTATCATCATTATTTTCTGTTGTAACACTAAAACTATCGAAGAAAACACAAAATTCTTATCTGCTTTAGATATCCGCCAACAATCGATAATTTACATACTTGGTAACCGACGTCTTCCGAATAATGGTTATTATTACATTAATTATAATGTTAATTAAAAATGTTTTACCATTTCTTCGATCCCGTTTGTGCTTATTTCACACCAAATTCGTCGTCGTGCAAGGTTTCTATGTTCGGTATACGACTACCTGCTGATTACCGGCAATATTACATAATCCGACCCTTCTCGCCGGCGCGCGGGGAGCGGCCTTGGACATTGTCGGTCCGCTACCGAAAATCGTGAAAAATCGAAATTTCGGAAAAGCTTTACCCATTTTTCCCGCTTTTAACGATGAACGGCGATACCTCTAGTACCAGACGATCGACCATCTACGCCCCCTAAAAATACTCCGGCGCCTATTCGCGGTCTACGATCAGATCCCTTGTAACAAAACTTACCGGCTAGAGGCGTCCACGCTACTAATAGCGATGTCTTTTAACATTGTTAATTGCTTTCTTATTTGGTACTGTAAAGTTCTTAGTATTAATATACTGCTGTGTACTGAATGTAGCAAAGAAAATGCAAAATGAATTTAAAAGAAAATGAAATTAGCTAGCTCAAAGGATAAAAATTTAAAAGGGCGCAAAAGAACAATTAAACTCAGGGTTACTCTCACAATTAAACTTATCATGAAAAGTAAAATGTGGGTGAAAGAAATCTGACTTTCTTTAATACTCCAAAAATTGAAAAAGTTTGATCTCAAATAAAAAAACAGAATTTAGAATGACGTTACTAATCAATAATTTTATTATTTAAAAAAAAAATGTTAATTACAATGACGCAGGAAAAAGAAAACTTTGGACAAAAGGTCCTGGTCGAAATCAAAACTGCATTAGACTCTAAATTAAAAAAGGACAATGCTAAATCCTTTATCAAGGCAAAAAGTAACAAATAGTTCAAGAAGATAGTCTTTTTTATATCAATTCAATCCATGTGGTTTCAATATTAAAACAATTAAATTAAACGTGGACAATTCAAGTAAGTTACATAAATGAAAACTAAAAGCAAGCACAAAGCTTCTATTCACCCAACCCAAGGTGATTAATAAATAATTACAAATCAGCAAAATTAAAAACAAACAAAAATTAACTCTTTAAACTTAATATATCTTCCTGCACGAAATAGTAAAAGATCCTATATCTAAATTGTGTACACAAGAATATAATACCAATTATTATAAAACGAGTTCCGTGATGGACGAAATAAATCATAAACGCGAATTCAAAACTTAAAATCAAAAAATCACAAAATGGCAGCAATGAAATACAATTTTACATCTACTTACTCGCTCGTGTCAATCTCGGAACTGCCCTCTTACGAGGTTAAACAATCGTATACATATAAAACAACAGCTGCGTGCGCTACGCCTAACGCACAGATCATAGAAGGAAAAAAACTTCTAAGAAGGACATGAGCTACATGAGCAAATGCTAACAAATTAAAAAGTTAAATTAAATTAAACAAACTGAACATTTAAATAAATAAATTAAACAATCCAAAACATTAACTAAATCTTATATAAAAAAAAAACAATTTGACATTTCTCGCAACATTGACAAAGGCTTACGGAAACACTGAATTTACGACAACCGGGGAGCCAGGCCACAGCAATACGTAACATCCCATTTTCTCCTTTTATCATAAATTTAATCTTTCTAATTCCTTTGTGCTAAATTCTTTTTCCGGGAATCTAAAATGAAATTATTTACCTGACTGTTTGATGTCCTTAATCCACAGCAGGTAACAATCAGCCACAGACACTAATTTAAACGCTCTTGCGAATAGAAACCTACGTCAATAGATATAATAGAAATAGGTCATCTCATTATATCAAGTTTATATAGGTAATAAACAGGAAAATACATTAGCAAGCATAACGTGCATGACTTTATGAGTCAATATCGAATAGCAGCCGATATATCCAAGGTAATAAAATGCATTTGAGGAGACTACTTTATAACTTTCCAGGAACTGCTGACCAGAAGTCTTTATCAATCGCTAATTCAGTACCTATTTATTAAACTCAAAATAGAATTTAGTTTCTGGTATTAATAATTCTTCTCATGGATTAGTTCTGAATACCTAGTAAAAGAAGAAAAGGGTTTAAGTAATTATAATTTCTAGAAAAATGTGTAAAACTTTATATTGTGATAATGACTGTTGTTATTATTTTTTTATTAACACGGTTTACTTCTGTTTAAATTATGTACGTATTTATATTTGAATTATTTTTCTATAGTTTAAGTAAAAAAATAAATATTGTTTACAGATATGTTAATTGAAAAAGACTAATAAATTAGTCGAAACATTTAAAAAAAAATAATTTGCTTTGTTTTAATTAGCCTTATAACCAAAGAAATCTTGATATGTCTACTTACAATAATTTTTCTCTAAATGTTAGAGATTAAGTATGTACCACTCGAAAACACAGGATTCAAATCGCACTTGGGTATGACAGGAAATTACAAATTAAGTTAGAAACACTTCCATTTTATTATCTAGACACAAAAACAACAATTCGCATGTATATATACATATATATCTATTTAATTCTCATTGTTACTTAATTTATCATCAAGTATTTGTTTATACAATTGTATTTTATTAATCTATTTCAAACGCAAAATGTCCAATACTCAGGTCTAACATACTATAATCAAACGCATCATCCTCAATTTAGCTTCATTGTATATATAAATGCTCAGCCAAATAAATATACAATGATTCAATACAATGACTAATAACCTTAAGTTTAGATGAGTTTTCTTGGATTATGAATTCCTGGATTTCTACTGTAATTCTCAAGTTAAATTAGATGGTAATTTTTCTATGGCTTACATGTTAATTTATTTTGGAAGATGTCTAATTATGTACACAAACATACTGAAGTTATTTTAACCTTTATTTTTATGTTATTTAGCTGTTAAAAAAATGTATTAAATGCAATATTTCTGGGTAATTAGAAATCATAATTAATTTTTACAAAAACAAGCAATTTTTCTGCATGAAAATTTTTCATTAATTATAAAAAAATAATCAACAGCGAAAAGTTTGAAATAATACATTACAGATACATCATGACGCAACCATTCCGCACACTTTTTTTAGCGATTTTATTGAAATCAACAGCTCTCAACCATAGAGATGATAGAGTGCTGATATTGAACTAAAAACTGCCATCAATTGAAATGCGCCATATTGGAATACAGGCGTCATCAATGACGTCGATACCATGGCGGATATTCAAATAAATAAAAGCATAAATAAAGTTAAGGATATCAATAAATTTTAATAGCACCTGCAATTTGTAATGATAATTAGTACCATATTAGATTTTATCCTATGTATTTTATATGGTATAGTTTTTTTTTTGTTATGGACAGCAAAACTAGAGACAATTTCTAAACTTACGATAAAGTAAGGCAACATATACTTCAAAGAAAAAAATTATTCTTTCAATGCCATATACGCTTGATAAAATAAAATGAGTTTCATGGTCTTGACGATTTCTTATAACAATGCAACATTGTATGTTGGCTTTAAGAGTAAATAATATACTGCAGTAGTTGTTGTATAATTTATTGGTGATTAAATAATATTAGTTTACTTAATTCTTTTCGTATTGATTTTCCTTGTATTTTTTCTGTAAACTTCTTCGCTAAATTATGGAATCTAATTTTGCTATAAGACGATATTATGGTTTTACTTAAAATTGAAAAATGAGTTTCTTCCAGAGGTGACATATCTAACAGATGATGGGATAAACTAGAAAAAATGTTTTGGTGAACATGACTTGACAGTAAATAAACAAAAGTCGTCGGAAGTTTTCTTCTTGTGGAATCTTGTTTCCTGTCAAGACCGACTTTCCGAATTTGTTTTTCGGTGGACTGGCAAATATATCGTACCTACTCTGATAGGCAGATTGATTTACCTGAGAAATAGTGAAGAAAATTTAAAGAAATATATATGTTATGCATCATTTATTTACCTCTACCCTTTGTTTTCATGAATATCAAGTGATTCTAAATAAAAATATACTTTTTTAGATTTTCTTTGTCCGAATTCAATGTTGGAATAACTCCCTCTTTAATTCGCACAATCTGTCCCGTTCTATCAAAATCTTTTTCGAGGAAATGTAGTGAACATATGCACGCTTACTTTTGCAGGGATTTATCGTACACCTTGTAACAGAATCCACGCAACGTTTGGGCATTCTACAAAAAAATATTTCACATAGAAACACTAAGTATTATCATAATTTCAGAATATTTTTGAGCTATGACATTATTCTGCAACTTACATATGAAAAGTTAGTTCTCCGTCATCTTTGTAACTATTGCTTTTGCAGGATTATACACGACACGATGGCATCACTTTTTTTAGGAAAAACTACCTGGATTAATTATTACATAAGCCCAATTATTAATGCTATTATATGCATACTTACACGTAAAACAAAAATATTCGGTGAATAATTTATGATATTAAGAAATAGTCCGGGAAATAATAACACAAAGGGAGTAAACAAAACAATCAGTCTACAAGGTTAGGTAATACCAGTAACACTTGTCAACTTGCAAAAAACTTAACGTGGCTTAACACAAAAACTTTCTATGGAAAACTAACGTAAGCATGACGCTACATGAATCGTGACGCAAGTAATGACGCCTGTGTTCCAAGATGTCCTTTCGACTTTTGATGGTGCGCCGGAGCGATGCGCATACGGTTCATTGGCAGTCTGTCAGGTCTGTGCTCTCAACTTATGTTTGAAATAGGGTCTAAATCGTTTACCTATTGCATTAATGTTTTTTGCTGTAGTCTGTTCTTCTATTTCCTCAAGTCGTTACCGCAAATAACTTTCTACAGTAACACCAGGAAGAAACACTTCCACCAAACCAATGTATAGGTAATAACAAATATATGTAAATTTTTAATAAATTTTAGTCCTAATATGTGTTCTTTTATACCTAAGAATATCGTTTATTCCCATTTCATCTCCTCAAAATACAATGAAATACAGACTTTGTTGGGCGCTTTTATTTTGTCTATACAACAAAATATGTACCCCACATACATTTTAGTCAAATAAAACGGAATTGTAACTTTTCTAAACACAGTTAAACTTTCACCAAAACTTTGTCAAAATAGCATTAAAAAGAAATATTTTACAGTTTTCGGAAATGTTTCTAACTTCACTCCACGTGGTTAGAATTTTTCATCTAAAAAAAGCAGAAACGTAATATCTTTCGACGATGCTACTCTTTGTTTAACATCGCTCTCGGCTAATAACTCCAATCGCAAAACTTTTGGTGTTGATCAATGGTTTAACTAAGGAAGGGGTCAAAGTGACACCAAAATATGTATTAGTAAACCTTCACTGAGACTTTATTCTGGTAAGGTTGTTAGAACAATTCCGAAAAGTGAAAGTTAATTCCATAAGTTAGTAGATACTACTGTATCTTAACTCTGAGAATATCCTCTGTGACATTCAAAGAGGACTCAATATTACGAAAATATGATGCCAATCAGTGGGTCTTAACATCAACCCCACGACGGCGACTTTAATAGCATTCACAAGAAAAAAAGAACCCAGTCTCAAGACCATAAAAGTAGATGGGCAGGGCATAGACTGGAAGAAGTAGGTGAAATATGTAGTCCTTATCCTGGATAATAAACTTTTGTGGAATAAGCATGAGCTTGAAGTAACTAACAAGGCAAAAAATGCCCTGCTAGTTTATAGAAACTTTGTAATAACTGGGGATGCAACCCAAAAGTACTGCTCTGGATGTATACAGCAATAGTGAGACCAATGATCACTTACGGAGCAGTGGCTAGGAGCAAAAGAATTAGTCTGACCATCGCGAGAGCTAATCTCTCCAAAGTGCAAAGAAAGCACGTGTATGCATAACTGGGCGAATGAGAACCTGTAGTATTGAAGTGGTCCTACATCTTACTCCTCTTCACATTTTGGTGGCAAGCATAGCCAAATTTACCACAAAGCTTAGCACCAAGAGCAAATGGGACAAAGACACTATCTCCAAGCTCAATAGAAACGCCATGAAATGGTACACGGATGGTTCCAAAACGGCAGAGGGAACTGGAATAGGGATATATAGACCTAAAATCAAATATTTTGAAAGCTTGAGGATGTACCCACGCATCTTCTAGGTGGAAATAGACGCTATTGAAAGCTGCGTCCAGTTCAACATTGAGCCAAGCTACGAAAAGCAAGAGATTATCAAAATAACTGATAGTCAAGCAGCCATCAGGGCGCTGAGGTCAAACATAATCAGCTCCAAAATGATTTGGGTGTGTCTAAAAAAACTAAACGAGCTAGGCAAAAGGATCGGGGTAACCCTAGTGTGGGTTTCGGAACGCACAGGAGTGAAAGGGGACGAAATAACAGAAAATCTCGCTAAGAAAGGGGTCAGAATACTGTTGGTAGGGCCAGAACCTTTTTGCAAGATAAGTAGCAGTATAATAACTGGAAAAAAGTAAAGTAGAAGAAAGAAAACCCAAATACTGGGAGAATTTCCAGGGAATGAGGCAAGCTATAACTCTTCTGGGAACCTATAACTAGAAGAGGTATTCAGAATGCATCAACCCGAGTAAAAATAATATTCGTATATTGACAGGGATCCTTTCAGGCCATTGTAAACTGAACACATATCTAAGCAGGATTGGAATAGCGGAGGAAGCCGAAAGTAGATTTTGTGGGGAACAGGATGAAACATCCATCCATCTACTCTCAAACAGCTGTACTGTATCTGCCGGCTGTAAGTACAGCGAGAATAAGGGACACAATAAATCTTTCAGGTCGCAGTGTACTATTACCCTAATATTGCATACATACATACATCTTAACTCTGCAAAGTGTACTGATTACACTAGTTCGGGCTTAAATCAACTCCAAAACAGAGAAATTGCAGCACCTACTGGTAACTCCGCATAAAAGCAAATTTACATTGTAAAAATAAAATTTTACTCCGAAACATGGGTGTTAGTATTAAATTACACAACTTTGCTCGCTTTTAAGTACCTACTTGTGTATTTGTACGTGAGGGAACTATCAATACTCCCTTACAACCAGATTATTCGTGTGTATGCACGGAGAAAAGTACAGTTGTTGTAATTGTAAAAATATCTTTGCAATTACTTGGCGAAGCCTTAAGACGATTAACTATCACCAAAAAAATTATTTGTACCATTATGTTGCATTACAATATAATCACAATGCATACAGTTGATGTAATCACAATACATATCTAATTAATATTTATTACAACATAGGTAACTTTAATTTTCCTCCGCTACCAAAATCATTCGTTTAAATTTCGTACAGATATTTTTTGCATGGTACAGGTAAATTCGCGGCGGCTACGGTCATAAAATATAAACCAATCGATGTTGCGAATCCGCACGGAACTTTACGACTCGTTACGAAGCAACGCATGGCAGTGCCACAGCAGTGCTAGACAACTTTCAATGTTATTGCATTACCAGCGCGCGTAGAGTGTAGTTGCGTCGCTCAGAAATCGACCGAAGAAAACTCGTGCGCGCATTGCCTACACGATCATCCGAAGGAAAAACGCCAACGAAAAGTAAAAACCGCAAGATTATTTCATCGACTGTGGAATGACGTGCTTCAAGATCTGAAACTTTGTGTTTTGTGCGCGAATTACCAGGAATACATCGTTGTTCGAGGATAGATTTAGATTGCATTGCAAGAAATTGACGTTCTTCTCGAAGTCCTCGAAAGATGTAATGATGACCTAAACATTTCTTTTTATTTGTGAACAAAGTAGTTATTCGGTGCTCCCTAATATAGTCGGAAATAATCAAGAAATCGAATAGATAATATGGCTTCCAGTAATATTTTTGCGTTAATCGCGCTTGCGATTTTAATGTGCCTTCACCCTGTCAATTGCATCGATGATTACTGTATGGACAAATTGATCAACACAAATACAACTCATATGCAATTTACTAAGGAAACCAGCAATACAGAATTCGGCGTCGTCAAAAAGTTCAAAGGACTTCACTGTTGCGCTAAGGGATACAGAAGCATCGAATGGTAAGCAAAAATCCAATTATTATTCCATTTGTCGCCCGGTATTTCCCAGAATCTGTTTTATACGGGTTGAAATGTCATAATTGACTATTGTTAGCCACGTATTATTTTACGCCGCAACTTATTTGCTGGAAATTCATTTTATTGTGTTCTTGTTATTTCTTGTGCATAATAAGGTCACCTTCAGATTGTTGTGGTTATCTTTTTATTCATTTTATAGTTGCCATGAAGCTTTCTAATCATCGCAGATGACATAATTACTTTACTTAAACATATGTATCCCGAATTAATAGTATCAGAATTATCTTAAAACCTCTTGAAGTGCTATAAACACAATTCAGTTTCTCGGGGTTATAGTATTATTACGGACTAGATTCTAAAATAAACATTTATTCAATTAAATTTTATTATACTTTCAAGTAAAATCAAAATAAGATCTATATGGTGCATACATATAGGAATTGTGAAATTTTAGTTGAGCACGGATCGTGTTACATACTCACTGAATCCCTGAACTTATTTGATATCCAACCAGTTAAAGTTTTGCGTCACAGCAAACATTATTAACATACCTTGTACAATTGAAACTGCGTACATATAAACACCATAAAAAATGAGTCTAAGTTAAAAGTATGAATAAAATCGTTACGGTACCGCATAATAACATTATCGGCAGTTACAGTAGGATTTTCGCAGAAATGATACTTTTGCATTTTCAATGTAAATGACTAACACTGGGTTTCTTCAGCCGCAAAGAAGATTACTCATTTTTCTGGCCCAAATTTATTTAGTTTCGCACAAACATGCAGATATTTTTGTATCATTATATTCACATATACCTTAAACCAGTTTCATTATAAGTAAGAGAAATGCAAAATTAACCAATAATAACAACTAAATTTATAATGCCTTGAAATGTGTTGAATTTAAAAGTCAACGTTTTCGCATGTACAACCATAAATCCCTTTACCTGGGAGTAACTTTCCCGGAAGGGATAAATTAGGTAGCGGATCATTACCCTATTCCTTTAAGAAAGGCTGCATCCAAAACATGTATTTCCTAAAAGTTATGAAGGAACAATATTACTTCCAATAAATGCCAGGTACCAAGATTATACTTATTACTCACAAAGTGAACATGTCTAAGCATGTTCTGTAAACATCGATTAAAAGGTCATATCAAAAGTAAATGTAATTCTAATTACGTAAAATGCTTTATTTATTTATTGTCTACTTTGGTGACTCTCTTTAAACTTGATCCCCCTTAGACCCTTAAATTGTAAATTACTGCTTTTTTGAATATTTTACAGTTGGATTTCTGAATTTATATATTTATGACTGTAGTAAAAAAAAACAGCAGCAAAGAATATATTATAGAACAATTCCGGAACCGTACAGAAGTGTACAGGTGTCCCGGAATTGGTAAAAATTAAGGTAAAAGTATTTGACACCATCTGAAACAAAATATTTTAATAAACTTTGGTTTGTACCGATATGATTCATTTTAAAGATTAAATAAAAAACAATATTGTTATTAATACTATCAACAAAGAACAGTATCTTTTTAAAATAGCTAGAATGAAATTGAGAAAAAAGATAGCCACCCGTAAAAAAACATTGTCGCTGAATGTTGCCCAATGTTTTTATAAACAGGGTTAAGAACGATGGCATAATCTGTCATTTATCGACAGCTAGAGGGCAGCAGAAATTACGCTTAGCGCATTTTGATACACCACCTTAGAAAGATTTACTTATGAATTCTTTCGGAAAGGTGTTGATGTATATATAACTCTTACCGCTAAAATATGATTTACATAAGCCTTCATAAACAAAAAGACAGATCAACCACAACCAATCCATTGTCATCATTTAATTTTGTGGTATTTATTAAAGTACATAATTTATATTTTCCAGATACCGTACCTCTGAGTTTTTCGATAAATCTATATAGATTCTAAAAAAACTAGCTGTTTCCCACTAGCATGGATTTTTGTTTTCGGAAAAATACATTCAAGAACGTGTGAATTTTTCGCCCGAACCGCATAGAAAATATTAGTAGTGGGATATTGCAACTTATTAATGTACAATTACAATTTTAAATTGTACGCATTATTTGAGGCATATTTGATAAGCAAAACTGCTAGCTTCTTCTAGATATAAAAGATACCAACTTTACTAACCGAGTACCGGACTGCGTCATTTTTGCTGAGCCCATCGAGTTACAGTTTTGTAATTCATTTTAACTTTTTTGAAAAAAATTCCGTATCTTCCACACTGTTTTTTGGCATCAAAATGGGGAACTATTCTGCAGATGTTTACAGTACATTACTGCCTTCAAATAACGGATACTACCATGATTTTCGAATCTTGAGAATTACTAACGTTAATACTAACTAACTAAAACCAAGATATAAAATGCCAAGTAACCCAATGGTAATATATTTTTTTTAATGCAGCGTATAAACGAAATCTTAATCCAACAGTAACCGCAATTTTTTAAAATAATAAGACACCATAAGAATGGTGACAGCAAACTTTATGATATCTGGTATTATAATTATAATACGGCGTATAAAACTTTTAATAAATGGTAATACATACATATATGAACAAATATGTACTGGAGTCTACTCAGTAACAGCTTATTATAAATAAAACACTGGTCTCTGTATCAATAATCTACATTTATTGAGTAAATTTTGGGAGAACAAAGTATTTCATTCTTATGATAACGTATTATTTACAGTTTATTAATTTATCTCTGATTTAGTAATAACAATATTCATTAGTAAAATAAATACCTTATCATTATTATAACAAATTGTTTTACATCTACCTAAAAATAATATTTGTTATAGTATCTAACTATTTTTTCATACGCCCCATAAATAGTTTTGTTGATAATATGAATATGCATTGTTAATTTTTACGTACAATTTTCATGAAATGATTCACCATATGAACGCAATAAATTATTAAATGCGATATCATGTTCGTTGCTTTAATGTCTTGCAATTTATTGCAAAAATTATTAATGACATACCTTGATGAAAAGTATACGTTATGAGAGCTAACGCTTTCACTAAATATGACCATGATGAACAAAAATCATTCAGCAGTTATTTACATTACAGTAATAATCTAAATTCACAGGTTGAATGGAAACGTTCATTTATAAAACGGGTGTTATTTACAATAATAACATATTTCATTGGGCAATCAAGCCATCATTTCATTTTTAATGATTTTGATTTCATTAATACAAGGAATAATAAGTACCCAATAAATTCCCTCGTCATTTAATAAATTTTTTTGCATTGATTTGATGAACTCGTTCTTCTAACAAATTTTAATGCGTTATTTCATGTGAACTATGATTTTTTTCATTGTTTCTGTGCCCAATTTTGGTTCAGTGTATTTCTAATACTGATTTTTCTTTATGTACGTCAGTAGGCGCTTTGGTTTTCGAAATATAAATAGCACTGTAAGAAAGTTTATCCTAATCCGATAGAAATAGGATTTTCAAATTTTGTTCCTTACTATGTCATAAAACAATGTATGCATGCTCCTAGGTTATATAATTTGAGGTGGGCAATGTTGGAAGGAACAATTAAGCCACTTTTCTATTTTTTTTTTGTTGAAGCAGATATTGTTTTAATTTACCAAAACTTCAAATCACAAAAACGTATATCTAGTTGATTAATAGGAGTAATCTATACTTATTGATGCTCTATGGAAAGGCGCTATGAACAATACATCAAAATGAATTAAGTCAATGAAATGAATTGGTTGAATTATTTCATAAAGTTTTATTGAATAGATTGCCAGAATACCTATTTCATAAAATAACCTACAGAACTGACGTTCATTGTATTAATGTCCGGAGCAGAGGGTTGCTTACAACTCTTATTCATATAGGACTGCTATGTATGAGAGATGTTTTACTTAGCAAATTACTAAACTCTATAACTCTGTACTGGATTATCTTAGAAAATTGTCTTTGCCATCGTTTAAGTTGCATATTAGAGATACTAGATGCGACCAGAAAAATGCTGCTCTGTAACCTTTGACTGGTCAGTCGATCATTTGTTCGTCCTGTTTTTTCGTTCTCTCTGTGTTCTTGTGTAACTTTAATCTTAGCACAGGGAGTTTACGCCGTTTCACTCATGATTTCTAGCGTTATCTGTTTCTTTATTTGTTGATTTGTTTTGTTATTTTCTAAAGTTGATTTGTATGATATTATTGGTACATATATGTAGGTACTTTATTTTGTTATTAGCTCAGAATTTATTGATAGATAGCTTCTTCAAAATATCATATGTTGAACTCAGAATGCATTTTTCTGTGTGTAAACTTTCACAGTCGTTGCCCATGCTATACGCTTCTTGGTTTTCGACACACTTGCACGGGATATCTTCAGAGTTGCTTTTTTCGTCGCTGTTGCCCTGCCAGAACCCATAGCTGCACCTGAAACATAGTCGCTTTCGGTGGGCACTCGTGTTGCAGAACATGAGCGTTGTACTCTTGCCGTAATTGAGTCTACACTTGCTGAGCATAGGCTGGAGATTGACCATCGAATCCATTTCAACTCCGTTAAAATCCCATCTCGAAATCCTTACTACTATAACCACAAAATCCGAGGATCCATTGAAATGCATAAACATCCTAATAACCTTAACCGTGACCACGGTTACTTCCTACATAACACCTGGAAAGCCCTCCTTTCGAAATAATCCAATCGTAACCATTACCCGCTTATAAACCTATTCCCACGTGTCAGTTCTTCAGTTTTAGACCAACAACGACGAAAGAAACAGAAAGATGTCTCGTGCAAGTGTAGACGAACCGTCGGCCAGATGAAGTACTAGGACACGTTTTCAACCCGCGAAATGTGTAGCATGGACCGTACTTGTTTATTATATGCATTTGCAACATTTTGAGATTTCGAGATATATCTATCTATGTAGTAAGTGGGTCTATCAAAAACTCCTTTTCATTTCTTTATAGTCCGAAATTTCAGAAATCTTTCCTTAGTGGATATACATCATGAAAGCAATGTACCTTCCGAATTTCACATTTTAGGGTCGAACAATTTCGACTGGACGTTAACGAGTTAGTACATATATAAATATAAATAATTCTGATATGTTTATCACTAGATTTATACCGTGAATCTTATTATAAATAATATCAATAAAACATTCTGAAATTACTATCAAAGCAGATATACTAAATATACATGTCATGGGAATAATGGATTTGATTTTGTCACATCCTTATCTGCGTTTCCACTATCTTTTTTATATATTAATACAATAGCGGTTCATTTCCAACAAAAAAAACCTTCTTTCATGCAAATAATTTCGTTGTCAGTTAAGTCATTCATATAACATTACAAATCGCCCTTAAATTATAATTATTTGCGCAAAATTACTTCTATGAAATATCAATATGCTCACTTAAAATACCGATAAATGTGTAAATTAATTTGCAGGAACCTGTAATGTAATTAGTTTCTCATAATTATGAAATATGTTTATGTAAGGCATTCTGTTGTCAAAGATGGGTGTGTATTTATTGCACTTTCCGTTAACTTTGCGGTTAAGAAGTCATGGATTCCGACTATTATATGTAGTGAATTATTTACTGAAAGTTTAATGCACAAACAATCATGAGCAGTGATAAATTGTTTGTGTCTATGCAGGCGTTGTAATTAAACTTTATGATCTTGTAACTATAGCTGTAATTATACGAAGTGTGATTATGGTACCTCCTATAAATATACAGGTACAAAATTTTATTTTATCCTAACACGCTAAATTTTTATAAACTACTAACCTTTGTTTACATACTATCCAAATATCCTTGATCCATTTCTTCATCGCCAATATCTGCTTATAGCGTTCTTAGATCATTGTTTACATTCGGATGTTCAAAATAAACCGCTTTTTGCGGCTCAATTTCGCGAATAGCTTCCGTTTCAAAGAAATTCGCGGTGTCTGCATATTCCGACAACGAGCGACAAAGGACGTGATAAATTCGTGTCGAGCGATTAGCTTCCACCATCTGCCGCCAGGTCAGACCAATATGTTAACACGGCGACTTTTGAACTTGCAGAACTGATAAAACCCAATTCAGATAAAGGAAACATCCATTACGAGGGCTTATCATTAAATTGAATTCCACGGAAGACTTATCGCTCTGCGAAGTGTTGCTTAAACTTGGACAATATTTTTATAACAACGTTTTTAGTCATAATACACAAGTCAAAACAAACATAGAATGTTTTTGTTGTGGTTTTGCTTTGATATTTCAATGTGATAGATTAGTAATGTCAATGTCTCCATAAATAAATGTTTGTCTAATCTTCTGTTTGCACTAACAATTATGCCAGTACTAATTTACACTTTGTCAATTACCTTTCATTGTTTTTTAATGCACTCTTAGATAATTTGCTAAAGGCCTGAACCCAATCTTTCAAACTATTCTTGCTGAATAGTAGAAATTATAATTTTCGGCTATCTTTAAGCAGTAACTTTTAGAACAACTTCAACAATATTCAAAGATATATATGTATAGTGGTTTTCAAATTATAAGAAACTAACTTTTAAATCCTTAATGCTTTTATTGCACCTCCTGTAGTAATACTCTTGAGAAGGGTACTGTTTACCTGCTTACACTATATGAATCGCCGGGCCGTATTAACTATGAATTACGGCCCCATTAAATAATAATAATTTTATTGTGCATTACCAACTAATTGTTAAGCTTCATATATCTAACTTATTAATTTTTGTAAATAAACCTAATGTATATTATTTATTATATATATTTAAAATTAAAATTGCGTTTTACTATTACCCTATAGTGCCGTAATTTATACTCAATCCGGCCCCTGCATTCATATGCTGCAAGCAGGCAACCCGTACCCTTTCAGTGAGGCGGGCAGGTAATTATCCCCACATAAGATGCAATAAAATCATTACAGGATTAAAATGTTACTTTCTTCTATCTTGAAAAGAACTATATCTACATTATATGTACCTATATAAGAACACTAGCGTTGTAACAGGTGTAAGATAAACACTCGGCACTATCAAAGATTAATTTATTTTGACTAATTGTTTCCGGAAATTCATAAATTTCACATTTCAATTATGCACATTTGTAATAAATACAAGAACAATTTGGTCCGAAGAATTACTGAAAATAAAATAGCTTTATAATTATTGCTTCCATGATTGATTTACGAAAACCAAGATTAGGTCGGGAATCATATAAATACCTATGCCATTCAAATAGTAAATATAATTGATTGGAGATCAATTTTGTATCTTACTGGTGGTTTGATTGACTTAGATTAGAATTTATCAATTTGTATTAAACAAAATTTCTTCTCTCATCATAAATAAAAAAATTAACTGTCTGCTGTACGTATATCAAATTCTATGTTTTGATTTTTACATATCTGTCACAATTCATTGTGTTAATTCTATTCTTCTTCGTCGTAGTTTCCACATGATTCGTATATTAACATCTTCATTATTTATTCGTATATTTATAGGGGAATTAAACGCAATGTGAAACCATTCACTTCTTATATATGAGCTATTAAGAGCTGCCGAGAATGTGGCGCTTCTCGCAGCCCACCGCTCTTGATTCGTTTGTTCGCATAACTGGCCGATAATTGGTATTCCTGTGGAAACGTGTTCTAACACGACAGAAAACCCATTCTTATTTAAATTTTATAAGTGCGGCGTTCGAGCATCTTCTTTTGGACGTGTGTGGCCCGACCGTTCCAACAAAAGACTGTCCCGGTTTCGTTACAGCGCGGCAAGTTGGCGGGCCAATGCCTTCGAACAAAAGAAGTAAAAGAAATCGATGTTGTCGGACGGTCTGCCTTTGCCCCGGACCCTTATTATATTCTACAAGAAAGAGGGACCGTAAAAATTGCCAGTATAACGTCTGAAGACTTTATCCAACTACGTTGTGTGAAGACGGATTTATGAAATGAATATTTTTTCGGTAAACGAAATACGTGCATCTCTTTCTTCAATATTTATGAATTAATGAGTTGCTCAGGTAGAGCACCTCAGAATAAAAGTCCCGTTGCTTTTTATATAAATCTTTAAGGAGTACTTATTATGTTGGAGCAGCAAATTAATTATTCCTGCAGATATCTAACCACATAATTTATAACAAATTTATAACTATCAATGAATTAATTGGATATTTAGGTCAAATAATTAATATAACAAGCAGTATTTAATAATTCCCTTTATTATTCTTTTTCGGCGACATTTCATTGTTGTAATTTATTCTCAGTCAAAGGTGTAGAAAACTCTGAAAGGAGACAAATTTCACCCATACAAAATGATAAGCGTTCAGGCCTTGGGCGATGACGATGGGAGACTGAAATTTTGCCAGTGGTTTTTAGAAAAAAAAAATAAGGGCCAGTCCAGTCTAGAAAATAATATTTTTTATAGTGTTAATTTTTTTATCTAAAAAGTTTGATCAGTAGGCAACTTTATAGATATTAGTCTGGTACTGATCCCTATTGAGCTGAAGAAAGGAGAACCTAAAATAATCCTAGAATTAACATAAGTTGGGGGATTTACAATAAAAGAGTGATAAGTCTCTTGCTACAACAAAAATTAAATGATGAAGCTTATTTAGAATTGTTATGCAATGTACTTGTGTTGTTGATTTATGAACTATCGTTAACAGAAAGAAGATCGTTCTACTTCCAGCACAACTGAGCACCGCCTCATCTTGCACGAAATGTAAGGAATTATCTCAATGAGTGCTGTCTAAAAAGTGGATAGGGAGAATTAAAAGTCACTCGATTTCACGCCATTCGGCTTCGTTTGTGGAGTTTTTTAAAAACTGATAGTTTACGTGACTGCTCCGAAATCTATTGATGAGCTAAAACAATCCATGAAGCCATTAATTCTATTGTTGAGCGGATTCAGGTTTGTAGACTACAAAGAGGGCACGAATTTGAACATTTATAGAAGACCATGTAATTCTTCAACATTAGATATTTCATTTTTTACATTGGTTTTATTAATAAATTTTCTATTACAAAGAAACGTGTGCTACTATTCCTGAAAAATTATTAATTTAATAATTTTAACTCTTTTTTTACCCGTTGTCCTAAAGTAGCGGCATATAAAATTTTGCTTTTTCAATATAAAAGATTATCCTTTTTGAAATGTTCTTACGCAGTCTTCAGAAAATATAGTAACCCTATATAGATTAGAGCAATCATCACAAGTAATGATGGACTCTGTCGAATAAAAACTATCCCACATTTCAATAGCATTCATAAAATATTAATTCAATATAAAAAATATTATTTATTTAGTGCTATCGAATGCAAACTGATGAAGTTTGATTCCTGCCCAACATTGTTCACTAACGGACAAAAGAAATGAATAGTTGGTGTTAAAAAATGCAAATTTTGAGCGCTATTCTTTTACGATGTACACGTAGAGATTTGAGCGCGCTAAGTTAAGCGTGAATAAATTAATCATCTGATAGTTTCGATAGTATATAGTAATCAAAGTATTACTAATCACATCACTAATCATAAGTATTTTAATAAATTAAATGCCTTTAATACTTTAACTAGTAGTGTAGCCAGTAGTGTTGTCCTTAAGAAAGCAGTTGGTTTTACACTGTAAAAAACTTTCTAGTAAAATTACATGTAAAATCGTTGGTAACAAAGTTGCCTACGATATTACAGGTAAATTTACTTCATCCAGTAAAATTTCATACACTGATGTATTTTTCAAACGTTCTGTAAAATTCATATGTAATATTTATATAAATTGTATATTTACCGAACAGTCAAGTAATTTTGTCATGTAATTTTATAAGGAAGGCAGGTAAAAATACTAAGAAGGTGAATATTACAGGTGTAAATATACATTGCACAGAAAATTCCTTTGCATGTGTAATTCTGATTACAACCTTATTACTTTTTACAGCATACTGTAACTCGAATTGAATTCCTGTTTAGAGTGCCGATGATTTCAATATAAATTTGGTAACATTGAGGAATATAAATTGTATAATTTTACTTAGACATCACCATTAATATTCCGCAATGTTATCAAATACACATATGGATATCATAGGCTACTATAAATAGTAATTTAATTAAAGGCAAAGTATCCTTACTATAGGATTATAAAACATAATAAGAACTAAAACAATAAAATTCTTAGTTATTAGACAATTTTGTTGCAGCTTCAGAACTTGCAAAACGTCAATGTTGTTGAGTTATAGTAATAAAACTAAGAATAAGCAAATACATATTTTATTAATCTTCAGTAGAATAAAAAGTATAAACCTTTATCTGACATTTAATGGCTATTTCCGAACCAAATGCTATCAAATTCATTGAATTTTGCTCTGAAACAAAAAAAAGAGAAACAAATGTTACTTCCATTATTTTATTATATATCAGTAAATAGATCAAATGAAATTAATGTAAATAGGTACCTACAGCTTGTGCACGAATAAATATTCCGCTACAAGAAGGAAAAGATAAATATAATTTTTACTTATCGCAACACCCCAATACAAAACTAATGTATTAAAGGTTTTGTTTTAAGTAAATAAGTTTAGCATTCGTTTTAATTTTAACAGTGAATCGTGAATAATAGTGAAATTTTTAATCAATTTGTGTTTATATTCATGGAGCAATAAATAATTTATGAAAACGTTAGGTTATGTTTAATATTGGCGTGTGTTCCATCATGAATCAGAATACCCTCCAAAGTATTAACAATAAGTAAAATCGGTGAAATATTTAAAGCAAAAAAGAATTGCTGTATTAACCACATGTGAAAATATATTAAAATGAGTATTTTTATAAAAGCATCATACCTAATTCTTTTGCAATACTTGAGGCAACACACAAACAGGAATAAACTTGCGATTGTTTATGCGTCACCATAACTGACTAGAATTACCTACGCGCACAGGCAAATAACCCAATAACCAATCACATTGCGGCGTATGAATTTTGTGCATTTGAAGGTAATTTTACCCAAATATTCCAGTAAATTTTAGTAGCAATCGCAAAATATTACATGTTTCTTACAGTATTTTTTCTTTTCATTTTTATTACATCTTAAAAGTACATGAAATAACTGTAAATTTTACCGAAACTTCTCTTTCCATCTCAAATATCCTGGAAAAAACAGGTAAAACAAGGTTTACATGATTTATCGTAGTAAATTCACAACGTTATTTCATGTAATATTTCCGATTTACTATAGTAAAATTACTGTAATTTTTTGCAGTGTACGTGCATCCCGCATACCTATTTACTAACTTGAGAGGAGTGAGACCTAGTAAGCGTTCTATTGCTGCTGTTCCATACCTGCAACCCTTTGTATCTTGCTGACTAAGTTATAGTAATCTGCTAATGCTTTCTCCACCCTACCAAAAATGCATAGGTTATCATGGATTTTACGGCCGTAATGAATATGCAATACACCATATTTTATTTTAACCTTCATTTTTTCGTTTGTTCTTAAGGCCTAGCATCTAGGAGGCTTATTAATACTAAGTATGCGAAAATATTTCCTGCTAATATTTGATAGTTCGTCAGTTATTTTCATTGGTTGCTTGAGAATAATGTTTCCATTAATCTGCCTCCTTAGAAGCGTCCCAGATTGTTTGTGTTTCTGCTAGATTTAAATAAAGAGTTAAATATAGGAAATTTCCTACAAAATTAGAACAGCTTCTAAACCTGTATAAAATGATTGTATTCTCGTATGCATCCTTAACCTAGCTTTGATATTGCTTTGAGGTTAGATAATGCTTTCAGCGGTGCCTAGCTGTTGATTGTTAGGTTATATTAACTAACAAGATTCATTTTTTCATAAACTTAAAACATAAAATTACACACTCTTCCAAATATTTTTGAACTGTTATAAGCCTTTAAATTGCTGCTTAGGTTAATGAATAGAGCTTTTATATTACATTCGTGTGACCAGCCTGTAAAGGTTCCACGCTGTATTCAATTATTCAGGTTATTGTTATAAACATTAATTTTTCCATCTGGAAGGTTCAACTTCTTTCATTTATCATCTTCTGTTCTCATACAATCTACCTTCTTTCTTCATGATCTTTTTTTTCTATTCTTCGACAAAGTTCTTTGTCGTAGTTATTTGTTAATATATTTACGCAACGTCATATTCTACTTCCAATTGTGAACTGTGAACCAAAGACCTTTAATCCTATAAGAAGGAATTCTGGAAATGTAAAAAACAAATTATAATTTTCAATAATCTAACTAGCTGCAGAACTAAATCCATGGATAAGTTTTCTATGTATTTGTGTAAAATCACTGCTGTTTTAATTAAAACTTTCTACTAGAGCAGTATTCGGCAATTACAACTCCTACAGTTTACTATAAGTATACAAATTCAAACATTGCCTGCCTACCTAGAAATCTTCGAATTATAAACAGGTCAGTCAATATTTACTTTATTAGTTAGTGTTCGACTGACTTATCAAAATAAATTATATCAACGAACGATTTAATGCTCATAACATAACAAAACTATAAATTAAGCTCTATGTTTGTTTTAGAAAAGCATAATATTTTTACTAATGGATAAAAAGATCGAGCTGGTTTGATTTTCGTTGCCTGCAACACCTTAATAAATGAAGTCTTGTACGTTTTCTGTAAAGGAACTTCATAGATAATGATGAAGCGTTAGATATGGACTGCATTGAGCAAATTTTGCTGCAGTTTTAGGTAAAAAAAAAATGCCAATTATAGGGTTCATCATGCCTATTTAGTGGGTATTTAAATTATTTAAAATGTTAACATTTTGTTGAAGTAGTGGTTTTACAAACAAGTTGAATATTTATTAGCAGGATCCTCTAATTCCCAGCCTATTCATTTTTATGTACCTGTAATACATATAAATGTCCAAACAAATTCCTGTTCTATTTACGAAACAAATCAAACCACGCTTGTTGGATTACCTCATACTTTTTTCATATTTAAGTGACAGCTTCCGTTATAGAAAATACGCGGAGGCGGAATTTTATCTAATCTCCAAATATTAGATGACCTGAAAATTCCATTAGATTTATCTGATATTTTTTCGTGCGCATAGGGCGTTACTTCTCGGAAAAATGGACTTATAAATACTAGTAAAAGATTAAAATAAGAAATTATACTTTATATAGAACGCCAAATTTGATGAGGCTATGGTATCGTTAATTCCAAACGAGCAGTATCAACTATATAAAAAATAAAAAACCGCCTACAAGGAACTACTTTAAATAGCAAATTGAAAAGCTAATTTTTATATTTCTGATGGGCTCACGTGCAGTAAATATGTTCATTATTTACATAATGATCCGTTTACCGTAAGTACTTCCAGTAAGAATCATTGTTAAAGATAATTGCCCTATACGTAAGTGCACGCAAACTGCATTAAAAACCTTCTGCAACACCTTGTACTTTTTTGTTTTACTTTTAAGTCCCATAACATGCTACCCACATAAATATTTCGGTAATAAATAAAAATAAAGTGATTCCAATGCTCGAATAATACTTACTGTAAATCTAGTTGATGTCTGTAAAGCACTTACAGCACACAGAGACCCGTTCATCAATCAACGCTATAGAATGAATGATTAATCATTTGCCTAGCTTTTCTTCTCAGCATGACGAGACTCAAAGATTGAGATTATAAATTAAAGTTAATACCGCTTTTTATATTTCTTTTATTTGAAACTTTAAATTGTATATCATGAAAGAATAAATGACAAGAACTTGAAAGTAGTAAAAAAAAGAGGCGGACGAAAACGGCTCTATACGGGCTGTCTGAACGAAGACTAGCCCTATTTTTCAGTTTGAAAAAACAAAACTATTCTACAAAAGTTTTATAAATTTCAATGCTGCACAACCTAAAAATATTTTTCATTATACTGATTGTACCAAAAGTAGATAAACGCATACTTACTGTAATAAGTAGAGTACCCTACATCTATATTTTCCATTTTGAAATTTTATGCAGAAAATAACATAACAACTTTATCTAAACTAGTATCTATACTTTGAATATCGTAACTACAATTTTAATATAATGCAGCAACAATATTTTCATCGATGTAATTATATACAGCAGTTTATAATAGGTATGCCAAATTATTCCTCTTATAAACCTCTTTCAATTCATGGGTACACTATATTTACGTCATCAGAACAAATTTTAGTCAAATTTATTAATAGATTAATCGATTAGTCAATATTTAGCATATACCTTAGATTAGGTGGTGATACCTATAGTATAGTCAATGTATCCATCGATAATTTTAGAAACTCTCCATACATGCTCATGTCATAATCATAATTTACTAATCTAACTGCTGACAGCCCATAAAATAGAGTTTCTTTTATTGTGTAATGATGAGAAGAAATAATGATATGTGTGAGAGTTGTTATCGTTACACATATGAAAAACAGCTGATCATGGTTGCACTAACTTACACCTCCTTCAGAGCAAATGCAATAAGTTATGTTCAGTTATTATACTTTTTTTTCAACGAATAGGTTCCGAACAATGGACAAACATTCCTAATGATTGCAACATCCAATGAAGGGTTATGTGCACAAGTCCTCCGATATGAAAACTTTATCCTTGGATTATTCATAGTCAGAGAACACAGACGATAAAATTCAAGAAAGCAATGTGTTTCCAGCACTACTCTGCAATCACATATATATGTGTATATCTATTTATTACGCCTTTTGAAAATAGCACAAACATGACACAACGATGTGCATCCCTTTATCTATCGGTTATTCTCTTTCTTTATAAGTTCTTTCACATATCGCACTTAATTACAATTTACAATATCGCTGAAAGCCATATCTATAACACCAACTTGATTCACTTCACTAACAATAAGTAATTACACTCGAACGCTACATCCGTATATTTAATTGTTTACCCATTTACCGTTGGTTCTTTTCTTAGGTTATATCAGGATTATGTTTGTATTGTCCGCTTATTATTTAGTCGTTATTTATTCTGTCCATCGTAAGTTTTGTTCATCAAAATAAGTCCTTACGGCTACACCACCAGGACACGAAACAAATTGAGAGTTCCGTACCACCAGCTTTCGTATTCCCAAAATGCAATAGACTACTGGGATGTAGCAAATTATATAACAAACTTCCGGAAGAATTGAAAGACCTACCTTTCCACATTTTCAAGAGACGGGTAAAGAAAATGCTGATTGAGGGAGAGCTCCATGACAGAAGAATATATGTGTGTTTAACTTTGTTGGTCTTATGTATCTCTTTTTTGTTTGTTTGTCTGTCATATACCTTTCTTATCCTATTTTGTCGATTTTACGACAGCACATTTTTTTCGTTTTATTGTCAGAATTGCTGTTTTTCTAAAACAAAAACGGCAATACAACCCGAAAAAGGGTTTGTTGGCCCAAACTATAATTTTATTTGAACGCACCATATTAAAAAAAAGGTTCTTTTGCCAATTGTTTGATTAATTTTATCCAGTAGAGCAGGGAAAACCACCCAATCAGTCAAACACTATAGGTCACTTGTAAATTGTTTTTTCTATTATTCGAATCCTTGTTGTTGATATTAATAAAATTCATTCTCCTAATGCTTAATAAATCTACAATTTTAAATAGCTAAGTGCATTGCTGCAGCAGACTTGTATTGATTTTATATTTTTTATGACAACTTTTATTTCTAAGGGTTGGGATTTTATTTCCTTGAATTGGATATATCAAAGCATACTGCGATATTAAGATAACATTTCTTCTGTTTATAGCAAATCATTAAATTATTCATAATATCCTAGGTAAAATGTCATCAAATGCTTAAATAAAAATATAAAATGCCATTTAAAAAACTCAAGTTACCTTACATTGAAGCAAATGTTCAATCCAGTTAAGGACAGCTTACAATTACATTCATCGATGAAAATGTCGTGGTTTACATTGGAATAAATGTTCAGTTACAATAAAATAAACGAAATAAACACTTTAGACGAAGGTTTACATAGGTCCATTTTTAAATTGTTACATATTGTTACTTATATAGCCAGCTTATTTTTTTGCGTATATAAAATTTAAAAATGGTGTAATATATATGTAAACTGTTTTGTTCAATATAACTGATGAGTATGACCTATGCGTTCACCTACAATAAGTATTTTTGGGACACTTTGTGTAGTTAAAAATATATTTAGGTTTTGAAGCATTGAATTTTATATCACTTTTGTAAAGAAGATTTTTTCCAAAATGAAAAGAAGATCTAGTCTTTGTTGGTACACCCTGTACATAAAAGTATACCTTGATACATACGCAAAGAAACTTGGCAGTGTCTCAAAAGTTTAAACTAAGTTTCAGACGTGTATTTCTAGATTTTTATAAATAGACGAAACGAATTATTGTCAAGAAGAAAGCGCAGAACTAGACAACCTGGAGCCTCACACCTGTTCATTATATTCAAATAAAATGCATAGCCTACGCACCGAGTTTGATTTATTAATGTCCATTCACCCATGCAGACAAGCCGTTTCTAAATTCTATTTTTTGCTTTTACTATTTTACGCTACTTCTACAACAATATCTACATATATAAAAATCAAATATAAATTGCGAAAAAAATGTTAGATGAATCATCGTTAAAATGGTACCTATGTATTTATTTAAATTATTTAGATAACACCTATATAACAATTTTTTGAAACTTTTGGGGTTCGTTTTCGGTAATAGCGATAATAGAATGCTGCAGAAGTGGATACTTATTATTTTATTTCAATTATTTTACAAAAAGAACAGCACACCTAATTTCACTATTCTGAACATGTAGGTACACTGGTGGTATATAATCTTAGGACACGCATCGAGGATCGAGGCAAACCTTTCCGTAGCTATTTCCATCTCTTGCTCCCGTCTCAATTATGCACGGGGGAATAAGAGAAGACAGCTATAGCTACGAAAAGATTCAGGACCCGATGCGTATCCTAAGATTATATACCACCAGTGTACATAAAGCATCCTTGTTAGTATGATAGCATTAAGTTTTAAATGCAATAAATCTATATCTGTAACAAAGCTTCAAGGTTAAAAATTACTAGCTATTGTGTTTTGGAATGTGTATGTGTTTATTTGCTTTCGCTCAATTTTTCTGATAAAACAATTGTTATTATGTACTTATTTACAACGCATTTAAATAATCCTCAAGCAAATATATATATAATATATATATATAATTGTAAAATTAGATAGATATAGTTGAGCAATATTAACAAGTGCTAGTGATCAAATATTTTTGAACAGAAATACATACACTACTTATAACTACATACAACATTAAATGATTAAACTATGTATAATCCATTCTCGTTTAAAATAGATGTGTATAATAAAAGAATCCACATGCAGTCCTCAAAAAAAATTTGCAATCCTACACGTGAAATTAAATAAACAGATGATTTCTTATGAGTGATGACTACAAAATTACACATGCCTATCATATGTCGTTCTCTTGGAAGAGATTATTTTAAGATCATTAAACGATTTCTCATCTGAGTTTATGACAGCTAATTTTTATTTTTTCTTTTCATTTCTACTTTTATGACTTATATTTGGATTTTAATATAGATATAGAAATTTGATATGTAGAAAAGAAATAAATAGTTTGATTTTTACACTAACAAAGAGGATTTATATGAATTTCTTTCCTCAGTTTTCTCAACCGTTTCATTACCATCAATAATCTTGCCGTCTTTCTGGTTTTTCAATAACTGAGGTACTGTTAAAAATTCTTCTAAGGGTTCGTTAAACACATCTACGCTGTGGAATACATTTTATTTAAACATATTTTGAAATGTCATTCATTATAGATATTTTATATTTGCCACTGTTCCGCTACCTTTTTAGTCTATCGTAGTGACAAATCTTAATGCTATGGGTTAAATTCCAACGTATAATTCCCTAATCGAAATAAACGGGAACAATCCCAGATAATAAGGTGTCAATATCTAGTTGTGAAAGCTGTAATATTATTTTTTTTTAATAATTGTACAGCTTCAATATTTGAGAATGATTAAGGCACTTGTGAAATTGGCAGCATGTGGGATTAGTTTAAATTGAATGTTTTGGTTGACAAATTCTCCTTTTGTAGATTTTGCCACTTTCTAGTCAAATATCTGTTAGAGATCATAAGTCCACTATCAGGTCATACAATATCCGTGGTTAAGAACACAGCAAGTTTCGTAAACGTTATACCTAACACTCGATAAATACTACAGATATCATGGTTAGCTTTGACATATCTAGTCTCTTCACTAACGTGCCCATAGAAGCTATCATGGTAATTGTCAGGAAAAGAGTCTCCGAACATTTCACAATACAAGAACGCAGCACACTAATTGTCAGTGTTGTCGTCTATCTGTGTCAACATCACGTACTATCAGATAGACGAAAAATTCTACCAACAAGACTTTGGCGTGACAATGGGATCTCCACTTTCTCCCATACTTACCATTAGCAATATGTGCATACATAGCGGAAATTGAGACAAAAACAATGAACTTCAGCGAACTGAAACCTAAAATGTGGTTAAGATTATATATGGGGATGACACATTTGTTATATGGCTGCATGGAAGTGAAACAATAAATGGATTCCTACAACACTTAAACAACATAGAAGAATCAATTAAGTTCAGAATGGAAATTGAAGAAAAAGGGCAGATACCCTTCGTTGATGTCCAGAAAAGGAACGGTCAAAACCTAAACACAAAGGTTTACAGGAAACCTACAAACACGGGACAATATCTGCACTATAATTTCCCACAATTTAGCGATAAAAATAAGAGTAGCCAAATACCTCTATGACAGAGCAACAATTATTTGCTCAAACACGGAAGAAAGAGACAAAGAACTCAAAAATGTATTCGAAACACTGAAACGGAATGGCTATCCCGAAAAAATACTTGAAAATGTTAAGTCTATAAGAGAACAGAGGACGGACAAGCTGGCTACTATTACTACAGCAGTCATTCCATATGTGTAAGGACTATCAGAAACAATAGAAAGATAGGAAACCAATACAACATAAGAATGGCACTCAAAACCAATAACACCATGAAATTTATCCTCACAAAGGTAAAACCTGAGAATATAAATCAAGACATGTAATTCTCGACGATGGGTTAGAAGAATATGATTTGGTGTTGATTGGACTATTTCCATCGTCTGCTGGATTTGGCGACGACAGTAGAACCACTGCCGAAACGTCGGATCTACAAAATCCAACAGCCGATGGAAACACTCCAATCAACACCAACTCATTCTTCAATATCAATCAAGACACCAACAACTGCGTATACAGAGTACCATATGAATGTGGACACCAATATATCGGTGAAACTAAGTGGCCACTCAATGTCAGGATACGAGAACATAAAGAACTAGATGACACTGAGAAATCCCGTATAGCTCAACACGCATGGAATGAGAACCATAAAATTAAATGGTAGGAAACCTCAATAATACTAGAAGTGAAAGACATAGGGCTTCCCATAATAAGAGAATATCTCTACATTAACCGAGGTGCACAACAACAACAGCATAGACTCCACCGGGACAATTGACCCACACATGAATAACCTTTAAAATTTTGGCTGTCAAATGCATGTGACAATTTGATACAAGTGACAGAGTTTTGTCAACATTTGAAATTTTATGTTCCTTCTCGCTTGAAGACTACATTGAAAACGGTCTTGTGTCCATGACATTGCTTATTTAGCAATATGAGAACAAAAATTCTTTAATTATTCAAAGTTCAACAAAACCTCTGAATGCGAGCATACTTTCAAGTTATAATAATTTTCTAGCTCTACAGCTAATTTAAAATTAGTCATTACAAACCTTGATAACAAATACCGATATATCAATTAAGAGTATGTTGTTACGTTGAAAATACCATGAATATGTAAAACAGTCTATTAGTAATCCAAATTATTTTAATGACGTTGTAGGAATGACAAAACGTCAAGTCTTACATATGTGCGTAAATACACACCTATGTTTACTAGATATTTGCATATTATGTATTATTCACGTATACCTAACTGCATATATGAATGGCAACATTTCAAAATGTAATCGACAAATCAACGAATGAAAACCGAGTGTCCGTCGAGGTCGTACTGCGTGCTCACATAAAACCGATGTTCTCGACCTACAGACATCGTTACAGGTTGTAGCCGTTGAAATTGAAACTAAGAGAAGAGATAAAAAAGGAGGACAGGTTGGCTTGCATTTACATTGCATTCGGACATCTAAATTGTCCATCTAACGGGAACCAGTGGCGGCTCGTCGCGCGTTCTCCTTTTAAATTCATTATTGTGTCTAGCTTCTCGTGTATTGTTGTATTCTTAAACCTTGAGAATTGGTTACCTATTGCATGGGTGTTTATTTATATATTGGGAAGTGATATTGTAATTAATCTATTTAAAAAATGCTTATATTTATAAATAACATACATTACCATCGTTTTTTATTCACGATTGTGCTCCCGTGTTGTGTCAGCCGCTTACACAAATATTTAACCTTGCTTTACAAAGTAATACATTTCCGACGTGCTGGAAGATTGGCAGAATAACGCCGGTTTTTAAGAAAGGTGATCGTAACTGCATAGAAAATTATAGGCCCATTACTATTCTCTCGGTATGCAGCAAAGTTTTTGAGATCCTGCTTCACACTAAAATATTTGCTTGTGTCAAGCCTTACTTGTCAAGTTACCAACATGGATTCTTTCCTAAAAGATCAACTACTACAAACCTAGTAGAGATTACACAATTTATAAGCGAATGCCTTGATGATAAGCAGCAAGTTGATGTCTTATATTCTGATTTCAGTAAGGCATTTGACACAATTAATCATTCATTACTTATCTCTAAATTATCTTCTATTGGCTTTACTCCTAGATTTATATCATTTATACAATCATACTTACATAATCGATCTTCCTACGTTCAGTTTAATGGTTTTACGTCTGCTCCATTTCAAGTTTCATCTGGGGTGCCTCAGGGCTCTAACTTAGGACCGCTTCTTTTTAATTTATATATTAATGACCTCCTGGACAGATTGGATTGCAAAGTGTTGGCTTATGCAGATGACCTCAAGATCTACAGTCGTATAACATCTATGACTGATTGCTTAGCTTTGCAAAGGAATTTAGACATCATTGAGGACTGGTGTAACACTAACAGCATATGCTTAAATACTACCAAGTGTGCGATACTTTCCTTCACCAAAAGTATGAATCCCTTCATTTTCAGATACAGTGCTCACCATTCAGAGATACCTAGGGTTACGCAATTTAAAGATCTTGGTGTAATTTTTGATCAATACTTAACTTTCTCCCCTCACATCACTTCATTGTGTTCGTCTGCTTCTGCCTCTCTAGGTTTCATTATACGGTCTTGTAGAGACTTCTCAAACATTTTAACAATCAAAGTGTTATTTTATGCATTTGTGCTGTCCAAGTTAGAGTATAGCTCTATTGTTTGGTATCCGCACTATCTTTACCAACAGCTGCTCATCGAGCGAGTTCAGAAACGATTCCTAAAATACTTATCGTTTAGACTTGATGGCATTTATCCTGCTCGCGGGACAGATTATACCTTCTTGCTGCATAGACATGACCTTCGTTCTCTTTCTCAGAGAAGAGATGAAGCCAGTGCCAAATTTCTTTTAAAATTAATAAATGGCAGTGTTGATTCACCTTCGCTTCTAAGCCAAATATCTTTCCTTGTCCCTAACTATAGTTCTAGGTCATGCGCTACATTTGCCACTATTAGAGCTCGCACTAATATTCTTTACAAGGCCCCCCTAAGCCACATGTATAGAAACGCCAACTTATTATATAGTGACCCTTTCCAAACTAGTAGTTAATATTTAAGTGCATAATAATTACTTTTTTTTTTTTTATTATTTCATACGCTATAATTTTGTTTCTTTCAGTTTTTGGTGTATTCATTTCCGATTTATTTATAGTTTGTTATGTAGTATTAGTTGGCTTTTTGTTTTGAATTATTGGCCTTTTATTTTTGTAATGTTTTTTTGTTTCAAATGTATTATTGCAATTGCACGCACACTAATGTTATTTTATTTATGTTATTTTGTCCTATTATTGGAACCTTGTTCTGTTGGACAATAAACGCTATTATTATTATTATTATTAATAACAAGTTTTATTCATGATAAAACCGGAAGCGATACAAAATTAGAAAATACGTTGAATAATTGGAAAATTACAGCAAATAGTACATTCCGAATTTTATAAAAAAAATTATCTATAAATAAAAGAAATTACCTATGGATCTATGAACTAGGACATCCGGCAGAAAAAAATTGAATCTATAGTAAAGATAATACCATAATAATTTTGAGAAAATAGCAGATGTGCTAAAAGTGAAACAAATAACAAAAAAGACTTTAGCTTTAAAAAAGAAGAAAGCGTAGTCAATAGAGAGAGAAGAAAACGAAAGACCCGAAAGAAAAAGAAAATTAAAAACGCAGAACAAGAAACTAAAAGACATAGTGATTTAATAAAGCTACTAACCACATAAAAAACAAAAATGTAAAGAGTGATTGTAATTTTTGTACACAGATATGTAGATAATGCAAACCGTGACTTGCTATTATAATGATAATAAGCAGTATAACTCTTCTAATAAACAGTAAGATGCGAATGAATCCCTGTTGGATATTAGATATTGTACTTGCCTCTTACTGCTCCCAAGATATCATTTATTATATGTCTAATACTTGATAATATCCATGTTTCTATGTGTATTAAACACCATACGAATTATATGTATTTATGTTACATTTTTAAAACCAACTTTCACATTAAGGAAAAGAAAAGAAGTGCCTTTAAAAGCATATCTTATTAAAGTAACAAAAGTGTGCATATCTGCACTTATAGATACTTACATATGTATAAAACTTATCTTTACACATACAATGTTATAGCAAAAAGTTCAATATTCCAAACAATGCTTGTTTTGTTGTAATGTTAAATTGTGCATGCCGTTAAAATCAATCTAATCGCTTTAATTTCGGTGAAATTAAAGCTTTAAAAATGTATTTATGCCTATACATTTATTTCAACTACGTATATTCTATCTATCCTAGTGTATGCACTAACAGAGGAAAAGGATAGAGTTAAAGAATGAGTTTTATAAAAAAAAACTAGAAGAGGTGTACAGAAAGATTGCGATATAAGACTAGTTGTAGGAAACTTTTAAACAAATGTATAAACCTATACAATAGGAAATCATAGTAAGCACATAAATTTAAATCGAAATAAAAGAAACTTAATTGATATAACACAGAAAGAAATTTGACAACACCAGCACCTTCTTTCAACACAAAAAAATTCATAAGATAACGGATATCCCCGGATGAAAATACACGAAATCAGATAGATCATATTCCTGTAGAAGAAAAGTCTGTGAAGAATATAAAAGATGTAAGGAGCTTCAGATCTGCAAACGCGTAAAGTCATCACAATCTCGTGAAAACAATCTTGAAACAAATGGAGCCAAAACAAGAAAGTTACGAAAAAGGAAGTATGGCCATATCCCAAAATATAGGAATAGCCTGGGGAAAGAATTAGAACAATGCTATGGAAAACAGAAATACAAAGAGAATGAAAACAAATCGAAGATGTGATACAAACTACAGTGAAAGCGTTTATAAGTCAGAGGACTAACGAAATAAGACGCGGAAAGATTGGTCTGACAAAGAATGGAAAGATCTAGTTATGAATAGGAATGATGGAAACTGTTAGAATTGAGAAATAAATACAAAAAATTATGTAATGACTTCAAAAGGATAGGTAGTAAAAAATACTTATGGAGAGAAAAAGAGAATTCGTGTAGAAGAAAAACTTAAAATATTATAAGACAGCCTTCAAACTAAAAATGTAAGAAATGAGGTGGGAAGGCAAAATAAAGGAAGAAAAAAATACTTTTTTGTAGAACCAAAGATGGAGAACTATTGGGAGGAATAAATGACGGATTAAACAGATGGAAACAATGTTTCCTAAAAGTAATGAATAATGGAAGCATAGAACGAACAACAGAAGGTAATACCAATTGGGCAGAAGCAAACGAGCAGTTAGTAGTGGTACCAACAATGAAGGGAATTATAGAAATAATTAAAACGCGTAAGTACAACAAAAGTGCTGGTGAAAGTAGGATTATAAGTAAATCATTGAAGGAAGGTGATGAGAAACTACATATAAGTATATTTAATCTAATCTTAAGCGTTTGGGAACAGGAGATATTACCAGATGAGCGGAATTAAGCTATTCTGGTCTCTGTCTTAAAAAAGCAGAAGATGAAGTACGCTTTTGGAAACGGAAGATCAGTAACTGATCTGTTATCCACGATTAAACAAATAATGGCTAATAGTTTCGAACAGAACCTTGTAGTGTCTGCACTATGTATGAAGGATTTGAGAATACTTTAAAAAATAACGAGATTGGTCAGATTAACGCTGACGTAAACTAAAAATAAAGTACTAATTAACGGAAATAAATCAGATAACTTTATAACAGAAAGTGGTGTAAGACAAGCTTGCTTAATTTGCCATGAAAACAGTACTTAGGAGAATGAATATACACGCCACGGAACCATATATAATTATAAACATCAGTGTTTGGCATATGCAAATTAAGGAGTAATCGAGGGATGCTAACTAGAAGTAGAAGAGAAATTATAGAGATAGCAAAAAGGCTTGAAAAAATCGGAAAGGTACTAGGTCTGCAAATTAATGAAAGCAAGATAAAGTGCATGATTTTGAGATGTGGCAGTCGGACAGAGATCTTACTATTACTAGTCTAATAGATAACAAAGAGTATACAATCGCTATTGTCAACATCATTAAGTACTTTTTCTCATTATTAAGGAGATGATAAAAAGACCTCACTGGTACCCATGGAGAAATCAAATCAAATCAATATATTCTGTCTTTGCAATGGTTTTCTAAGGCCGTGAGGTCGTGCATTTATTTTCCCCGTTTGCATACTGACTACTTTTAGCATAAATTTTACGTACTGTATTTTGGGTTAACTTTATACTGTCTTTCTACAACAGCAGATGTCCTCATAGAGTTCATAATTAACGCCCATATTTCGTGATTTCTGGCATTTCGCATTCTTTCACGTTGCAATGGTGTTCCATAGTTCCAGTTTGATATAATGACAAGCACACTTAATGACAGTTCAAGAAATTTTTCTGATAAATGGTGAAAGTCATTGGTTGAAAGTGAAATACAAATGACAAATCACGAAAGAAATATTTTTAATTATTTGATAATGTTCATTCACTGGGGATGTATACTTACTGGACAGTTCATCTAATATTTAATAATTAAGGAAAGAAATAAAGTATATAAGCGATTTTATTCATGTAGACAAAACAATTTTTACACCATTCTCGTACAAGACCCATCACATCTACATCACAAATATATTCAATGTGGCCTATAAGTATTTTGTGGTTGTTGTTGTTGTTGCTGCTGCAGTGGCTGGAAGTTGCATTGCATGCACGGGTTATTATTACTCATTGGGTTATTGAAACCCAATGTTACGGCCACTGAGTTTGCTGCTGCAGGGGTTGTTGGGGAACATCAACGCGTACAGGTTGCAAGTTTCCGTACGGAGATCCCATATTTCCTCCCATGTTCGTATTTCCCATAGGCGACATATTCATAAGGAGTAAATTTTAATAATCAAATCACTAAGGCGAGTGAAATTGATGAGAGGCTAACAAATGCAAACAGAAGTGCTGGAATCCTTATGAGAAGGAACTAAACTCTTACAAGCACTAAGAACTTATCAAACAGTCATAAGGCCAATAATTCTATATGCCAGCGAAATATGGATTATGAACAAAAACGAAGAAAAGTAACTAGATGTATAGGAGAGAAAGATTCTAAGACGAATATATGGGGGAAAGAAAATTGATGACTAATGGGAAAGACGACCTATAAAGAATTGTATAACTTGAATCGAAGAGCAATGGATTATGACCTAAAAAAAAAATTGAAAATTGGGAGAAACACGCAAAGAACAGAAAGAGATGGAGGTCAAGCCTTAGGGCTGAACGGCCCGTAGAGCTGTATAGGTATGTCTATCCTATGCCCATACTTATTTCTTTTTCAATACTATATTGAAAGTAGATACAACTTCCATTTTAAACATATATTACTGTTAAGAGATGCATTACAGAACCATGGAAAAAGTTGTTATCCAATCCATTGCTATTTTAACTACTTTATGTAATTTCACCGTTATACGTACTTACGAACTAATTGTATACCACGTGGCAGAAATTAAAAGTGAACGTTACAAGCTATACCATGACAGCTCTTAAGAAATTCTATAATAAAACAAGAAGTCGGTGTATGCGACAACGTCTGCTACACCCAGAAAAAGAAAAACATCAAAACAAAATAATGTTAAAAACATGCTTTTGAGCAAATCAAAAACATAATCTTCGCAAAAATCAATACTTTCCGGATTAACTGGAAATGTATTCAAAGGTATATATCAAAATGTATATTTACATTAAATAGGAAAAACCGCACAGAGAGGCATTCATTTTATAGCCACCACCTACAAAATGTATCTCTAAAGGTTTGAATAAACGATAAAATATAGCCACAATTTATATTATAATTCCCCGAACTCAATCTCCATACTAATCTATTCTCGCTAAACATAACTCATTTTATTAATGAGAATTTTCCTGATCGCGTTTTTCACTTCTTTCCGGAAACCTATAACGCTCCCGTCACACGTCACGCCCATGAGAAAAAGAATTCTTGTTTATATTAGCCCTCGTGACTTTAACCTTTACCTCCGTGATATCTCGTGCGACTTTCATCTGTTTGACCGGCCCATTAACAAATTCTTATATGGTTGAGAGTGAGTCTCGGACAACGTTCACATTGGATTATTATCGAGTTTTTGTTTACCGGATAATAAATAAACAAGGCGGTGTCTTCTCTCTCAACTTTTAGCCACCTACCACTTTCGTGTTTTGAATGCAAAACCGACAATACATATTTGACTAATTTGTCATGGTGATAAAGAAACAAAGTAGGTTCTTCCAAAAAGTACACAAAAAATTTAATTAAGCACAGTATTTCTACCTTATTTCTTTATCATTATGTGTATTTGATATTGCACGATTTCAACTAATCTAGATTTGTAAGCAATAAACGGGTAAATATTTGTACAACGTACATTTCCAAAAACTCTAAAGTTCAGTTGTAATGATTCTTATATATACATTGAAACGATAGGCCCCTTCTTGGAAATTCTATTTGAGAAGTGGAGCAATTGACGCTCATGTTATCGACATTACACTTTCATTCGTGTTTGGGAGTTTATGAAAATATAAAAACCATATTTGAACAGTTCAATTTCGTATGCATATTCCCAATACCTAGAAGAGATAACTGCAGTTTTATCTAATATTGATCTAAAATAGATAGATATTAGTCGATTACATAAAAAAAAACTTACTTACTATCATTAATATAATCTATTTTAGGAAATTACTAATCTATTGGAAAAATACACCTAAAAATAAATACCGGTTTCCACAAACCAATTTGTCTTGTTTCAAAAATGTCGTTTTAATATTATCGGTATTATAAGCCAGTAAAATGCATAGCCCTAATTTACATTGTCGCCACAGATTGTAGATTGTCACTTTATCAGTGTCCAATGGATTTGTGTCTGTTTATTTAACTGAATCAGAATTGTTTGCAAGGACATGCGAAATTCCTTTCTATTTATTTACTACAGTAAAGGAAATGCTGATACCGTCAAATATTTATTTACCCACTTTGTAAATTTAAGAGATCTTTATTTTCAGTTTTATTTTTACTTTTATATTACGAACATTAAAAATATCATTAAAGCATTTCATATTTTATTCTAGAACTCTTAGAAATAGTTTATTATTATTTTTCAGGTTTGGCAGCCTAAATATGAAACCCCTTAATGTTTCTCATGAATTTAGAAACATAAATATCCTTCCAAAGTAAAAACTTGAACAAAAACATGAAACATTTTATATCCAAAATAAATTACAATAAAAACTACCATTATAATGCGATTGCATGGATCAGCTGCAAATTAAAAATGTAATATCTTGTCCGTCATATACTAGAACAAATCATAAGTATTACATATTCAGGAACCTATGTAAATAGTAAAAGGAATTTGGTTAAAGTTCAACGACAAATATTTAAAACAGCATCTATTCAAACTATTCTGGGGGAATAAGTACATGAAAATAAAAAAAAAACAGCGTGAACATGCATTGAAGTGTAGTGGCGGTCATCACATATGCCTGTGAAACTAGAGCAGAAACGAATAAAACAAAACTAAAGACCAAAACAACAGAAATAAATACCCTAACAAGCACATGCACCCAAGTGTCCACCTCCGATTTTGATGAAATTTGGTAGGGACACAGAATACCGAAAAATATTTCACACGTATTTTTTTTTAGCGTCCCGTTTTTGGTTTTAAGGGATACAACGGTGGCTCAAAGTTAACGCCGAAAATACATTTTTCCCAATATTTCGAACACGAGAAGGGATATCGAAATCGGGTAAAAACGAGATTGGATATGCTTTTGTATTTTTTCTAAATGTCCGTTTTAGGGAAGAAGTCATTTCTATTTTCCGTAGACTATTTTTCTTTAGATTCTTATAATAAAATTTAATGCCGCATTGTATTTAAACTAAAACCTGTTTGTTATTTTAGAATGATGTCAAACACTGTTTGTGCGAGTGCTTCTTCAGTTCCATTTTGCGTAAATCCAGATATTACCCTGGTAATGGTTATTTATTAAACTTGTTAATATTGTCAAGACATTCAGTATATTTAACGCAAAATAGACCATTCTAGGTGCATCACAATTACCTTAAAAAATATAGTTGATAACTAACTGTAACCGACACTTTATGATAACGCACTGTACAATTAGCAAGCCGATCACACTCTTATATACATACATAAAGAAATGTATATTTAAATCACAACCGTATATTGTCAAAAAAAATACATTATCTTGCCAAAGACGTCATCAAGGCATAAAACGCTAATAAATAAATCAACATTTTAGGGCATACGGTTTGTATGTATCATATTGCTTTTTTATTCTAGAATAACTAACAATTTTTAGTTTAAATATAATGCGGCATTAAATTTTATTCTAAGAATCCAAAGAAAAATAGTCTACGGTAGGCGCATGACGACATCATTAAATAAATGCTTTCCTGCTGATGATGATTTCACACTGTAAGAAGCGCATTCATTGTATGACGTCATCTTCCCTAAAACGGACATTTAGAAAAAAATTAAAACTCACATAATTTTTATTTTTGCATGATGTTTAAAGATAAAAAAAGAAAAAATAAATTCATAATATGCAAGGGCAAGGGGCAGAAAAAAAATGTTTGAACCCCCTAACTACCCTGCGGGTGCGCCACTGTTCTTTTTCAAGCTAAAATGTAGTGTTACTAACAAGGAACAATCTCGTCTTTGCTCTCGATCTCCATATTTCTTCTCGTTTCCAAAATATAGCAAAAATTGTATTTTTGGCGGTAACTTTGAGCCCTCATTACACCCCCTAAAACCAAAAACGGGACGAAAAAAAAAAACTGTCAAATATTTTTGTTATTCTGCATCCCTACCAAATTTTATCAAAATTGGAGGTGGACACTTAGGTGCCTTTGCTTGTAAGTGCTATTGGAGAGGTCTTAAGATCCAGAACAGAAAAACGCAATAAAGAAATAAAAAGGCAATGTGACATGCCAAATATAAGCAAATTCATGAAAAATAGAAGAAAACAACGGTGCCAACATTCCTATATAATGCAAGAATATCGGTTACCAAAAATGGTAAAAGAACAATTCGAATGTTTTCCTTTGAAAGTGACAGGAGCCTTATTTTTGATTTTAAATTACTTGGACTTTTCGCAAATTGAATGGAAATAAATTGAACGTATCTATTCAAATAAATTATGCTTTTGGCCAAAATTATGAAAATTTGGACGTGATTGAATGCAAAAGGAAGAACACCTTTCTTTATGTAATATATAATACATATGTATGTATATATCTACTCGTATGATGTCAATAAATTGATATCATTAACAAAGCTGCATGAGAAAAGAAATACTAAGACACCACTGAAAAGATAGGCTCTAAGTAGGCAATCTCCACCAGTTGAATAAACATTGTAAATAATGAAAGATTAATTGATCAAAGAAATTAAAAGGAAAATTAATTAATGAAGGAGAAAGAGGAAGTAAAAGAAAATGAAACACTTAATTTTAATAAATATGATCTTACTAACGCAATCAAGTATTTACTTAAGAGCTTCTGTTAGTCCAAATCTGATTTGATGCCCAGAAGAAAAAGTTTATTTTTAACGGAACAACAGCCGAGAATGGAACTGGAGTCAGAATATAGAGTGATCTGAGAGATAGAATGATCGTCCTTCCACTAGGAAAATATGCCACGATATTTCGAGCACTTTCCAGACTTATGCAAAATTGTGTTGTGCAACAAAAATCAATCAGACTACTTTTAAGAACAAACGGATTTTCTATTAGAACAGTAAGGCATTAGTGAACGCTAGAATACAGCCAAGAATAGTTTGGAAATATATTCGAGGACTGTATTATATAGTGTATAACCAGATCGTAATATAGTTTATTGTGGGTACTCGAGCATCCGGGAATCGAAGGAAACAAGAAAGCCGATGAGTTATCAAGGAAGATATCATTGGATTCACATATTAACCCAGAACATGTTGTAGGAGTGTCAATAACACAGCACCAGAGTAGATAAGCGCTTGGGTACAAAAGAAACACAAAGGAGCACTGGAATTACACAACGAGGTATTTTCATTAAGAGATCATCAAAAAGGAAGACCGAACAACCCAGCGATTATATCCGCTCAACCTGAGAGACTGTAGCGGTCTTTAGTGCAACGTACTAGAATATTGGAATGGCTGGTACGATTTGATGGGTAAATCAGGGATTAAATACAAAAAGCAAATAGGTTGCGAAAAAGCATATTGCTGTACATTCTATGATTTCTTTATGGCATTAAAATGAATCAAACTTCTTTTTCGGCCATAGGTCAAGCTCTCTTATAAAAGCGTTAGTTACCTCCGTGGCTGACATTATGTTTATATAGTGGCCATGCAAAGTAGTATTCAAAAACGTAGGTGTTCAAAAAAGTCGGCAAGCAAATCCAACCTAAAGAGAATTAGTAGAAAAGTTTCTATACCTATGTTTATTTCTAACATTAAAAGAACATCAGAACTTCTTCTTTTGACTAAAAACCTTTTTATGATGTTACCACTCAAAACCCATCTTACATATGTGTGGTATAAAGGAACCAATGTGCCTTAATGACTGAAGGCACATTTTAAATACTAATTTTGAAAGAAGCTTGGATGTTTCTTCTTACTAAAAAGTCTCAAAATATCTATTTTTAAAGTACATATACAAGTATTATTAATAGTAATAATAACTTACAATTTGTACGAGGTTTTCACTAACTAGCAGAAATAAAAGTAGACCTAAATTTGTTGATCTTGCAAAATTCAGGTGAGTATTTTAATATTCTTAATCCTCGCAATACGTAAACATTACAGTGATTTCTAGTTTACGTAAATCTACACACGTACGTAAAATACATATAATAAAAAAGAATGTAACTTATTCCGACAGATAACTCGTGACTGAAATGTTTGAAGTGCCACCGCCTGGTAGCAGAAAGATTAATAGTGCCTACCACGAAAAGTGACATTTCGTTACTTTGTAGCCATGTCAATAGGATGTAGTGGGCAGTCGTTGACACTTCCGACAAATTTTTGTTTTCTATTTCCTGTATACACGTTACCTTCCAATTATTTTAATCACGTACGAACAAGGAGACGTGGTGTGTGGCGTATATCCATTATTCGTTCCAGAGATCTAAAGTTTTATTTACCGTGAACTTTGCTGTTTAGCGTTTCAAAATCAATATCACGACTTTATTTTACAACAAAATGTTTGATTTTGCAAAAGTAGCTAACAAAATGTTAAAATAAGCTATACTTGCAGCCCAAAACTACCACAAAAACCAAAACTAAAACCAAATGTTTTCACGCTTTGATTTATTTTAATATAAATAACTTTAAGATTGTGTAAAAGTTGAAAACAACACCAACGACGACTCTATAGCAATGTTAACTTGATATGACAAATGGACACGTAGCTGTTCCCTAACAACCAGTTTCTCACGATCTGGAAACTACATTTGTCCCCGCCTTTTTAAAGGTATATTGCACCGGTTTAGCAGCCGGATGAGCACTTACGACAAGAGATTACGGTATCGCACTGCCGTCTACTTCATTTAGAAATGGCCATTTACCGGGGCAAAGAGGTCACGTCTTTTTCTTGCACTCCACGCAGAATGCAGCTTTTGAATTATTAAAATCGTCGAAATGAGCACATTAAACGTTTAGGTACTTCACCCTTAGCTGTTTCGGTCCCTTCAAATTTAGCCAATAAGCAGGAAAGAACTAGTTGTCATCGCATAAACGTAAAACAATGTTGAACAGTATTGGATGCGATAACTTACATCACAAAATCAAGCGAGATACTTACATTTCTGCTTTTTCACTTCATTTAATTACTTACCTTCTGGTCTACAATCCAAGACACTGCCTGATACTGATTTTGATGAAAATGTTTGCTTGTACAGGCGATACATTACATCAGACAATATGCAAATGAGCTAGAAATAACAAATTGTGTACCTTAACCACACTAGCTAAATAAACAACTAAATCGAATTCGGGAAGATACAGTAACGGTTGATGCTACCTTTTCTGTTAAAATTTAATCAAACTGCTTAATACAACTCATATATATTTGTCGGCTAGAAAGGATTTTTGTGTGCAACAATTGTCTTTAAGGAGACCCTAATAATTTATATACACAAATATATATATACTTTCCAAAGAACCAATTCCATTGTCCTATTTGTCTGTATTGTGTATATTGTTGCAATGGCGTACTGTTTATTTAAAAATATGAAAATAGGCACACTGCTAATGTTTTCTTACTTTCTTGTACACTTTTCCTTATGTATTAATGTAATGGCAACACATATATACATGCTACTTACTTTTATTTTTAACAAATCCGCCAGCTATGGAATGAAATCTATTCTTCAAGTTTCGATAATTTTTAGCTTTTTGCGATTTACACCATTGTTGTGAATATACGTTATTAGTCTTTTCTAGATCTACCACACTACTAGAGAAGCGATTTTCTTGATTCAGTTGTATCTGTTTCCTCTATCCTCTTTACCCACATTTATTTTAACCATAATAACGACAATTCCTCCTTTTAACACTATCAGATGCAAATAAACATCCCCACAGTATGTTTACGCCTTTAATCATTTTCAAAAATCTATCCAAAAACATCAAATTCGAACTTCCACTCCCACCCCAAGGGTACTACGTGTCAAAATACAAAAGTTTTGTCTGAAACACTTTTTGCAATTCTTGATAAATGGCACTAAAATTTTGTAGGAATATTTTTTGTGATTTCTAAAGAGAAGTTTGAAAACCGCCAAAATATCGCTTAAAAAAACTAACCATGTGTTCAGGCTCTCTATGGTACCTGAAGCGATTCCGAAGGTACCCGATTGTATCTGAAGTGGTTCCAAAGATACCTATGTACTTAACCAAGTACCCGCAGTTATTCCGAAGGTATTCAACCATACCTTAAGTGGTTTCGAGGGTATCCAAGGATTCCTTAAGTAATCTGAAAGGTAACCCATAATACCAAAGATGACTTTTCAAAAATCCGATGATGTTTTAATGTAACTACATTTAGCGTAACCTACGAACAACGACGTGAAGATAGTGGTTTTCTGTTCCGTTCGGAGTGCTTAGTTTAAGTGATTGCCTCTCACCAATGGGGTGCTTGATTAACGCAGGGTGCTCTAAACCATTTTAAAACAAAGCTTAAAATCAAGATAAACAATTAAAATCTAAATCCCAAATAAAAATGAAAATCTGAAATCAAAACTCAATTCCATAAGTAATAATTTTATGACATCATTCGAGGAATCCTTGGATACCTTCAAAACCACTGGAAAAATCGTCGGTCACGTTCGAAACCACTTAAGGTGCGATTGAATGACTTCCAAATAACTTCAGGTACCATTAGGTATCATCGGAATTACTTCAAGTACGATCGGGGACATTCCTCACCCTGAGCAAATGATTTAGGTAGTTTTTCTAATCGATATTTTGACGGTCTTCAGAACTTTACAAAAATTACTTCCTAGGAATTTCAGCGCCATCTATCAAGAATCGAAAAACAAAGTTTCAGACAAAACTTACGCAGCAGTCATACAGCAACAAAACATCTACAAAAACTAAAACCGTCTCATCACAGTTACTAAATATCGTGTTTATCAACTTTTAAACCATAGAACACCAGAAAACGACAGATATTAAAAACCGGTTGATCATTTTTTACTGAATATCACCGAATACCATTGGGTTAGTTCACTATCATTGGTTTTCCGATTCCAAAACCGGTTTTGAAAACCAGTCACAATTTTGTTTTAAAAACCATCAATAGAAAATCGGTTTCGGATCTCAGCTCTAAATTAAACGTAATAGCATTTATGTTATATTCATCTCAAGTTGTCTTTTATGATAAATACGCGAATTATTCTGATAATATAATTATCGTAAATAAAATGAGTTATTTGAATAACATATAATTACACAAACAAAAACAAATCTGTATTTTTATTTGAGTAATGAATGAAATAGAAAATACAACGTATTATTTAATAATTAAATAATACAGTAAAGCATTACCTATTCTTTTTTTTAAGATAAATAACGCGGATTCTCTTTTTATGTTTGTGTATGTATTATGTATTATTCTGGATACATTTTGCCCATCAATGCAGGTATGTGCCTGCAATTTTACGATTTACAATGCTCGAGTGCCTAGAAATATGCCAAGTTTTATAAAAATCTGAAACGAAAACTTCAAAATGTTCCCTTCTAAATCGAAAAGAAAACGGAAGAATCGAAAAATTATTGGTTTTAAAGTGCGTTGTTTTCTGATCTACAAAAACTAAAACTTTATTTCAACGACCACGTACTATCTGCAAACTTTATCGCATGTTTATGCAGTATTTTACATTTTATTCCCAATTGTTTACATTTAAGACTTCGCGTACCTTATCTCGTCAGTAATTAATTAGACATTAACATCATTATATTAACTCGTGGCCTTGGTTCAATTGCAAGCAGTTTGAAAAACAGATTTACATTCCTTGTCGCGAATTATTCATGTATCAACAAACAAGCTTAGAGTTCGTTTATTTCCTAAAAAAAATAAGTTTTATTTACCATTAGTGTTTATTTGTTCATTTCTATTTTGAACCTTGTTTGTGTTTTAGAATAACTTTCTTAATAATATTTTGAATAGACGAAAGAGCTCAAGATTTAACAGAAACATATATATATATATATATAAAGTCAGCTCTCCGGGCCAAGAAGACCCAAGGCTTGGTTGCACTGTTTCGTCCATTCCTCCTTATTTAGTGATCGCCTCCGCCAGTCCCTCACCTTCAGCTGTTCCAGGTCCCTTTGCACCGCTTGGAGCCATCCTGTTCTTGGTCTGCCCCTTCCTCTCCTTCCGCTCACACCCCCAAACAAAACTTGTTTCGTTGGTCGGTCGTCGTTTCATCTAGCTACGTGCCCTAACCATCTCATTCTCTGAGATCTTATCACATTAGTTATACACGGTTCCCCGTACAGCTGCTTCATTTCATCATTCGTTCTTCTCATCCATTGATCGCCCACCTTTTTCCCTCCATATATTCTTCTTAGCACCTTCCTTTCAAAGATTTCCAACGCATTTACTTCTGTTTTATTCAACTTCCATAGTTCACTTCCATACATGACTACCAGTCTTATTATAGTTTTATATAACTGTTTCTTTAGATTTCTCGAAGTATCCTTTGATTTTAACAAGCTGTGCAGTCCTCCCATACATTTTATACCCTTTGTTATTCTTTCCTGAATTTCTATATTTCCTCAGACTTATTAGTAATAGTTATTCATAAATAACTAAATCTTTGCACTTAATCGAAACAGTACTGCGTCTCCTCGGTGTTAACATATAAGATCTTCGTTTTCGTATATCTATTTTCATCCCCGAGCACCATATACTTAGTTTTATCTTCGTTTATTATTAGACCTTTATCCTTTGCTGTTCTCTCTATTTGTTTTATAGCTTCTACTAAATTCGTTTTGGTTCTTGCAAGGATCACAATGTCATCAGCGTAGGCCAGTATTTGTTTAGTTTGGTTATATATTGTTCCTTTTGTTTTCAGTCCGCTCTCTCTCACAGCGTTTTCCAAAACGATATTAAACAGAGTTTTAGACAACGGGTCTCCCTGTCTCAAACCCTTAGGCACTCCGAACTTTTCTCCAGGCAGTCGGTTTATGCACACTTTATAGTCTGTTTCCGATAATGTCATTTTTGTCAGATTTACGATTTTTTCTTGTACTCCAAGTGATCTCTTTGCTTCGTATAATTTTTCTCTCCTCACTGAAACATACTGTCACTATATCAGGTTGCCCATATTCAATGTTGCAAGACGATATGCTTCCTATTTGTAGAGATATGAAGTTGAGCAAGGTGTCATTCAAAATGCTTGGTGTAATTATAAAAGGTATACTTTTTTAAAAATGCCCCTTCTAAGCTACCCTCTAGAAACCCACCCCAAATTTGTTTTTTTAAAATGCACCCCTCACCTTTTTTGGCACCATGATCGAGATACGAAGAGATTGGAATACAATGATATAAACAAAAATTGCATTAAAGAAATGCTTAATACAAATGTATCATATCAATAATAAATAACAGAAAGACTCTTACAAAGGATAAGGTAAATATTAAATACATTAATAATTCATAAAATTAATCACTTACAGATATTGTTCGGAAAGACCCCCATTGATGCAACACGCTTCAAATCCTAGAAGTTGCTAATGTAATTATATTCATTGTAACGGAAAATTACATGCATGCCGAATCTAAAGTTTCAAATCGACTAAGTCCATAGGCGGAGTAGAATACACGCATTCTTTCAAATACCCCCACAAAAAGAAGTCCAGGGCTTAAGTATGGCGAGCGAGCTGGTCATTGAATGAGACCGTTAGTATCAATCGATCTGTTAGGATATACCTACATGATTTAAATACTCTACAACCCCCGATTTATGAAGTGGAACGCCATCCTATTACTACCACAAATCATTGTGCTCTACTAACAGAACATCTTCCATTAACTTGAAAAGATCATTTTGTACAAATTGTAAATAACGTTGCCCTGTCAAAGTTCATTCAAAGATGTATGAACCAATGATACGCTCATTAAATAATCCGCACCAAACGTTAACACCACATATTATCTCAAAATGAATCTCACCCATCCATAGATGTTTTGCGGGAGCCCTGTAATGGCAGTTGTGGCGATTCATCACCTCATCATTATGAAATCATGCCATGTCAGCCCACAAAATCTTATTGGTAATATGGGGATTATCGTTTAGCAGTCTCCGTTCAAAATCTGTAGGCCGTAATGCCTACAACAAATGAATTTTAAAAGAATGATATTTGGGAAACGTTAGTATTCTCTGTACTGTTGATTTACTTATTCCCATATGTCTTACTACAGTTGTAACTGAAATATGTGGATGCAATTCGACATAATTCAGTACATTTATTTGAATTTCTTCTGTTGTAACTGGTGTTATATGGCGAAAATGTTTTAAATTTGATGGACATGAGCCCGTTCGTATTTTAGCTTCAATACGAAGAAATGCCATACATGGTGATACCATCCTGTCAAGAAATCGCTCTTCGTAAGTGTTGCAGCTTCATGAGAAGTTTTATGGCACTCTCTATAAATTAATAACATATGGACAGATTCATTTGAATAACAAATAGAAGGCATTTTAAATATTTTATAACACCTACTCCACTGCAGTATTCAACTATACATAAACTATTTTTATAAATCGAAATAAATATCTGAATCTTTCGGTTCGAATCTACAAAGCCAGGCACGCATTTTTTATGGCATCACACAAACCAACCTATACGTTTGTATATGTACAACTACATTTAAACTAACAGTTTATAATATATCTTTTATTAGTAACTATTCAAATAAGGCAGATGTCACTTGTAACATGAATCCGAGACGCCCGGTATATAGTGTCTCACGTTTTTAATATTTTGATTATCCTGGCAAGTTTATTATTCATCTTTTAAGGAAAATACTGCATTGTATGCACATTAAATTAATTAAATCATTTATGTAACCGGAAAACGTGAACAGGATTTTGCATGCTTCTAGCTCGTAAAATGCAAAGTGCAATTATAACACTCCTAATACATGGATATTCTAATTATATAGACACATAACACATAGGGGTCAAAAACATATTAATGGGCATCTTTTATAACCTATAAATATTTACAATCCCACGATGCATTGTCTCACCTGTGCAACTTACGCAATAAAATATTGCAGCTGTGTTTGTCCTTCGTCCTCATTGTAACACTACACACATTATCTTTGTACTTTGCATCCGTGCCGTATAAATATACATAGGTGTAATATGCGTTACTTAATACAAAGGAAAAAGCCGGAAAGACGTCGCCTTTTACATTTATTTTCCTGCTCAATGCGTTTTCCAAGAATTAATTTCACTAAAACAATCGATAAGAAACGAGTAACCCCAGGTGGCGAAATGCCGTGATTTCGAAATCCATTATGATATTCCGCACGACATTTCGTGATCACTAAAAACGGATCCGTATAATAATCTGATTGTTCTACTCATGATTTTAAGGATATTGGTGACCGCCTTCGAACAAAATTAATTTTGCAGGCTAATCTAATCGTTTCGTGGTGTAAATTGTTGAATGATTGGATGGTTTTTGCTTCCACGCTTTAACGCTTACCTTCATTGTTATTCCGAAAGCATTGAATGTTTTTGCAATTCTAACAGCCGTATGGATAGGTCTTACTTTTACTAGGCGCGTGCTTTCCGAGATGCAGTAAAAGTTACATATTAGTTAATCTACATAACCTAATATGCAGTTTTTTTATGTGTTGAGTAGGCGATCATAAAAAAATTGATTAAAAACCTACTGCATACACTATCTTTCACGAAAATTTGACCAGGGAAGAAGAAAAGAAAGTTTTACAAATACTTTAATCCAATAGGTTTTATTGCATTCAATCTTAATATATATTGGTTTAAAACTTAAAACAGCTGCAAATTAAATAAGCAAAGAATTAGCCACAAAAAATTTAATTAAACATTTTATGACCAGGATCAAAAAACTGGGTTTGCACCGGATTATTTTAATCTGTTTAATAATTATGTTTTAGCAATGGGATCAAGCAGGTAAAGATTTTATACCAACTCTTCTCTCCCTCTTAGAACCTCATCCGCATCCGGCTTGGTCATTTAATGTTACGGTGAGAAGTCGTACAATAAGCGAATCAAAATGCTCGAAATGCCCCGTAGTAAATCAATATCTGTTTCAACATAATAACCGTGTATGAAAGAGATTATGCCAGCAGGAAAATTGGTGGAAGATTAAATCTAGCGACGTCCACAGTAAAATACACCATTCGCTGATATCAAGAAACACGCGCTTTGGAAGACCGTGACCGTCCAGGTCACAATTAATAAACAAACGAAAATCGTAGAAAAACAACACTGACAAAGAAATTCAATCGCAGTCGACCCGGAGGTAACCAATTAGAAAGACTACAGTGGGCTCGAGAATATCGAGACTGGACGGTGGAAATACTTACAAAATGTGTTATGAATCCATATTTAAGGCATTTGGTTAAAGTAGAAAGGTGTTTGTGAAACAATCCACCAAAAAAAAGAATGCATTCTGAAAGATTTGTATCAACAGTAACACGCTATGGCGATTCAGTTACAATTTGGCGTTGTTTTTTATACTTTATTCATGATAACGCTCCAACGTATCAACCTGAACATACAAACAGTATTTGAGCCACTAAAATGAAGCGAATATTTTACAAATAAAGACGTGACTATCACAGAGTCTTGATATCTACCCCATGGAGCTTTTGATAGATGAGCGTGATAGAAGGGAAGGAATTGTTGGTCCTACTTCAAAGGAACAACTGCGAAATGTTCTGCAACAAGAATGGGATAATATTCCATGCTATACATTAACAAAATTAATCGCAATGATAGCAGTTGTGCAAGTAGTCGATCAACGGTTTTTATTTTTTTATTAGAAGAATATTTAAGAAATAAAATTGAAAAATACAATTTTCGTTAGCTTATAATAGTTTTTGTCTTTTAGAGTGGCAAATTTATTTTTTTAGTATTAGTTGCCTTCAATTTTTTTTAAGCATTTGTTACTTGGTCAAACTTCTGTGGACGGTAGTGTACATCCAAATACTTGTAACTAAATTAAAGGAACTCACTTCATCGAAAATCATGACATGATATCATACACAGTGTATGAATTCATTAAAAATCTAGACAACTCATGTGAAGTTCTAATTGCATCACACTATGTAAAAACTAAACTTTTATTACTAATTCGCGGTTATTCTTCTTAAACTGTTTTAAATAATTGCTGCTTGGACCATTCTTAGTGAATAAGTACCTAACTGTTTTTAATGAGACAAGAGACTAAATGAAAGAAGATCTTGGCCACATAATACGAGGACAAAATAATAATAGTAATAATTAATTAACTTCTTTATTAAACGATATTTCGAAAAGCACGTGAATTTTATTTAAAGAAGGCACTTTTTCATTTGTGGTTATCTAGCTACAGCCATTTAAATTTATTTGTGTGTGTAATGTTATTGCATTCTTTTCCAACACAAATAAATTCTCTGTTTCTTGGAACTACCACTATTGTGAATTATTTTCTTACCGTTCACAAAATACAGCATATCTCAATACAGCGTGTTTTCTAAAATAAAATTTTTGAAGTTGGCGATGGTTATGTTTGTCAAAAATAATTTTTGGATCCAAAACGGTCGCAATAAGTTTTAGAAAATTGCCTCTCACCGTGTGTAACACTTTAAACGAATTGTTCACTCATTGCCCAGCTAATATTTTTTATTTTGTTTTGAAATGCTCGAGATCGTGCAGTTATTAGATCCGTAACCGGTATTTTTAAACTAACCCCTCATAAGGAGATCTAGTAAGGATCTGGCGATTCAATTAATCCTCGTTGTCCAATCCATCTATCAGGGAAAGTATTAAGAATTGTTCCAGTATACACAAAAAAAAATTGAGAAAAAACTTCACCTAGTGGATGAGACATATTTCCTGTTCAGCTGATTTAAGTCTACTGCATCCTTTTGTAGCATTATCACGCCGATCTATTTTAATAGACCAAATAATGAAAATGATCTAAGGCCTTAAGTTTAAGACGTAGAAAGTGTGAACCCGAAATGATCTAGTAATTCACCCAAGGAGTGCCAATTTTTTAACGAAAAATATTTCAAGTAATTGCTTTCGCTTTAGACCTTAAAATTATATTTGCTAAAAGTAATCATAATAGTGGAAATAAAAAATATTGATTTTAAATCAAAAAAAAAAAAATATTTGTTCGTCAACTAACGCTTTTAACGTATCTCACCATTTTTCGAAGCAGGTACTACTTAATTACAAAGTTCCGAATATCGTGTGATGCAGTTTGAATAAAGGTTTCGGTAAAAACTTTATTCCGACTGCGTCAAAATTCAAATTTGATTTGTTGTTCTGACTTATAATCTTTCACATCGAAAATAAAATCCTGTTTGTAATAAAATATTACATTTTCTTCATCTTCTTTTGTTCATAAAAAAAAAATGATTTTTCAGCACAAGTAAATGTTCCTTTTAAATAACAAAAAATTAAGTTTTATTTAAAACAGTTTCATACCAAAAGGTTTCTTGATTTAATAAATATTTTTTCAACAAAAGCACACACGTTTCCTTCTTTCATTACATTGAGTATAAACAATATTACTTTGAAGCAAAGAAATATGCTTGAAAAATTCTTCTTTAATTCGAAGAATTAGAGTTTAACACCCAGCATGTTGTCAGAGTATAATAAAGACCTAGTTTTTTCTATTAAATAACCTAAAAATATATCAATTTATTATTCAATGAACTTTCTAAGCGAAAAGTAGCGTTATTCACTGAATTTAAGTTTTAAGAAGTGGGTGAGGATCATGTTTAGACGTGATAATTACGTGTTTTAACACGAATTTTAAAGTACCTTCAAAACGGACAATTATCATCTTATTGTTAGAAATGCGTTAATATAAACACTTATACATTCAAACACTTCAATTCTACTTTTCTATGAAAATAAGAAAGAAATGTTTGCATACATAAACAATAAATGCCCAGACAAAATATTCTCTAAACTAATTCTTCATCTCAGGGCAATCGTACATTGTTCTTTTTGCTATTACGTAGACTATATCCCGGGTGCAAGCAACCACATGCTCATTTCCAATTATGACTTTAGATTGCAAGATAAATAAGTTCCTTCATGTTAAGTAATAATTTCACTCGCTGGATGGAAATGTTTATTATCTTTGCGCGAACATATTTTCGTATATTTCCGTCTTTACTATTTTTAACATTATTTATTTATTTATAAAGATTTGCCTAATATTCACCTGTAATATCTTGTGTAAAATATGCTGTATATATTCTCGCTGGAATTGTTGGTTTAATTTGATTTACTGTTTCAAAAACTATTAGAAATCGCTGTTTACGTGCTATAATTCGGTAGTAGCTCCAGGATACCGGCAAAAATAAATCGCCCAATTTAAAATTCAACAAATTATCAATCACCTTAATCAGTTAACGCTAATTTAATACTTCCGGTAATATCAAAAAGATTTAACATCCTTACATTTTTGTTTACAAATTAATTCTAAGGAATAGATATTAATAACAAATTAAATATGCCATCATTACTGCCACCAAGTTTATTTATACTGGAGTTCTTAGTAACTTTCATTGACGTTCTAAACATAAATCTATTCCGTCCTACGCCGATTTTTGACAAATGTGAATAAAAGAGTATTAGAATATTAACCAATTTTCATTATATGTGTTAAGGAATAATAAATCGTTTTTTTTTTTCGATAAAAAAATAATTTTTGTTTTTCCTTTATTTTCTCAAGTAATTTTACATTTTAACCTAACTTTATCAGAAGAGATATAGCCAACAGTAGCGGAAATAGTTCTAGAGTAATTGTAGGAGAGACACAAAACTTAATTTGCCTGTCATTAGGATGCCCAAAAACAGTTAGTCTCCCTTAAAACAAGTTCTAATTGTACGAAATACACTTGTTGCAAACTACAAAGAGAAAAAAATGACCAATGATAAGATTAAAAAGATGGTAATAACGGATCAGATTAGATTAGGCTATACTTAGCTATTTCACCGAGACCTTTTCAGATTTATTGTAATCCCCTTTGTCCTAGAAGGCGCTCTCTAACTTTGCCTTCTTAATTATGCCTGCTTTGAGAGCAGTTGCTTTATTTATTAGCTGTGGAGTTCTTTACGCCCAGTGCTAGAAACTTTCTCTTCGCCAAGCCATCACAGTGACACAGTACATAAACTGGGATTTCTTCCTTCTCATGGCAGAATCTGCAGAGATTGTCAACTGCCATGCCTATCCTATTAAATAAATACTATTCTGCTTTTAACTGTAATTTCCTCATATTAAAAAAATTACAGTTAAAAGCAGAATAGTATTTATTTAATAGGATTTCATACTGTATTAAAATTTGCACTTTGCCATGCCTATGTTATACATATACTTGTTCAGTCAACAATGACCGGTCAACAAACCTATTATCAGTTTGACCGTTGGCTTTACTCAGTAGGTCTTTAAAAATTCGGGTCTCTGTTCGCTTAGGAACTCCTTTGCAGCTTTGACCACCATACTACTGCTTGGCATGTCGTCATGGGTCGAATTATCCTTGTGTATAACCACAGAGTAATATTTGGGCTAACGCTCCAATTTCTTCCACCCAACACCTGCAACTTCCTGCAACACCTGCCTAGGACAATAGTAGCTTTGTTGGAGGTATCTATGTTTGTTCCATGCGAGTCTTCGGTCAAACCACGCCCCAAAATATTTCGCCTTTTTGACATCTGGAACCCTTTCGCCTCCTGACACTGGTGGTTGTGAATCCTCTAGTAGCTTTTCTCTCGTAAATGACGAACATTAACTGATAGTCGCTCTTGTTTACACCAGTTGTTTACCGTATTCAAAACGATTTGCATCAGTTCTACTAGAACTTCTGGGAACCGCCCTCCAACGGCTATTGTAAGGTCGTGAGCATATCCCAGGCAGTGAAAGCCCTTCCTGGTCAATTTCCGGATTAGATCGCCCACTAGGATAGCCCACAGTAAGGCAGACAAAACTTCACTCTACAGACACCCGCCTTCGCTTCAATGAAAACCTCACCGATATTAAATTCAATTATCCTGTTTTCCAGGCTGGCTTTTATCCACTGCGGCAGTTTCGGTGCAACACCGTTTTTGTGGTGGCATTATTGAATGCTCCCTCAATGTCAAGAGAAGTCGTTATGGCTACCTCTTTCTTCTATTGGCTTTTAAAATTAGCCGATCGTCTAATGCAGAGGCTCCCGTAATATAATTAAAATTAAATATTAATAACGTAACGTAACTTGACAATCACAAAATAGTCATAATTTTAGTCGGAGGGATGTACTTGATGGATTGACAGCAAATTATTAATATTTGGCTTCAGTTTTGTTGGGAATAACCGCAAATCTCCCCGTTCTGTGATATTCAATCTGCACCTTTTTTTTTGTTAAAAGGTTTGTAACGACACTAAAACTTTTCTCCACAAGATATGGCGAGGGAAACGCTATCAAAAGCTTTCTCGCAATTCCCCACAGTCCAGGATATTTTTCGGGTATTTCTGCCTACAGCCAAATTGTTTGATACCCTCTTTTAAATGTCAGCTTCAGTGCCTCATTAGTGCTAAGCTCGAGTAGCTCCTCTTGTAATATCACATTCTCCACATCAGTTTCATCAAGTGGATTTATTATCCATGGTGGTATTTCCATCGGCAGAATATCTTCAAATCTGATTTTAAAGTCATCATGCAGGGGCAATTAAATGTTGAACGTATGTGTGAATATCCTCATCAATGCATTCTACCAGGGACAAGTTTGGAAACTGGGAAAATTCGCGCCGACTAATATTTTGCTTCATAAATTTCAATTTTCCAAGAAAAGCTGAAATTACACCCTTTGTTTTTATTAAATTAAGGCTGTCCCCTTGTAATTGCAAGTTAATGTAATTAAATTTTTTGAACAAATCTATCAAATACGCGATGTCTGCTTTCAAATTGATCAGGTTTTCTTTTAAATCTGGATCTTTAGTTTCCAGAAACTCTAAAACTGATTCAGAAAGTGAGGAAAATCTTGTTAAACATGCACCTTTCGACAACCAGCGTACCTCAGTATGTAAGAGCAATCGTTGGAAGCCTTCATCATTTTCATCGCACAATTGTGCAAATAAACGCGTATTCAATGCATTGCTTCTTATTTTGTTAACTGCATTAATCACAAATTTAAGCGATTGGTGCAATTTAGCACTCAATTTTTTCGCTACTAGGTGTTGTCGGTGAATTGCAGTTACCTCTGGTATAATTCTTTTAAGATGGCTTATAAACCCACGACATCGACCGGCCATAGCAGGAGCTCCATCTGTTGCCACCGAAATAACGTTTGTGAATGGAATCGATTTTTCTTTAAAAGAATCACTCGGGACATTAAATATTGATTCACCTTTAGTGTCCGTAACATACGCCAATAATAATGCTTCGTTACCAGGTAAAGTTGACTCGTCCAGTTGAATAGAAAAATGAGTTGTTTGCAGATAATTACACAAGAAACTTTCAATATCAGAGCTCATTTCATCAATACGTTTTTGTACAGTGTTGTTACTCAAAAGAATTCGTTTGAGTATGTCAAATGGAGATTTGTGCAGAACAGTTTTTAAAATCTCTTCAACAGCGGGTAAAATTAACTGTTCTCCAATAGTGTGCGATTTGCCAGATTTCGCTATAAGTAATGAGATATTGTAAGTCGTACTTCGTCCCTTTGCACGTCTGAACAAGCATTGTGGACGGCGGCAGCGGCAGCGCTTTGCAAGTCTGGACACGTACTGAATATAGAATATGCAAGTTTTTACAAGTAACAGTCGCTGAGCTTCTTAAAATATTATCTGCCTACATTGATAGGTGAACTCAAGCCAACATTTTAGTTCTTCACTATCGGAACCAGATAAATTTTCGTGGACTCCCGCTTACGAATTGTGAACCCCCATTTTTTTGTCACGCCAACATAGACCCCAGTCGAGTCTCTCGTGGACCCCTGGGGCTCCACCAGGCCCACTTTGGGAATCACTGGTCTAATGCGACCTTCGTAGATTTTCCCGGCCGATGCTGCTTATTACTGAGTGGCTGTTCTCTTAACGCAGTATCTTGTTTGTACTAACCTTTCAATGGTTTTGAATAAGAAGGAGGACTGATTCATTGGTATATATAACTTTGGTTATCGTTTGAAGCCGAAGGTTATATTCGTTTTATACAAAAATGAGAATTACTGATTAATACCCTGTCACTTATCATGAAAATATCTAAAGGACCTGAAGGAATTTTTGAGATATAGTTATTCTAGATAACGTCTTATACATGTCAAATTGCCTTGCTGCAATAGCTATAGTTAGTAGTAGTGAGTTTACATTAAAAGATGAATCCCAATAAAGTATACCAACCCACGGCAAACACATTTGATAAGTCTTTAGTACTCACACTAATTCTGTTTTTTTATACCTGGATAGTGGAAGTAGAGTACTAATTCTATCGGTCTACTTAACTGCTACTACTCTAATGTGAAGTAAACTTTATTGCCCTCTCACTCTGACTTTCTAGACAATTGCCAAGTACTAATTTATCCAGTACACTGCTGTTCAAACAGTATTCCACACACTCTACAATCATTGATGAAATGGAAAACAGATTACTTTCCTGGCGACGCGACGTAAAAAGCTCCGCGCGAGCGTATGTACTTGCAGACATACAAAATATGTCTTCGGAAAAACGATCTGTTCTGCATAATGTAGGCAAACCACGTACCCTAGCAGACTTGCTAGACGTGAACGGTAGAACTTTTCCGATCTAATCAATCGACTGTGTATATGCGAGCGGTTGAATGCCTCGCTATGTCTCTTAAATATTCAATAAATATCAATGCGTTCTATGTGAATGCCTGGTGAGTATTTAGATTCACTGCACATCATCTCTCACATAGTAAATATAAATTTCGTTCGATGTGTCGGCGACAAAGGAGCAAACATACGTAGATCATTGCAAAAGGTATTTCTAGAGATATTATTGTAATGCTGGTAGACGCATCCTGTCATTGCTCAAGCTTTTTTCCCACTACCTATAATCGCGTTGTAAGTAACTTATTGTTAGCTTGCGGGTATGTCTAGAAACCAAAATCGGCTTTATATTAAACCGTGTTTATTTGTGGTGGGAAAAACCGTAATTAGTTTAAAATCGGTTTTATCAACCTATTTCGATGGCCAATTTTGATTTCAGGTATAAATACCAATATCTAAACCAATTTTTTTTTTTTGATTGAAAAAGATTTTAATACTTTTGCTTCGATTTTTTTTCGTTTTTAAATTTTTATTAATTTGTTGTTAGTGATAGATACTTGTTATGTTATTATTTAAGATGATATATTTTGAAAGGTTTAACTGGCAAAATCCGATTACTTCATGAACCTTACATCGTTTTCAGAAATGAATATCAACAACTTGAAATATAATTGTAAACTGTTGATACATACCTACTTAATAGAGGCTACGATTAGAAACCGGTTGGTCATTAACCGCATTAAAAATAAAAACCATAACCTATTTTACAAACCAGTTTCAAAATCGGTTTTCAAAAACCGGTTCTTTAGAACTTTCCTTGTAGTGTCTCGAATCTCTCTGCGCTTTTCTCTCGTCTTTGCACTTCATATCGCCCGTTACAAAACCCTCTTCTGTCAGCAATGTGTTGTAAATAGCTTAAATATACTACGGAAACATATTTTATAATTCCATTACCAGTCGAACATGACGTAGATCCTTGAGTAATAACATTTTTTAAATAGATAGTAAACGTCAAAATTAGCATGTTAAAGTATTTTTTTAGGTTTTAATATCACACTAACTGTGTAAAATCATGAAATTAATTTGTGTTATTTTTTTAAATTTATTCCTGAAAGATTTTATTCCTGTTTGTAGAATTACCTTTATTTTCCAAAACTTCTAATATTATATGTATATATGAGGCTATACAGGAATTGCAGCCACTCCTGATTGAGTTAGTGCAGGGACTGGGGTGATAATTAGATTAATTACTACATCTATGCTCTCAACTGCCCGCATGAGAATGGATCGGTCGAAATTTTGCCGACAGCCAAGCTGCACTCAGGGGCCTGCAGGCTGTCAGATTCGTTTCCGAAGAAGTACTGGGGCTAGGAAGCTCCAGAAGTCGACGGAACATCACAGCATCACGTTGAGATGGGTATCAAATTACTCTGGGATCAGCGGCAACGGAATCGCTGACAAACTAGCTAGAGGTGCCGGTGAACGACCATTCACAGATCCAGAACCGACGTGTAGAAGTTCTTATGGCGACATCAAAGCCTCTGTCAGATATGAGCTAAATGCTAACCACCGCTTCTATTGGAATGAACTTGCCGGCGCAAAACATTGCAAAACCCTCGGGAATCATCCGGTCGAGGAAAACCTTGGAGGTCGCATAGGGGTCGCTCGGTTAGACGAACCCAGTCTAAGCAAACTTACTCTCGAGCAATTTGCGGAGCTTGGGTGCAACCAAGGCGAGAGGGCTAAAACATCATGGGGGCACAATAGGTCTTCTGGGGGACTGCTTTATGGGGTAAATCCGCCCATGAAGATTATAAAAACATCCATGCTGTTTTAGCCTTATTTACAATCCATACTTCCATTTTATTCTATCTTCAATGTTGGTCTTCCAGTACTTGTCTCTCACTTTATTCAAATAGTGGTGTATTTAATATTCAAGCCTTGACTTTGGTCTTCCTTTAGGTGTATTTACTGCTGGTTTCCACACGCTCACTGATCTTATTAGCATCTCCAGGTCTCGTCTTTTCATATGTCCATTCCAGCGTATCTTTCTTAGTTCGCCATCTTGTTTCGCTCTCGTTTTAATGTCAAAGGAGATTGTGTGCCATGCCTCCTTACTACAGCCTCCGTTTTATTCATTGTCATTTAAACAAGTCTTATTAATTCACTTGGAATATTCATAACGCATTTCTTCTAAAAGTTTTTTTTTCTGCTACTCTGTCATAAGTTTATTTTGAAGTCTACAGTGGTGTAGTTGTATATTATGTTCCCAACATTTCTCTATTATTTCGGTGAGAGTATGGGTGGCATCTACTTGTATAGCGTCGTTTTCGAAATTCCTGCTGGTAATATTCGAGTTTTGTTTATATACAGGGTGGGTCACTACATACATAAAAAAGATTTCAAAAAATCCTATGCTTTTCCATATAGAGCCGCGCCGTATGTGGTGGCCCAGCCTGTATATGGCTTGCTCGTCTTCGTTTAATAATTGTCGTTAGAATTTTATATACTGTATTTAGGATCATAATGCCTCCATGGGGGCTCAGCTATTTGGGTCAAGCATAATGTGTCTTACAGTCCTTTGAAACTTGAGCAATTTTGCTTTGAATTGGATATTGAAGTGTGCGGTATAGTATGCAATATTAGTGATATTTCCGTGACAGTAATAAATTGTTATAGATCCCCAAATGGAAATTTTTCAAAATTTCTGGATGTTCTGTCAGATCTATTAAACTTTGTCTATAGGAGCCATCATCGGGTTGTATTTACCGGTGATTTTAATGTTCATTTTTTAACTAATGACCCTAAGTGTCAAAGTGTTTTAAATGTATTTCATACTTTTAATATGTATGGTATAGTGTCCGAACCTACACGGAGGGACGCAGTTCTAGACAATGTTTTTGTGAATTTCTCGGGAGCGCGGGCCTCCGTTGTGCCCTGCCTTGTATCAGATCACCATTATGTAGTTTTTCGAACTGGATTGTTTGAAAATGTGAATGTCGACAGTTCCTCTAAAAAAACTCTCTCGTATATTTAATAAACAATCTATTCAACGATTCCAAATGTACCTCTCTGACCAAGTTTGGCCGGACTTTAGTCAATTCAATAATTTTGATGAAGCCTTCCGGTTCTTTCATGAAACTATCGTGTCTCTATTCCAAATTTGTTTTCCAAAAAAACTTGTTTCGTGCAATAATGTGTCAAATCGCGATGGCTGGATTAGTGATGATGTTCGTGTATCCAGTTGTAACTTAAGAAACTTATACAGTTTGCAGCTGTGGTATCCGTCCTTTATTGAGCCCTACGAAAGGGCAAGGCGTTCTCACGCTGGATTGGTGAGGAGGTCCAAGAGAGATTTCTTTAACCGTAAGATTGCTAGTTCCAATAACCCAAGTAAAACTGCGTGGTCTGTTATGTCGGGCTCTAATGGCAGGAGCACCGACAATATTGCACTTTTGCTTGACAATGTGAGGGTTGATGGGCCCACTGAAGTTGCAGTTGCCTTCAATGAGTTTTTTGTTGGTGAGCCCAGAAGAATCGCGGCTTCCATTCCTGCTGTGTCCGCGGGCTCTTGCTCTTTTGGGGTAAATTTAAGTCCATGCGGTAGCATGTGCGCCTTGCCGTTTCACGAACAAGAAGTCTTAAACTTATTCAATCAAATCAAAAATAAAAATAGTTCGGGCCCGGATGAGATACCTAGTAGCTTATTAATACGGATTTCTCCCTATATCGTTGAACCGCTGACCAAGCTTATTAATTTATCTCTGGAGAGTGGTGTGTATCCCGATCTACTTAAAATTTCGACAGTCTATCCTATACACAAAAAAGATTCAGTCTCTAGTATATCGAATTATCGCCCCATTTCAATAAGTTCAAGCCTTTCCAAGGTTTTTGAGTATGCAATGTTGAACAGGTTGCTTAGTCACCTGGAAAAGAACAATATCATTACAAATAGACAACATGGTTTTAGAAAACAATTTTCCACAATATCAGCTATTCTTCAATTTACAAACGACGTGTATAAATCTCTAGATAGGGGTGAATATCCGGCCGGAGTCTTTTGCGATCTATCTCGTGCCTTTGACTGTGTTGATCACGATATCTTAATACGTAAACTTAATCTTTACGGCATTCGTGGAGTAATTGCAGATTGGTTTTTATCATATCTGTCAAACAGATTTCAATATGTAAAAATATCCTTTAAGGACGGACATGGTTCAATTAGGGATGTTGTGTCTACTCAGTTACCTATTGCAATGGGGGTGCCCCAAGGCTCAATCTTGGGTCCAATTCTCTTCATCCTGTTTATCAACGATATTGTTAACTTTGTGCATTATACTTTGATCATTTACGCAGACGACACCTCTGCTGTGGTAACCGGTGCGGATACTAGGGACGTATGTAAAAGGGCAGAGAGACTTCTGGATGACCTGGGTCGGTGGTTTAACATCAATAAACTATGCATGAACCTATCTAAAACCAATTATATGCGTTTCCGTCCTTCTAACTCTAAAAATAAGTCAGTTTCTAATGATAATGTACAGATTAATGGTTTTTATTTGGAACGAAAAACTTCCGTAAAATTTTTGGGCTTAAATATTGATGAAAATTTGAGTTGGAAAAATCATTGTCTCGCTTTAGTTAAGAAAATCAATTCGGCATGTTTCCAAATTAGAAATTTAAAACATATAATAGACTTTAATTACTTACTTAGCTTTTATTATGGTCGGGTGCACAGTGTTATCCAGTACGGGATTGTATTCTGGGGCGCGGCAGTTTCATCAAACGAAGTCTTTCTGGCTCAGAAGCGTGTTGTTATTCGGTGCATGGCAAATATTAAAAGTACAGACTCTTGTCGGCCATATTTCATTAAATTTAATATCTTGCCCTTGCCTAGTGTGTATATACTAGAACTTTTGATGCACATTTTCACAAATAAGGAGGCCTTTGTCAGGAATGGTGACTTACATTCATATGATACGAGACAAAAAAGCAAATATAGTATACCCTTCAATAGGCTCAACGTAACAAAAAGATCCCCAACCTCAGCTGGGTTGACACTTTTCAATTTACTACCACCCGAAATAGTGTCCGTGAATAATGAAAAACTCTTTAAGAGACGGGTGCGCTCCTTGTTGTTTCGGCGCTGCGTCTACTCCGTGGAAGAGTTTGTCGCACTTTTTAAATAATTGTTTTCTTTTTTTTTGGAACTATTGTATTTTAGATATATATATATTTTTATTTTCTTTTTCTTGACTTGTCCTATACACTTTTTGTGTCGCTTGGATGAAAAAATTCTATCTATCTATCTATCTATCTATCTATCTATCTATCTATCTATCTATCTATCTATCTATCTATCTATCATAGTTTTCGTACACTATGGGATCTCCTTTCTGTAATAGGTACTCGTATTAGTAATTCCGTTTTCTCACTCTGTTGGCATTACCTTTTCTTCTCATATCTTTAACACTAACTAGATGGTATAATGCTATTCGCAGATGTTCACCTCCATATTTTATTACCTTTTTTTTTTTTTATTTGGTCCTGTCGGCACTCTAACATTATATACTCCTTCCAATATGCACTGAAACTATATACTGACTTTTCCAAAATGGTCTTATAGGTCACAACATTCTTCTAACAATAAGTAAACTTAAATTGTATCGCTTTCACCATTTTACATAAACACGAATTTGGAACTCCTTACGAATATGCAAGAATGTGTAAGCTATAGAAACCATCGATTCTGATTTGACTTCTCCAATTTCTTGAAAACTCCAATAGGCATCTATTATTCTCAACGTTTATTAGCGATCGTTTATTCCTTATTGATCCTACTCCACAGCTGGTTATGTTCACAGTTAGTGTAGAAAGATAAAGATATGATTTAATTATTTATATTAATAGACAACGGACGATGGATATTTTTATATTCTGATGTCATTTATATTAAAATAAAAGGTTAGATCTTATAATGTAAGAAGCTAACATGCCTGTGTTTTATTAATCTGCTCACATAGAGATTATATTTTTCCTGAAAGTTTTTTTATATATCACATTTTACAGCATCACTGTATATCAAATGAAATCATTACAAAAGTATCTACTACTGCACTTAGTCAGGTACCAACTTGATATGGACAAAAATAGTACAGAATTAATAGTTCGCAGATCGAATTAAAATAAGAGATAACATTATTCAGTTGATAGCATACAAAATAACCAGACGGCATCCTTATAAATCAATAATGCAAAAGAGCGAGATTACTACCTGTCAAATTCGCTACAATTCGCGTTCCTGCTAAAATCCCAGCCATATAATTTAAACCTTTGCCTATGCGCTATAAGGTCGCCACCACCAACTAATATTTCATAAGAGAAAAAAATACCGGACTAAATTATACCTGCTCGCAATAAGGATACAATAGGATCTCTACTAGCAGAGGCAACTTTATTTCAAAAAAAAAAAAAAAACGCGCGTCGGTTCTTTTTGTCTGGAATTTTTAAGGACATCGACTCTTTCAAGGTAGCGTGGTGATTAACTATTTGAGAGCTATTGTTAGAAGCGCTTATGACGCACCGGCATTTGTAATTATTCCTTTATACATCTACTGGTTAACCACAGAGACAAAGATTTTATATTGATTTTACGCTGCTCATTGCAGCGTTCGGATACTCGTAAACGCTCCACCTGTACGCATTGTATTTATTCTTTCAACTCGCACGTCTGGGTTTCTGTAAAATTGCGACAGCATCTGCACTTGCATCTTTTAGTCACAACGATAACTCTATATTAGAAATATCAATTAAAGCAGCTGAAAATAAGGTTGTTGCTTCTTTAATCAATCATCTCATATTGACCTGTTGGGTCTATGTTGGGTTAACTCACATCAGTACCCTACGGTTAAATATTATATCTTTTACTTAATTCAGTCTTCTGTTGAAAAGTACGAATTTCCGAAACGATTGCTTCGAATTAAAAAAATTGTGTAGCTCGGAGTAATCTTGTGCGTTCAAAACGATGCCCGATTATTTCATTCTCAATGATAGGTGTAATATGAATTGTTGTATTCCAAAAAGGGTAGTCTAAACATTTTACGGATCTTGAACGTAATTAAATTGCCCTGGTGACAGAAGAATTGAATTCAATAAGCTAGGAATACAACAACATACTAAGATTTCTAGTAGATTTCCACGCAAGCACTACCGCCAAATTCCGTCGTTATAATCTCCATGCACCCGATTTTCGTCTATAAACATTATTGAAAGATAATTCATCGTTGAGACATTTATTAATGATATTTTACACAATTCCATACAACGACAATAACCGTCGAGCAAGAAATTTATGGGGCCGCTATTTATTATTACGTAAAATCTCTTGGACGATGTTGCACCAATATCAAATCGCGAGCAATTTCTTGACATGACACAGTATCTAGGATTTAATTTTACGGAAGCACATATCCAAATCACTTGTATTCTTATACAAAACAGTTTATTTAAAAAAATTTGCTTTAAAACGTCGAACCGTATAACGAATAATACTTGTACTAAGAAGATAGCTCTCAAACTAAATTTTTTCCACGAAATTGTTATCCTGCAATTATTGCTTTTCCATATGTGTACAGTTTCTCTGCAGGTGTGTAATAATAGTTTTAAATTGAGTTTATTGAGAAATGTGTCCGCAGGAACTTACTTTTGCACTTGCACTCTATACAGATGCTCGATTTCTTTCCTAGTCCACTCTATAGGGAATATAATATAAGTTTTCCTATTTGTAAGTGTGTAAATTAAAGATTGAACAACCTGAACTGGCACAATAGAATAATGTATGTACCACAGACCTGATAGACTGCCAATGAATGCGCATCGCTACGGCGCACCATTAAAAGACTAAAGGACATCTTGGAACACAGGCGTCATTAAATGCGTCATGTTTCATGTAGCGTCATGCTTACGTTAGTTTTCTTTAGGAAGTATTTGCGTTAAGTCACGTTAAGTTTTTTGCAAGTTGACAAGTGTTACTGATATTACCTAACCTTGCAGTTTGATGGTTTAATTAATTTCTTTGCTTTATTTTTTCACGGACTGTTTCGAATATTATATATTATCCACCCGATATTTTTGTTTTACGTGTAAGGCTATGGTGTAAGTATGCATATTATGGCATTAACAATTGGGCTAATATGACAATTAATCCAGGTAGTTTTTCCTAAAGAAAAGTGATGCCATCGTGTCGTGTAAAATCCTGCAAAAGCAATATGTAGTTACAAAGATGACGGAGACTAACTTTTCATATTTAAGTTGCAGAATAATGCCATAGCTTAAAAATATTCTGAAATTATGATAATACTTAGTGCTTCTATGTGAAATATTTTTTTGTAGAATGCCCAAACGTTGTGTGGATTACTGTTACGTACCATAAATCCCTGCAAAAGTAAGCGTGCATATGTTTGTTCACTACATTTCCTCGAAAAGGATTTTGATAGAACGGGATAGATTGAGCGAATTAAAGAGGGAGTTATTCGAACATTGAATTCGGACAAAGAGAATCTAAAAAAGTATATTTTTATTTAGAATCACTTAATATTCCTGAAAACAAAGGGTAGAGGTAAATAAATGATGTATAACATATATATTTCGTTAAATTTTCTTCACCATTTCTTAGGTAAATTAATCTGCCCATCAAAGGAGGTACGATATATTTGCCAGTTCACCGAAAAACAAATTCGGAAAGTAATGGTCTTTACAGGAAACAAGATTCCACAAGAAGAAAACTTCCTAACGACTTTTGTTTATTTACTATCAAGTCATGTTCACGAAAACATTTTTTCTAGTTTATCCCATCATTTGTTAGATATGTCACCTCTGGAAGAAACTCATGTTTCAATTTTAAGTAAAACTAATATCGTCTTACAGCAAAATTAGATTTCAAAATTTAGCGAAGAAGTTTACAGAAAAAATACAAGAAGAATCAATAAGGAAGGAATTAAGTAAACTAATAATATTTAATCATCAATAAATTATGCAACAACTACTGCAGTATATTATTTACTCCTAAAGACAACATACAATGTTGAATTGTTATGACAAGTCGTGAAGATCTCATGGAACTTGTATTAGAGTTTTCCTACGTACTTTTATATGGCGTTGAAAGAATTTTTTTCTTTTCACTCTTATTAAACCTGAGAACGAATGAACTCGTTCTAAGTAGTCCACAACTTTAATAAAAAAAACAATGCCATATAAAATACATAGAATAAAATCTAACATATGCTACTGATTATCATTACAAATTGCAAGTGCTATTAAAATTTATTGATATCCTTAACTTTATTTATTTGAATGTCCGCCATTGTATCGACGTCATTGATGACGTTTGTGTTCCAATATAGCGCATTTCAATTGATGGCAGTTTGGAGTTCAATATCACTTTATCATCTCTATGGTATGTACTCTTTCGTGTTCCCAAAAATAAGTGAAGACTATCCAACCTTTATTTTGCGCCTTACTTTACTTATCACCTACTGCATTTCGTTCACATCGTATAACATAAGCAAGGTACCCTGAAGGAATTTAAGTATACTTAAAAGGTATTAGAATTTAGTGATTAATAAAGAAAGGTATAACCAAAATAATAAAAAGGAATAAAATATATTTTCATACTGAGACCTCTTATAGAAGCAATAAAGAAACTAGCCAGTCCTCCCAACTGTTCTCTCCCCTCCTCTTAATTATTAACCTTGAAATACTTATTCATGCTGTTTTACAAAAATTACCTTACAGTCATATACTAACCCCACAATTTTTAATGAGTCACTAGAAGCTAGTCCCTACGGGCCTCACACCATGCATGGCCGTACATAATAACTGCAACATACATACGACGCTCGCACCCATCTAAACATAGTTATATACATAACATCGTTTTCCTAGTGTTTTATTACAGGATTTGTTTATTTTTATCCTCATTATGAGACAGAAGCGGGCTAGAAGTTCCCTACTTAACTACATATATTACCTAATTAGCCTTAATGTATCCCTATGGATTCTTAAAGCAATAGATTATTGGGCAACCTTTAATGTTTACCGTAGTATCATTAACTTGCTGATTTATTAGGTGTCATTAATTAATCGTTGTTTACATATAACTACCGTAATAATTTCGTTTAACTGCTTAATTATGTTTATAGCATACTTAATAGTACTTCATTTTTTAATCCCAACTCTTGACTAGCGCGGTGATGTTTCTATTATGTCGTTGGTTTCATGCGTTAATATAGGTAAGTAAAACGAACTTAATATATCCCAGGGAAGCAGTTTGAATCGGCGTTACTTTTGAGATTTAAATAATCTTGTTCCTCATAAAAAAAATCCTAATTTCCACATAATTACGATTTGTAAAATCTTCAGAAGAATTATTTGCAATATTGACTCTTTGAGTTCAGCAATGGTTTTGATAAATATACCAGTTCGTTCGTTGTTTTCCATTAAGAAGTACCTTAAACCACTTAAAGAATTTTAAATTTTATGGCATTTTCAATCAGTTGAATAGCAAGCCTTGAATCTTTGACTTTTGTCAGTAAAAAGTATACGATTTAAGGAAATGGCATGATACACGGTCTAAAGACGCATAGAAATAGTGAAAATTCATTGCAGGCTAGGTGAATATTTCGTCAAGGTAGTTCGCAAAGCCCGTAGTGTTTTCAGTCGGTATAAATCACCTTCTCACAAAGCCATTTTAAGCAGGCTCATTATAAACTACCCCGAACTTTCCTTATTGAGTGCAGGAAATGTAGACACGTAATCTTGACTTTTTTTTTAGAAAAATCATGTTTAGCAACGAAGCTCACTTCCATCTAAGTAGGTTCGTCAATAGGCAAAAATACAGCATCTGAGGTTCCGGAAATCCAAGAACATTAATCGAGAAACCTTTTTATCTCCAATAAGTTACTGTTTGGTGTAATATTTTGATCGGCGCAATCATCAGACTTTACTTCTTTTTAGAATGATGAGATGACAGATAATGCGAATTGCTACAGTGGAATGTTACCTTACTTGCTTTGATATATATTGGACATAGACATTTTTTATTTCGAGCACGATGAAGCTACGAGCCACACAAGCTGCGAAACACTTCCTGCGCCAAAAAAATTTCTGAGCTCCTTATTTCGCGAAACCTGTGATTTAACTACGCTGGAGTCTCCTCTTTGGGACTATGTGAAGGAAAGAAACTACGCTAATGCCCCGCATAAAATTCCAGTCCTGAAAGCCAATATTCGAGATGTTATTCGCCAAATAGTGAAGTTGTGTGAAAATGTCATTGAAAACTTCTTCAAAAAAATTACCGTTTGAAGACAGAGTCGCGGTGGCATTTACTAGATATTGTTTTCCACAAGTAATCGCAGACTTTGTACATTGAATTTAAATAACATGTTTTTTTTTAATTAAAATGAAAATTTGAAAACTTTTTATTATAAAGTGCCTTCTTGTTGCTTTTGTGGGAAAAAGGAACATAGATGAGTATAAATTCAGTGATTCGCTTTTTGTAAAAGAATTTCATTGTATTGAATTTATATTATTTAAAAATATATACTTTTTATAACCATAAAAAAATATTTTTTGTTGCAGAACTTTCTATTTCTATTTGTTTTTTATGTATGTATATGTAGAAATAAATATTTATAATGAACAATGATAGGTTGTGAAATAGATATCCCACTCTTTTAAAGTTAACAAGCACTGTAAAATAACAAACAATAGATTTATTTACATATTTTGCAATAAACACACCGATCATCACTTTGAAATTAATAATCTTAAAAAAAGTAGGAACTGGAATAAGAATATATGGGCCTAGAATTAAATATTTTGAAAGCTTAGACAAATATCCAAAATACATTTGATGCAAGTACAAGTTATTGAAACAGACATTCAGTGCCACATTGATACATATTATCGAAGATAAAACATCACTGCATAATGTCTGATAAACAAGCAGCCACCAAGCCGTGGCGATGATTGAACGGTTTGTATGTTCACCTTTCTTCCAAACGGCGCAGGTTCGATCCTCAGCCGAAACGATTTGGTTTTTAATTATGGATAAATATCATAACATGCTTTCTTCCCGAACAAGATGTAAAATCGTGGATTACGTGTGAACAATTTTAATGGGGACAGTACAATATATCAACAGATGTCGGTGCTTAGGATTGTGGAGGTATGTTCCACAATTCGAAACAACTTCATCTAGTAACAAGCACCATCAATGCATTAAACTAACACGTAATGATCTATAGGATGGTAGAAAAGCGCATAGAAAAACAAACTAACATGAACAAAAAGAATAAAATTACTTTCGTATGGATTCTGGGATACACGGGAGTAAAAAAAGGTGAAATACCAGATAATCTGGCTAAAGAATGTGGTTTTTCTAGGGACCGAACACTTTTGAATAAATAACGCAATACAAAATAAACTGAAAAGTGTAACAACACATGATATATATATTAACAGGAGTCATACATATCGTTAAGTTATAGCACAGATAAGTATTATAGTGAACTGAAATGGCATCTTAATAGCATATACTAATAGAGTAATAGACAAAACTGAAATGAAAGACCGATGCACATTACTGTAAAGCATGTGAAACTGAAGATAGACATAAACCTAATCTGAAACCCCCCTTCTTTTAAATAGGACAGTATTGAAAATGCTTAGTTTTTAAACAAAAATTCACGCATTAAACCCTTTAAAATAAATACCTACATAAAAAGAAAAATACAACAGATTATACAATATCTTTATCAAATCGTAAATTTCTCGTATTTACTTTTATATTTTTCAATAGAATATAAATGGCTAACGAATGACTGATGAACAACCAGCTCCAGATGGACAATGAACACTCATTAAGAATGAAAAGAACTCGTTACATTTTGTCAGATCACCCTATATGTATATAACAGGAAGACACAAAGATCCCTTGCCGTGGGGGTTTCATCAGTTCGTTCAGATTCTCCCGACAAAGGCGTCATAAATAACACAATACATTTGATTGAGTTCCTGACTGGTAGAGCTCCAGCGACTATACACAAGAGCTTTTAATGGTTTTCCTCGGAAATAAGATAAAGAATTTAATACTTTCGAGATGTGAGGTGAAGAAATGGCTCCACCTCATCACCGTTTTAACAATATGCGGCCAAAAAATGTATATATGGTTTATGACAGTACAATTCAATTTAGAACAAGATTGTCTTTTTAAATGTGGATATAGTTTTTTATTGGAATTTGATTACTTCTCTATTTATATCCTAACACATATACCTTTAAAATAATTTTATTATTTTAAATGTGTCTCATCGCTGTGCCGATATGGATTGTTAGTTTTATCTCAAACTATTAAATATTAATCATTTAATGCCAAGGCTAACAATATTCATAAAAGCAGCAACAGTTTCGTTAGAAATAGACATAGAACTATAAAATAACACATAATCTTCGTGAAATCGGTATTGTTAGTTTTTCTTTAAGCATGCTAAAATAGACATATACCGCTGAATAAAAGAAATAGTTCCTTAATGAAGTAATTGAGCACCTGCATCGATGTTCACATCTGCTCTCCTATTTAAGGATGTTGAAAATTATATAGGGTAAGTATTGCTTATAGTCTACATGATCAGTACGTTCAAGGTGAAGCAATATTTTATTATACCTAGTATCTTTCAAAGTAATTAGTGCTTTTCTTTCTTGTAACCATGCAATGTAATTTATAATCGTTCTAAAGAGCCATATAACTTTATGCAGAATTCATTTCAAACACAATTTATTTTTTGATATGGACAATAATAGGCATGTCAAAGTCATTACGATTGTTCTCTTCAACATTAAATCACCTTTGGGCATCAAGCTTCGAATTATAACCCGTGTATTGCCGACCAAAAATTACCAGCATAACTTATTCATGTCTTTTTCACTTCTGATTTTATTAATAACTGCTTATATATGAATTTCGTGATTTAACGCTCCTCAAAGCGACGCTATTTTCCGAAAACGTGAGTAAGGTTGGGATGTCAAATGAATCGTTTTTATTCCACGTCATATAATGTTTTTCCTGAATCTACAAAACCAAATGCATTATTAAATTAAACAGATAAAACTGAAATCTTACTATTTGAAAGTCAATTTATTATTTATGCATTGGATATTTGAATTCGTATTTAAAATATGGGATCTTCTTTTGGGAGACCGCTGCTAATTTAGAAACTGTGTAAAAGAAGCTCTAGAAATTATTATCTTAGGGAGTGCGGTGGAAATTCTTTTGAATATTTCCCTAATTACTTTATGCGTGATCACCAAAATATTAGAATTTCCCGTTTGAAATTCTTTTTTAACAATCGTTGCATATGCAGACGCCAGTCTTGATTCATAGTTGATCTAAGCCTTGTCTTCACACACTGAATATTTTTATTTGTCATTGTCGTACACGAAAATGCAAAATCATTAATATCCGCCTTGTCTTTCACAGTTTACTGTAGCAAGTGCACTGCATTTTTTAAAAGAGCAGCCAGATTGAGTATGTACTACTAAATCTCCGTTTCTCAAGTTCCCGTCTTTCTAGAAATTAAATCACAGCCCACTTTTATTTTGTAACACGGGTAGATCATAAAATGATTTTTAACTCCTGTTCATACGATAGAGGTGGTATGCAAAACAAAAAAAAATAATAATCTGTCCAGCAGCAGCTATCGAGGTAGTACTAAACATTTCTTCTCTCCACATTTTGGTGAAGAGCAAAGCTAAAAGGACTACACGCAGCGTGATTGGAGAAGGAATGGTTAGACATAGGCTTGAACTTCCTGAAAGTGATCAAACTTGGCACATGCCCCGGGACGATATGCCGCATAGGATTTACTGCACAGATTAGTAGCAAAAGCGAATGAGATAAAGACACCATCTTGAAACTCAACAAAAATGCCGTCAAATGGTATACGAATAGCTCTAAAACAGCAGAGGGAACTGAAATAGGGATATATGGGCTTAGAGCTAACACTTCGAACACTTCGGCTTATATCTAAGTATTTTCCACGCGGAAACACACACTATTGAAAGATGTCATTGACATAAATAATCGAAAACAAGATATTATCATAATGTCTGATAGTCAAGTAGCCTTCAGGACGCTGAGCTCAAACATAATCAGCTCCAAGGTGGTTTGGGAGTATCTAGGAGAACTAAACGACCAAAGAGAAGGAAACATGAGTGGAAGGAAATAAATAACAGATAAGCTCGCTAGGAAAGAGGCTGAAAGAACATTTGTAGAGCCTGAACCCCTTTGCGGGCTAAGCAGCAGTACAATACTGGACAAATTTAAAAGAGAACTAGAGCAGAGAAAATCCACATACTGAGAAAATCTCCAAGGGATAAGCTAAAACTCTTCTGGGAACCTATATCCGGAAGAGATCTATAAAAATAATATTCCCATATTGACAAGGATCCTATCAGTCCATTGCAAACTGAAATGGCATCTGTGTAGGCTTGGAATTTTAGAGGAAGCCGAATGTAGATTTTGTGAGGAACAGGAAGTAACATCCATCTACCTACTCTCCAATTGCGCTTCGCTGTGCAATTCAAGGGCTCTGCGCCTGGAAGCATGTAGAATTGAAGATAGAATTACCTAACCTGTAGCCTTCTTACATTCTGCACTTTTTAAAAAAGATTGGGCCGACGACCAGCTGTAAATACAGCTAGAATAGAGGACAAAATAGATCTTTCATATCGCAGCGTACTATCACCCTTATGTTACATACAGGTGATTACAATCGAATCGTCGGAGTCTCTTCATCAGTAAAATGGTAAATGGTAAATTTGGAGTGAGTTATAGAAAGAATCAAAGTTTAGATTTTATATAATTTTTTTAAAGTATTCTAGCTAATAGTTAGAGACTTAAACGGGTGCAGTTGTATGTAAGCCATTCTTAAAGCCTAATAACATGATATTTCATTATAAAATGTACACAAAATACAAAAACCTTTCTTACCACCAACTCCAACTGAAGTGCCACTGTCCGCACAGCTATGCTTCCTTCTATTGATCTTTCTGGAGTTCTTCTACAACAAATATAAAGTCTAAAGTTCTTCTTGAAGACATTAATATCTTTGTACAGACAAGAACGCTTTCCATTACAAAAGAGAAGAATAACCGGCAGATATTTTCTTCGTAGCACCGATTTACCATAGAATTTGATTAAGTCTGTTACTAAGCTAGTATTTCTATGCCATCTAAAATCCTTTGGTAATTTTAAGCTTTAATTTTAAATTATAATAATACGAATCCAAGCGAAGTTTTTTGGATTTGTAAAACATTGCCGTTGAAATTACATACAAATCAATATCAGCACTTTTGTGGCTTATTCAATTACCTGACGAATTCAATTGCAGAAAAACGGAGTGGATTTAAGAAACGATGTTTCTACTATTATTGTTTCATTTAGAATCACTATGATTGAAAGAAAAGTTGCATATATGCTTAGCAATTACGTTGCTTGGTTGGACTGAACTTTAAATTTGTATTTATTTGTACATTTAGTACACTTAGCATTAACACACACACCTTTTTCACACATTTGTTTAACCACAAGTGAATGAACTGCAAAAAGATCTGTTATATAAAACCAAATAGTTTTGTAATGATGATGACTATTGTGAAGTAATAAAGAAACGGTCATATGCAATACAGAAAAAAATCTTTTTCTTTAAGAATCGCACAACGGAGTTTCTCTTAATGGCGGCTTACCCCATCATCATCAAGAATAAAACCACAACCATCAAACTTAGTCGTCTTGACGTGAGAAATGAATTATTTTCGTCGTAGAATGTCCATTGTCTTCGGTCTATTCGAGCTACGCTGTAGGTAGGACGTTGGGGTTTTCATATCTTGCCGGAGGATCGTCTACAAACTGACCCGTCATAAAAGTTTCACGGCCTTTCTTTCCGCTAGACGTTGGCTGGCGTTGTGAACGAAGTGTATCGATTGTCGGGATCTTCATTCACGTAGAAGGTGAAAAATACGATACTAAGCTTAGTAGACAGCTGTATTTTTCTTTGCCGAAACAACTATAAAATAAAAAATCAAGTTGAAATATCATTCGCCGTTAATACTCGGAAGGTGGCGCTTTTACAGGTATATGGAAAATCGCATTTGATGAAGCTGTCATATCCCGGCGCGCCGTTTGAAGTGTTAATTAAACTTGTTTGAAGTCCGCTGCTCACTGCTATATCGTAAAACAAAATTTAACATGTATATAAATAACAAATATAATAACGAAGAGTATCTAAGAAACGGTTCTCATGTTAATGCAAGGTGCTGTGAGCTCGAAAACAATTTAGAATTATAGAGATAGCATTTCCAGCGCTTTGGAGAACACGTTTAGATAAAATAACATGAAATTACAGGACCGTTACCAATTACATAAAAAAAAATGACTTCAATTTTCAATGGAATACGTCAGAGAAATAATCACGCTCTTAAACTACACGGCTCCTGTAAGTGTTTTTCTTCAAAATTACCGTTTTGGTTCGTATATTGTTATTATCTAATGCTCACTAATTGCCAATAAACGCCCTACTTCTGATACACTCTTATGCTGTTTTTTTCTTTTACTTTAATTATATAAAACACCTATTAACGATTGCCGTGTACAGATAGGCATAGTGATCTCCTTAATACTAGCATAATTGCAAATATTATTAAGTATATCTAAAACCAAGTTGCGAATTTGCATATTTCCCATAATTTTGTAAGTTGCTACCATCATTCATAACATGTCTAGTGCAGGAAAAAGAAATATTAAATTACTGTGGGTGAATCACACACACTGCATAACTTTTCAATGGATTCCAGTCTATATTGAAACGCAAATGCGTATCATCAGAAAACATTTGATGATGGCAAATAGCCGAAACCGATTGTAATAATACTAAAATAAATTTTAAGGATTGAATAGAACATATTCATTTAATACCTAACTTCTAATATCCACCAATCCAGAACTCTTAATAATAATAATAATAATAATAATAATAAACATTTGAATGTTGCAATTAACACTTTTAGACAGAAGATAAATGATGAAAAGAAGAGGCCTAAGGACTTGACCACTGAGGGACCTCTCCAACAACAGACACTTGAGACGAATCTTAATCAGGCAAAAGGATAATTTGAGATCGACCATGTGATTAAAATAATAACACAGGCTAAATAGTTGAAAATATCCATAAATAGGTCCGTACGTCCTGAATTTTATTAACAACTAGCCCTAAATAGAATGTTCTGAGTGCCCACCTTATTTGAAAATAGCGTCGAAATAGCCTTGGTCGAATTAAATTTATGTATTTGCCACCCAATGGCACCTCACTTATTCAACCCACAGATGAAAATGCTATACGTTTAACCAAAATGTATTACCGAAAAGTTTTTGCTCCACTCTTTATCTTTGAAAGAAGTGTGTCGAAAGAATGTCGTGTTTTCCTTTGCCAATTCTTGATAAACTGTCCAAACTGTTGTTTAATGCGATAGCAAAATATTGGAAAAAATATACTTTATTACTCAGCTGATAACGATTTTACTGACGTAGCAAAAGCTTAGAAACTGAAGACGATTCAGATGACGGCATTCCATTGACAATTCAACAAAAAAGATGAATATCATTGGATAAAAATGGACAACAATTTTATAAAATCGGAAAGATAGCACAGGTCGCAGTAAATTAACGCGGAAAATCATCAACCCATATAATCTGAAATTGCCGAATGCATCGATCTTTGGAGGTAAAGACAATTTAACATTGGAAAGTGATGACAGTTCCTCCAACAAAAAGATTGCCAAAGATGAATGATGCAAGTTAAACATTAAGAGACTACTGTGAGTACCTGCTTATAATGAACAGAGGAAAATAAAGCCGATTTATGGTGGTTCCACAAGAATGTATTCGCCAAACCAAATTATCAGAGGTTTTTTAGTAAATGCTAAATTTATATGTATTAATTCATATAACATATTTGTCACGATTATTTCTACAATATCTTTTTATAATAAATATTTCCGTATATTTTCGTCTTGCCTTAGTTGCTTTAGTATCACTCACATCACAGTTTTAAGAACAAAAAGATTATTGTTCCGCCGATATAGTTACACGTTATTCTTTTGTTTTCCAATTAAAATATTTTGAGTAGGTAACGTTCTTTTCCTTTCCTTGTCTTTTGTCTAAAATGCAAATGTTTTTTTTTTAAGCTGCGTTCAATACAACATTTTAGACTTTAAAACTATTATTTATGATTTGATTTTTTGTTGGGGATTTTGTATTACCTATTTGTTTTGTCTTGTTATAAAATTAGATTGTAGATATCAGATGCATTTTTAAGACACCATTGAACAGATTTTTTTTCTAATGACAAAACAAATCAATCCAAATGACTTTTAATAAATAGATAAAATGCCGGCGCCAATTTCTAAATTTATATCATAAAATTTCACAATGACCATTATTTTGTAATTTATTGCACTTAAAATGCTTATGATTGACACAGTAATCCTGTTTACTACTGATTACATTATATTTTTGATTTTAAATATGAAAAATGCTACAGGGATGTAATTTCTAAACTTTAAATGTATTTCCTTGAAATTCTAACCCATGCAAACACGAAAGAAATTGCAGGTAGATTTTGCGAAACGGAACAATTTCGCAGGATTCGCTATATTATCATGTCACAACAAGCATACTTCTATATACAACCCCGTGGTATTAGGGCGAGGTTTATATGGGTGTCGACGAAGGTGCGACCAGCTGTCAACCGAAAAGGGATACTCAAATATAACAATAAGAGGGATTGTTATGCGACGGGGTGAGTTTCTGGAAGCGATGAGTCGGTACGGGCGAACTTAAAAGGTATAACGAACGTTGACAGGCCATGAAATATGGTCGTCTCCATAACGGTCACAGTCGTTTTATTTCCTGTGCGCCTCGGTCGAGATGATAGATCGATTTCGGGAAGTCTAGGAAAATTTTACGCCTATTCCCAGTATAATACGCAGTAGGTTAAATTAAATTGTAGTTTGAATTGCGGTACGGTCACTCATTAAAGTAAACAGTTGGTCATTAAGAACACGCTAGCTTCATTCTGTCATAATTACTGTTATTTGCTCTGCAGTAAATGTAAGCTAGAAATGCAAATGAATGTTGTAAGTTGCAATTAAATGAGAAAGGCTCTTAACCCTTTATTTAATTGAAACCACTTTCACTGCAGAGAAAATCGAAAGACTTTCGAAGAATGCATGGCATTTTACATTTTATCTTACATGGGGAGGTCGCCAGATGTTAACCCCAGCTTTCATCCTGAGTTTTTCAGGTGGTAGGAGGGAGGGGGTAAAATATTAACCATAGATGACCAGGCGTTTATTTCGTAATGTTTATAGTAGTTTATAGTCTCGCTTAAGTACATTCGAATACGAGATAGATTTCCAAGCTTCAAGTGCCGTAGTGGTAAAGCACAGTGATAGTATGCGATAAGACCATGCTTCGAATCCGGGCTGAGCCGATGCTTTTTTTATTTTTTTTTTTTCTGCTTGTTTTAATTGTTTCAAGTTAAATATTAGAATAATAATAAAGGTGCAAAAATACCTTCAATTTGCACAGACTGCCTATAAAATACATTTATATAATTGTGATTAATTACCGATATTTATTTTGGAACACATGCTATTACATACTGATATTACAAGCAGTCTGTGTAAATTGAACGTATTTTTGCACCTTCATTATCATTCTAATATTTAACTTCAAACGATTAAAATAAAAAGACAAATGAAAAAATAAAAAAAAAGACAACGGCTACTTCCCGATTCGAACCATGGTCCTTCTGCATACTATCACTGGACTTTACCACTACGCCACTAATAGCTTGCAAACCTATCTCGTATTCGAATGTACAAAGCGACCATCAATCACTGTAAAGTTTAAAAAAAATCGTCAAAAATAAATGCCGGCCATTTAATATTTTACAAAAGTATTCCAAGGAGTCCCTGCTACCGACTGGCAAAGCAGGGATCAAAACTGAGCTTAACATCTGGCGATCTTCCCTTGTTAGTTCAATGACTTACCAATCTCGTGAGTAAAGTCAATTGTACCAGATCGACATTGTACCTGCAATAATTCTTTGTCAACGCAGTAGTACAAAGTCATATTTACCAACATTTACCGAGAATATACCTTCATAGAATATCCACATTGTACAAAGCCCTGTGTGCAAAGTTGGTTTCAATGAAATAAGTAGGTATGTAAGAAAAACATGTTACTGTAGACACAAATTTGGACTTTCTGTTGCATACAACTACGTTACCGCTTAAAAAATCTTTTTTTGCGTACCTATATATGAAAGGAAAGTGTAGTGAAAGATTGCTGGTAACCTCTTGATTTTTAAAAACTTCCGGGTTTTAAATAAAAAATATAAAACGGTTTATTTTACCTCATTTCTCAATTGCACTGAGCGAAATATTTCAAGTGCAATTCGCATGAATTATATACATTTTGATATATGAAACAGCATTAAAAATAAACGGCAATCCTAAAAGTGTTGGTTACAAACACAATTAAAATCAAATATAATTTTGTAATTTAAATAATATAAAATTTAATATAAGTCGCCTGGTCATTTCAGGTTAGGGCGAATACTGATTGGACTATTAAAACGTCCTTCACTCCAGCGATTTGTGCTATCTGTCAGCCATTCTTCAATCATATCTTGCATATAATCTCTATTTACCCTCTCCACACATTCTTGGCTTTAAAACTCTCCTGTCTTTTGCTTTTAATACGTTGTACTTTAAATTCGCCTATGTCTACTCTCTAGTGTTTTCGCTAGCGAACCTTTGGCATTCAGCACTTCATTTAACAGTTTTCTTTATGATGTTCCTCAGTTTTATTTTAAAAATTATTCATTCAACTTATAATTTGTTCAGTTTTAATAATACTTTGGCACTTATTTTTTTAGATGACCTTATAAGCACGCCAGATTAAAGTAATACAGAATAATTACATAATCAACAAATAAATAAGTCAGTTTCCAAAGATGAAGTGTACACTAAAACACACAACATAAGAGAAACTACAAAAAACGACATTATGTGAAAATTTAAGCGGAATTTGATGTTTCATTAGATTCACGGTTTTTGTTTAAAAATCATGACTCCCTAACCAGATTGGGTGTCCTACATATTGAATATTTTAATAGTATTTTAAAACACAAGTGTTACAATGGCGACAGCACTGTATGCTGTAATAGCCATATCAGCACTGCGTCGTCTTTTGTTTTAGTTTTATTACAACATCCAATTAGAAAAACATATTTTCCATAAAGTTGTAATATCCTTGCAAATATTTGAAATAGGTGTTACGTTATTAGTACCATTGAAGGTAATTTTACAAGGAATTTGCAGATAATATAGGAAAATTCGCATTTTTCTTTCTTCGCATGTTCTAAGTGTCAAGGCGCCATGTTGTTTAGTATTTTTCTGGAGCCATCAAAAATAAACGATCTCAGTGAATTTGTAAACATGGACGAAGTAGGTCACCGTTATGTAATTCAATACTTTCATTTGAAAGGTCTCAGTCCAACCAATATTAAAGCCGAAGTAGATTCTACTCTGGGGGAGTCTGCTGCTTTGTTTACGACTATTAAATATTGGGTGGCAGCGTTTAAACGAGGCCGTACGAGCTGCCAAGACGAACACCGTAGTGGTCGACCAATTGAGGTGTCCACGCCAGAAACGGTTAAGAAAATCCATTAAATGGTATTGGATGATCGTCGGCTGAAGGTGCGTGAGCTAAGTAAAATGATATGCATTTTAAAAAGTGCTATACATCACATATTGACCGAAATTTGAAGATGAGAAAGCTGTGCGCAAGATGGGTGCCGCGGTTGCCCACAATGGTACAAAAACGGCGCCGTGAAGATGTTTCACCGCAATAAAGTCGAGTTTTTGCGTCGATTCGTAACCATGGATGAGACATGGGTCCATGACTTCACACTTGAGACAAAGGAACAGTCAAAACAGTGGACTAAAATGGGAGAATCGCGCCCAAAGAAGGCGAAGACGGTTTCATCTGCAGGCAACGTCATGGCGTCTGTTATTTTGGGATGCGCGTGTAATGATTTTTATTGATTATCTTCAAAAAGGAAAAAAATCAACGGCGAGTATTATGCTAACTTATTGCAGCGTTTAAGTTATGAAGTTAAGGAAAAAATAAAAAGTGTTGTTTCATCAAGACAATGCACCAGTTTACACATCCACCATTGCGATGCCCAAAATCAATGAATTAAAGTTCGAATTGCTTCATCACGCACCGTATTTGCCCGATTTAGCTCCTTCGGATTAGTTTCTATTTCCAAACTGGAAAAAGGCTCGGTGGTAAAAGTTTTGCCATAAATGAAGAGATAGAGTCTGGCGTTGATGGCTATTTTAAGGAGCTAGACAGTTCTTACTATAAACAGGGTATCGACGCTATTGAATATCGCTGGGAAAAGTGTATCGAGCTAAAAGGAGATTTGTTGTGTTTTCTTTGTTATGTTATTTTACTTTTTTCTTTTGTGTAGTTATCGTGATAAATACCGCCAAGACATTAATGGGCCACTCGGTATATTACTGTTATACCATGTTATACTTTACGATACCCGCAGCGTAATTTTAGAAATTACAGGAGAGGATGTGTGAGAAATAAAAATTGTGTATTCGACATTACTTTTTTGTTATGTCTGACACTAGATTATTCACCTTGAAATTCATACTTTTCAAAACAAATTTTAAAATATTATATTTAATTACGTATCTAATCAAAACCAAAAAACTGACTAAATTTGACAAAGCACAATACAAGTTAGCTTTTCATAAAGTACAAGAGAGAGCACACAGGATGCCTTCATATTAAATCGGTTAAATAAAGCATATATGAATGTATTTGTGGTGTATTTTATAGATTATAAAATATGATGCTGGTATCTTTATTTTAATGTTTAATTTAGAATTTTGATCATATTACAAAGCGTAAATAAAAATAAAATTAAATAAGTCTTCCATTTTATTACACATAAACAAAATTTATGTCAGTAACAACGAGAAACACTTTTTATGATGTATTGCGTTACAGGAAATAACCGTTAGAAACAAACATTTTTTTTAATTTAAACAAAAGTTTAATTTTCTTATAAATTTATACATTCAATCAGCGTCATAACATTGTATATTTACATCTCTTTTTTACTTGACAACTAAGACATTAAACAAACGATCGATATCTCATCTGGTTTGTAATCGCACATCAATCTAAACTGATAGCAAAATTGATGGTAGACCTGCGTGATGTAGATCATCAGACTGACATTCGCGGAACTCTCTTAACGCACACCCAAATCTGTTCCGCGAATACTTTCTGGTGGTAAGGTAAAAAGATTGCAATATCGTATCTAATCGTTTAATAATATGGTGGTGGGTCTGTTATTTGTGGAAGATCCATGTCGAAGGATCATGGCGAAACCTGGAGAAACCGGTGTTTTGGGTTACTTTCAAATTGATCTCGCATTATTTTAGTTGCAGCGTTTATTGCAGTTGAGAAAAAAATGTAGATTTCTTTTATATCCTTTAATAATTTATATATAAGAATTTGTAAATTTTGAGTTGTATTAAAACTTTTTCTTTTTCTTTACAGGTATGTACCCAAATTAAAGCTATGAGTAGGATAGTCTTTTACCATCAACAGGTTAGGTCATTTAAATGTATTTAAGGTAGGCAAGTGTTTTTTTTTTTTTTTTGATATTTCACTCCTGTATAATGTAGTCACTTCAATTACAGTATTTTTCTGACAAATAATAGCAAGTGAAACACTCAAATAACTATACATATATGTGCAGTACCTTCATAACAAAATGTATAAGAAAAAACATAAAAAAATTTCAAAAGAATTATGACTTCATCTTTATTTCCATAAATATCAGCAATATGTGGTGTAAACGTTTGCGTTCGAAACTTGGACACTTCCTTTTTCGCTAATGAGGGTCCTGAAATCTCCTTAAAAAGTCCTTGCCCCTTGGTATTCAATGCCTGTGATTTATATTTTCTTTTCATATATTACAATTTTATCTGCCATTGACGACATGTAACACCGCTTGTGAAAACTTATTGCTCTATCCTTCCGAAATTACGCATATCGATTTTTTTCCTGCAACTATGGCTTATGATAAAACCAATCTTCGATGCATTAGTTTGAGATTCAATTTCGAATAGGAAACCCTTTTTATTTCACTACCTCAACGAGCAATGTTCTTTTTTCGCAAAGACTACACGTGAGATGAACTCAATTTAAAACTAACCATTCATTTTTCACCTACTTCTTTTTCACTACGACAAGAAAGAAAGCAATGCCAGTTCTTCAACCAAATAATATTCTCTATCAGATCTTCTTCACCTTTTGTTTGTACGAAGAAAGACAGTTTTTACATGTAAAGATTCTGAATTAAATTTAAGTGCCAGCCACTTATATACCCGATTTAGCCAATACTTTTATAATTCTGTAGCAAACGCATTCTTCTTTGTAGGATGACGCCATCCAGTAAATGATCTTTTAAGTGTTGGCAAACTAACGAATTTCATCCACTAAGATGTTATTCCCTCCTGAAAAACATGATACGCTGCCAATTTCTCTGCCGCATTCCTATAACTACTTCTTTAACAGTTAAAAGCAACACAATTGATATAATGTTCTTTGGATATTGTACAAAGTTTAATTATTCACAATTATTCCATATTTTGCCTTAAATATTTGATGTAATTTCAATAAAATTTCGCCGCGAAGGCGCAAAAGAGAAGAATTTTTTGCACATTTTTTCTTAAAAAAGAGCATTAGGGAGATTTTAACGCTTTCGTGTTAAAAAACCAAACTTTTCTTTTAATTCTTTGTAATAAACTCTTCTTGAATTGAACAGCTCGATTCCAGCATGTTTTCGACAACAAAAAGTAACTTGAATTAAATTTTCAATTACACCAACCAAGAAAATTAGCTAAAATAACAGTTTTCTCTTTTATTTCTTCTCTTAATATTTTGATTAATAAGTGGGATTGGCATTGATGATAAGTTTTACTGAGAAAAGGGCGTCATGTTTGAAGAATCCGGGCTTGAATAGGCGTATCTTTTTTTATAGATCATTCAGCAGATACTGCTGACAAGTTGTCTACATCCAAAACGACGTTAGAATTGGAAAACCAAATTCCCGTTTTCCGAAAGCCGTTTATAACAGTTGTAGCTGCACAACGAAAAGATAACCAGACCACGTTATAGGCTATAAATTTTTACCACCTTTAAAACACGGAAAATTTAAACTTGAAATATAAAAAAACTACTAAAACACTTTAAGAGCACAGGTTCGTAAGTGGAGTATACTAAACAATACATCGAAAATCACAAAACTTTAGAAAATCAGATGACAAAATGGCGATCACAATAACTCACTAATAAAGCACTATCCAAATAAAAACAAAATGGTTTCTGCAAGTTACTTCCGATTTGTTGAGTTAGTTAAATAAATCCAAGTCTAAACACCGTTTATCCACGATAATACCGGTGTCCGGTTGTGCCTCCAGTTTTCCTATATATTATTTTTCATAAGGAGATTGTTTCTTTTCTCCGGCACTGTATAACAGGTAGATAGAAAACCAGTGCGCGCTCCCATACACCGACAATGGATACTCTGTGATTGCCTTCCTGGGCCATCGAGCATTCGTGGAAATATTACACGGTGATTTTTACTGTGCCGCTGTAACACTGGGTCTGCGGTAACTCGATCGATTACGGTTAGATACATACATATATATGTACAACGCACGTCGAAGGGACTTCACTAAAGTCCCACTTCGAATTAAATTGATTTTTTCCCGACGAGTAATTGAAATGATTTATAAAGATGCATGACTAGATCATTGTGTGTACAAATTACTACTGGGATGATAAATAAGCTACATGCGGCCTCCTCACTTGAACGCTATTATGTACGCTTCAACGTATGTTATGTATTGTAAACACGACGCACATTGCATTGATGCAGATTAATAATGCACCATAATCAAGCCGAGCTTTATAACTATACGTGTTCGAGGAGTGCTTCTCAAACACTAGCAAATTACTTTCAGGATTTTCTATATATAAACAAATATTCTATCATTAAAATATGAAATAAACACTTTATATATTGCACCTCAAATGTATTTATAGCAAATAATCTTCTGCAATACTTTATGATCCTTTGTTCGGAAATTCTATCAAAATTATATATGCACCTTAACATAAGTATATACCATTCACAATATTTTTTACCATTCTATAGCTTATGCGTACTTAAACTTGCTTTGGACATATGTACATACAACAAATACAATTACGTAATAAATAAATCATGTAATGCAGAAGTTTTATTGTTTTTGTTATTATGTTGTAACAACAAATTACAGGCTGTACCTACAAATGCACTTACAACCATCATAATGTTTGAGAATAGTGATAATTTTATATTTTTCAAATTGTTTTCAAATATTAGTTAAGCTTAATTGACAGCAAGAGCTTATAATAGGTACTTACGTGTATGTTACATATATAGTGTCTTCACAATGGACCGCATCGATCACGATGAACAAAGGCTTCTGGGCCTCAACCCTGCAATAATACGATACATATACAGTGTGCCCGCAGTTGAGTTATCGATGTGTATGTTAGGAATAATTATTTTATATAATAATTAATACAGCAATTTTATTCATGGTCGTCTAAACACTGACTAGATTACAACGATCAGCTATTGTCATTTCCAAAAATAAAGAATTAAAAAGGATTTTTCAAGGGACAGCCATCGTGTTAGAAGTTATACGTATTAATAAACAAAAAAAAAGCCCAATTCTCTTATTACTAATGATACCTTCGAAAATGTTATTTATTATATTATATACTCTCTAGTTATTTTCGCGAAATTATCACCCTGAAATTGCTTTATCATCGATAGTTGTGATCGAGTTTCATTGTGATCAAAATCATTCACGTAAATTTTAGATTTAACATCAATATTTCAAATTGATAAAAATAACGTCAAAGTCAATTCATACCAATTTTTCAAAAAAAAAAAAACGAAGTAAAAAATAAAGTATTCAAGAATTTCATGACTATATATTAATTCGAATTCAATAATTTTTATGCGAAAAAAAGAAAATTAAATCCATCTGTCAACAGCCTTAAGTTATGATACCAAACTAAATACATTGCTGATCAAAATTTATGGACAAAGTTTGAAATTTAAAAGAAAGCATTAATTAATGTAAATTCATAATAAAATCTACGATCACAATAGAAAAGAGATTATTGTATAACACTTGTCAAAGTTAAATACTTCGAAAAACGGCCACAAAAATATCTTACGACTTTTAGAATCTCAAAGAAGCGTTAGTTCTGTTAAACATGATACCAATGTCGGCACTAAAGCTCAAAAAGGATAAACGCAAGCGTTGATTTGTGACAACAATAAGAAGCTAGGTTTCTTTTAGGAAAGAAACAAGGATTCTTCCGAAAACTATCATCGAAGATATGCAGATCACTCTGTGAATTTTGTGTTTTATTCGTATATATCTCACAATTATTCAGCCAATGATATCCATTTGTTTAAAAAGAACGCAAAACTTCCCAGATAAAAGACGAAATCAGTCTTTTTAAGACTATTATAAAGTACACATTAAGAAAATCATAATTTTTCCTCGGGAAAAATACCAAATCTAAACGCTAACACCAATTCCAAAGCAAATAGTCTTGAACTTTCCTACATCCATCTACTCGAAGCACAGACAACTCTTCCGAGGCAAAACGGTCTTATCCAGATTCCGTTCCAAATCCTCAAATCTCAAACCATTCAGCATCTAAAGAAAGTCTGTAACCATTTTCACTTGACTTATCTTAGAAAGGAAAGTTCTTTTTAATAACTAGAGACCTTTAAAATTTTACTAGAAGTTTAATTAGAATTTATTCGCTCCAAAACGGCAGAGGGAACTGGAAAAGGAATATATGGGCCTAGATCCAAATATTTCGACAGCTTGGGAATGTACCCAAGTATCTTCCAGGCGGAAATACACGCTATTGAAAGATGCGTCCAGGTCAACAGTGACAGAAGCTACGAAAAGCAGGAGATTATCATAATATCTGATAGCCAAGCAGCCATTGCGGCGCTGAGGTCAAACATAATCAGCTCCAAAGTTGTTTGGGAGTGTCTACAAAAACTAAACGAGCTAGGCAAAAAGAACAAAGTAACCCTATTGTGTGTTCCGGGACACACGGCAGTGGAAGAAATCGAAATAACAGATGATCTCGCTAAGAGAGGGGCTAAAACACCTTTTGTTGGGCCAAAATCTTTTTGCGGGATAAGTAGCAGCATAATACTGGAGAAACTAAAAAATGAAGTAGAGCAGAGAACACCTAAATACTAGGAGAATCTCCAGGGAATGAGGCAAGCTAAAACTTTTCTGGGAACCTATAACCAGAAGAGATCTGCAGAATACATCAACCTGAGTAAAAATAATATTTGCATACTGACAGGGATCCTTACAGGGCATTGTAAACTGAACGGACATCTAAGCAGGCTTGAAATAGCGAAGGAAGCCGAATGTAGATTTTGTGAGGAACAGGACGAAACATCCATCCATCTACTCACTGCACTGTGCAACTCAAGGGCGCTGTACCTGGGAGCATGTGGAATCGAAGAGGGAGAGTTACCTAATCTGGTGCCTTCTGACATTCTGCACTTTTTAAAAGGAATCAGACTGAACGGCCAGCTGTAAATACAGCGAGAAGAGTGGACACAATAGATCTTTCAGGTCGCAGTGTACTATCACCCTAATATCACATATACACATCCATAGAATTAATCAATAGCCTTTTAGTAGAACGTAATAAACGAAAACTATTTAGCCTTTCTTCTGCTCTTTACTGTATTCATCCAGCTTGCGGGTGTACGCTTGGTAGGTATATTACTTGTAACGCCAAGTGCCAATACATTGTTAGTTAGCAACACAATAAGCTTAAAATATTAAAGTTTAGCACATTTCCCCTTTTAGATATATTTTGAAATATTTTGCTTATTCAAATTCAGTATTTGACAATATTTAGAAAGAAAATTTTTAATTTTAGCTCATTTAACAATATATAAGTGGCTTTATCCGGACACTTGTTACACCATATCGCATTGGCAGGTAATAAATCAAACTTCAGGATTATATTAGGCAAACTTAATCTTTAATAATGATAAAAACTTTACTTGTAATGTGTAAAGAACACATCCCAGTAGCCTGCAAATAAATACTACTCCAAAACAAGAAAGATTTTATTGTAACAGGTAAAAGTACAATAAAATATATATTAAAAATATTGTCCAATAAATAAATTTTGAAACATTCAAAAGACTTCATTAGATCTTTAAGCGAACCCGTTTGATCTTGCTTTATTGTTTACCTTTCTCATATATGTATATAACGTATGTATAGCTTGTACCGGAAACCGTAGTTACTTATTGCTTTATACCGAACAAAACTTTTATTACGATTTTAATATAAGCGGCGATCTTTAATGTGCGCTCCCTAGTAACGGTCGTGCGTTTTTATTGTCTTTCGTAAAAGGAATCCCCATAAAAATTGAACACATAATTTATTACTGCATCTCGTGGGTAGAAAGGGGCCGACGAAATATGACTTTACAATCCAATTGCGAGAATGATATACATACTCATTGTAGTAATGGCGGGCGGCTATTCAACACGAGAGCGAACCGGTTCCTGCGCCAATAAACGCTGTGATATTAAGTACGTAATATATAATGCTAATAAACGCGTTATACGATCTGTTGTTACGCGAAATTATTAATGATCTATTCCAGGGTAATAAAAAAGAAGTGGTTATTGATCCCGAAATGGTGGATTGGATTAGTAAAAGCTTTATTAAATGACAAAAAAGAGCTGAATTCGTACTTCAATAGATCAATAAACACAATGTTCTTACTCATGCTTATTATGATTAATAATTTAACAGCAAGTATCCACGGAAAGTTTTTATATTACCTACCTAAATCATAAAAAGGGTGTTTGCTGTCAGATAGTTGTGATATTTTAACACGAGCTGGCCCAAATTTCGTTCAAATAACTATTGTGTTTATAAACCTTAAATTAACAAGAAAAAAATGACAGAATGACAGAACTTCAGCTAAAAACAGGGCTGTTATCAAGTTCCCAACGAATGGCGGAAATGGACTTAGGAATATTTACAACATGATCATAAGGAATAAAGACGAGCTGTCATATTTTACGTTAAATTTTTGATGTAAGCAATTTTTAAAAAGCAGGAAATTAATTCAGAATGACTGAAAATTCAAAAGACCTTTTAAAACGAGAACCAACGGAAACATCAAGAAAGTTGCGAATTGACCTTAGCATATTTATTTATTTATTTATTTATTGCCAAATAGGGTACAGCCGATTACAAGGCAAATATAATTACATATAATATTAGTAGTGCGAATATAAGAAATAAAGTTACACAACGTACAGCAACAAAATAACACCAGATAACATAATATAATACTTATGCAAAAATGATACAAAGTTATAATTTCAATAGTATTACTACTTATCTAAAATTTAAATAATTTTAAACTAAAATTAAAGAAAAAGATATAGAAGAATAAGGGTGCAGCGATTGCCGCTTTAGCAAGAATATAACAAGCTTATTTTTTTTTAAAACCCTACCCACATAAAAATTGAAAACACTTTGGATTTTAAACTTACTTACTCCAAAACAAAACCAGAAATGAAAAAATAAACCAATGATGTTGGCTGAAACCTTGGGACGGTGGCTATAAATTTTCTCATTAGAGGAAAAATGCCCTTGCCATCTCATGCTAACCTAGAATAAATAGGCAATGGCTATACCAATAAATTGCCACTTTTCTTTTTAAATAGTGTACATGCCAGTGTTAAATTTAAGTAGAAAAGGGTGGTCCAATTTTAACTTTTAAACTATTTTTTACTTCATAATTTGCTGATAAACTCAGAAACATTTTTTTTTGTTGTGGATATGGAGTTTTCGAAAACGCTGCAGCCAATTGGAATGAATTTTAACATAGTGCAGTCCACCTTTCTTTAATTGCGAAAATTGCAGGAATAAAAACGATGTGGTGCTTTGGGGTTTGTATAGTCGTGTCCCTTTTATAATTTAGAAACCATTGAAATCGTGAAAGATTGCGATGTCACAAAGTTTAAGGCTTCTTGTTTCACGTCAACAGAAGTTCGTAACCTCTTACGGACTTCAAACTTGTAAAAGATAGACGGCATATATGTACTCTAATAATACTGGGTGTATTGTAACGGTTCAAATTTAACTTACAATTAGTGCTATTTAGTATTGTAAATATTGATTTCCTTTTGTTAACGCTTAGTCATATTTGGTACAGCAGATGCTATCTGTGAGTTGTTTTATAAACTGCGAATATTTTTAATACGATTTTGAACTGTTAACTTCATTGTTTCATATTACTCTTGCGTTTTATAGTAATTTTCAAGTAACGTACGTTTCAATTTATCAATTGTCAACCTATTGTTTCATTATTAATTTGTTAGTCTTTCATTGTTACTTCCGACATAAGTGGTCGCGCGTGCGTCGCACAGTGGATCGAAAGGCGGTAAAAAGCGGATGTTGTGCTGCACGGAGACCACCTTACTATTCTTATTGATGGTACAAATCTGCAAGACATGACTGCGGGTATGAATAGGATATTAGATAGAGTTTCGTCTTGGATGTTTCAACATGGACTTTCAATATCACCCACAAAAAGTAAGGGTGTACTATTTGAGAGGGGCATGCAACCTGTACACATGCCAGCTGTCTATATCGATAGTATGAGAGTAAGATTTTATACCTCAACTAAATTTCTTGGAGTGCAATTAGATGCTAAATTACTTATGAAGGATTTTGTCGAAGACGTTAAAAGAAAATCTTTCCAGGGGTTAAATTTGATGAAGAGTATTGCAAGAATCAGATGGGGAGTAGACCCAAAGTGCCTTCTGCAGATATTTTTTGCTATTGTTCGTTCACATATAGACTATGCCGCATTCTTGTTGCCCTCATTAAATTCAACAAAATTGGAGTCTTTACAGCGCATCCAAAATGCCGGTCTAAGGATAGCTATGGGAGCTATGCGCTCAACGCCGACAATTGCTTTACATGCAGAAATAGAACAACTTGCTAATAATTTTGTGCTTAAGCACTGGATTTTGAATACTGATCTTGTTAGACTTGAATTAGCAAAATGGAGTGCTTTATTGAGGATATATCCGAATTGGAACAGAGGCCAACTTCCTCCCTTGGTGAAGGCCTTTAGATGGGCAAAAGCATTGAAGAATTTCGATATGAGTGACAACTTGGTATGCTACTCCCTTAACCCAAGAGAAGTTATGGATCCACCGAAGATGATGATATATAGATGCTTTGGCATTAATAATCTTGATGTACAACAAAACTTTCTGAGACTGATTGCAAGCAATTACGCTCACAGCGTCCAGTTTTATACAGATGGTTCACTCTCGGGTAATCCAGCGCGCGTTGGTTATGGCGTCTTCTGTCCCAGTTTGGATGTTTCAGAAAAGGGAGCTTTACCTGCATGTTGTAATGTTTTTACGGCGGAAACCTTTGCTATTTATAAAGCACTTTATATATGCCAAAGTCACCGGATAACGAACGCTATTATTATTTCCGATTCACATGCGGCGATTAGTTTGTCTAAAGTGGGATATAACTCTAAACTGCACCCGCTTATAGTAAAATGTAGAAAACTTTCGGCACAATTAGATCGAATGGGAAGCGTCTCATTATTATGGGTTCCTGGTCACAGCGGCATAGCTGGAAATGAAGAAGGATATCCTAGCGAGAGCTGGGGCGAATGAGCAGGTGCGCTTTAGCAACGTTTTCTCTTATCGAAAACTTGGTTCAGAACTCATAAGGGAGAGATGGAGAGAAGAATTTGGAACGTCTGAGCTGGCGCAGAGATACAAGCTATCTTCAAAAGGTTTATCACCCAAACCTTGGTTCGTCGGAATAAAATATAGAGGAAGGGACTTCATCACAACCCTATGCAGACTAAGGTTTAATCACACCCAGTGTAGATCTCATTTATTCCGGTTGAATATAGTGGATGATCCAAATTGTGAATGCGGAAATGTTGAGGATAACAATCATATTTTCTTTGGATGTCCCAGAAGATCTATGCAAACCAATGAATTAATTCAAAATCTTATACCACTTGGAATGTCGCCTCCGTTTAACATCAACACCCTTTTAGCTTCTGAAAACGTTAAAATTTTTATTTGATTTTTAAGTTTGTAAAATCGAATGATATTATGCTTTAGCTTCATGTTTAACTTTTTTAAACCACTAATTACCCCTTACCGTTCCGAGATCGTCCTCTTTCCACGGTCTGTGCATTGCTTCGCCGACCCCGGAGCGAGAAGAGTCTTACCCCTCCATAGTGCTCTGTAGCTTACTCTCACATCTAGTGCTTGCTTGTTGCTTATTTGGGGCTTTGCGTGTTTATAATAGCTTTGCTTGTATAGTAGTGTTTTGTCATGTTTATGAAGTTGGAGATATGGATCTGTTCCAGGCGGGCTTTTTGGCTCAATCTCCAACATTTGTGGCTGGCTGAGTGGACCTTTTATCAAGGTCACGGTGCCATAAGAAGAAGAAGAAGAATATACTTGCTCGTTGTTTTTGAACTGTTTGTGTTAGCTTTCTAATGCTTAACGTGATGCTTACGTACTTTTTCCAGTGTCACTTATCTTGCATAAATTATTCCTTTATTATAGATGCGTTCCATTATAGTGAAAGTAATGATAAGACAATCCAATAAACTCTCACCTGTACTCTTACCATGCTATAACCTTATAATAAGAACACGGAAATGACAGGACGCAAGATATTGCACATGCGGGATTATACACAAATTAGACTGGAGGGTAATAAATTTGACAAAATTACTTTTTTCAACACTTATAGCGTTTTCGACTTATTGCACTTTACGCGTGGAGTATATCTATCTCCCTTACTAATATTATGTATTAAAATAAGATGGAAATACAATCAGTGGATAAAAGTGCAGTAAGTCGAAAATGCTATTATTTTCGTAATATTTACACTATTTTTGCAAAAAAAAATTTAGTGTCAGGTAACACCAAAATGTGCATTACACAAAAATTTTTCATTTTCTACAATGTGTGTATCCCGCTATCAATACCAGCCTTCCTAGAAGCCTTTCGATTATCAGTGTTTTTCGCTTGTTTTTATAGCGTATGACAGTATTAATTGAATATACATATGCTTTCTTATAGATTCTGACTTTACTTTCCATGCCATATTTTTGTTCTTCAAAATATCTTGTAGTTAGCTCGAGTTTGTTCTCGTGCGTCTTCCTTCGGGTTGCTGTTGGATGTGCCTATATATTTGCTGCTAACTATTTCATTACCTGGTTACACTTTTATTGTAGATTGTAAACTTTCATATCCTGGATTCTTTAACTGTGTATTCTTTTTCATGGATAGCTTCATAATGAATTATCCAACAGCTTGTTGGAGTTTATGTATTAATATTTATCATATTTGTACAAAAAAATACGTTAGCTTGTATGAATGAAATAAATAAGGTTTTTGCTATGTTTCAAATTGATTGATATAGTCGACACAAATACTACCTATTGCATAATATTTCTTTGTCCTCCGGCTCGGTATTATAAAAATATTCCTTTATATTTAAACCAACTGTAGCCATAGAAAATAGTTTAAGCTTTTTCGAAAAAACAATAAAATATTACGTAATCGTTAAAATTTATATATAGTTAATGCTTATAAGCAATTAGATCCGATATCAATCTCAAGAACCGGGTCCATCGGGTTTTTACGCGACGAATTCTGAAAAGTTTCTTACAATTAGCGACAGTAAAACGGTATCAGCGCAGCAGTTCACCGACAGAAGTGCACAAAGTGCGTTGTCCGACATATGTAAGACACAAAGTGTGAGAAAAAAACGAGGTGGAAAAAGAGCACGATGATGGAGAAGAGAGGCAGAAGGAACGCGAAGTCGCGATAAGAAAAGGCAAGACCAGACGTAATAATCTGACTCGTCGGTTGACGGCGATGCGGTCTTCCTTTACGTAAATACATCACTCTACAAAAGTAATTGTACAATAGAAGATACAAAATGTCGCATGCTTATACTGCTTTAAAATTACGCACAAAATCCCAGCGCAATCTAAAGGAAATAAAAAGCAACCTCTTTGAGGTTTTGGTTCCAAATACATTGAACTCAAGGACATGGTAAATTGAAAAGCAAAACTCCATTTTATCGTCTTGTATATATCAGTCATCATATTAGTTTCTAAAGTTCTGAAATCAATCAGAAATAATTTCGCAATGACTTTTCTATGATTACATTTATTTCTCTGAAACCGCTTTAGAAACGATTCTTGCGATATTAAACCGCAAATTTCACTAGTACTGTGTTTCTATAACGATAATGATATCAAAATTATCTCTGAAGTAGCGATAAAGAACACTGGTATTAGGGCCAGATTTACCATCAAAATTGTATGTGTAATATTTGTTAAGAATTATAAATGTAAACAATTAGGCATAACCTGGATATTTGTTCACATCTGAATTGCTTAATAATCCTGCAGTAAATATTATCTGGGAGATTACATATGTGGATAGACATCATTAATTAGTTATTTACGTATAATTGTAATTAACCAACAAATCAATGCTATATTATTATATTTCCACAATATTAACTTACCTACGGTTATATAGGTGTAGTTATAGAAACAACAAGTTTAAAATTGATTAGCTAGTAAGGTTTCTTACTTGTTTGGATATCTTATTCAAATGCCTAGGTAAAGACTATTTTCCAATTAACTTTTTTTGTTCACTACCTATTTAAATTTAAAAACTATGACTAACATCTGCATGATTCAGAACTATTCTTAAGTTGTGGGTAACGACCTTAAATAGGTCGCTCAATTTAAACTGAGATACACAAATTTAAAAAAATAATAGTTGAACTCACTCCATTCTTGTTAATCGAATCTCCTTTATTAAGCGACAGGTTATAAAAGAATTACTAAAATAAATAACACAATTCAGGAATCTTATTACGTATTGAATTTAAACATGGACATGTTAGTACACACCAAATATAGTTAAGCCATATTATCTTGTTTTCCTTTTGAGAAACATACAAGAAGGAAAATCGCATCTGTTGTAATGCCTGTTTGCGTTTGTTGTCATGTCTCAATTGAATAACATAGAATTGTCAATTGTTGCATTTGCTACAAATCATACTAGATCGATTGTATCAATGTAACCCGTGACGAAGCTAGAAGAATTCATGTCAACTGTGAGTCTTTGTAGACATGTAGTGCCTGCTTACAGTTTGCTGATGATTTAAACAGTCTAAAAACTATCATTGTTTTACTTCAAGAGAACATAAGATCTTTGGAGCAAAAACTGTCAGGGATGTCACAAGCAGTTGCATCTGTCCTGGACAATAATTTACTATTATTCAGGAGATTTCAAAACGTGAAAAGAGAAAGAAAAATATAGTCATATTTAGATCAAATGAGTTGGTCTCCAAAACTAAAACTGGGCAAACTAATGCTGACGTTGATCTAGTACAAGATACTTATGTTACACTTGAAATCGATGATATTGATTGAAAAACTACCAAATTTGGAAAGTGTGATTCTACCAAAACTGATCAGCATCGACCCGTAAGAGTTACATTTACTTCTAAATCTTTTATCAGCACTATATTAGGTAAGGTTCTAAAGTTAAATCCATCTCAAAGTTTTCTAAATTGTCAATATTATGGCGATCGTACCCCAATGCAGCTACAAATTTATAATAACGCCAAGAATGAAATGCGCGCATGATAAACGGCTAATACCTAAGGATTAAATATATTAAGGAAATACCAACCATAATTCCATTTCTTTAAACTGTATGATACCAACGATTTATTTGTAACACCTAATATATATTATCAAAACACTCGTGGACTTGGAACAAAAACCCATACATGTTTTCCAAATCTCTGTGCTTTTTGTCATGATATTGTTATTGTTACGGAAAGCTGACTTTATAATTCTATCTTAGACTCAGAATTAATTTCTTTATGTTATACTGCTGTGAGGTGTGATAGAAAGTGTTCAGCACTTGGCCGATCAAGAAGTGGTGGTGTTTTTGGGGTCTTCTCGGATTTAGTTTCTTGTACAGTTGTAGATACTTCCTTTGTTGCGTCTTTGGTGCTATTAATTGACCTAGTATATTATTATAATCATGTTTCTTTTTATTTGACCGCTGTTTATATTTCTCCAGGTGTCCGCCTGCAAGATCTTGAGGTTTTCTTTGAGAGCTTTGAAGTACTATTACTTCATAAACCTATTATTAGGAGATTTCAATCTAGTTAAGCTTAATGTTGACCCTTCGTCTTGTTCCAAATGTCGTGCTTTTGCGTATTTCTTATTTTCTTAATTATTTTCATAATCATCTCAAGCCTGTACTTAATTGTGATAATAAACATCTCGATCTTGTTACTTCTAATGTTGACTTTGGTATTGCGGTATCTTCTTTCGATTCCAAGTAAGTTTGGAGTCAAGAACCCACGATATTTCACTTCCTCGGAGAACTTTATTTCTTCACTTCTGAGCTTTAGCGGTGCTAGACCATCTAACTTCCTCCTTCTCGTAAATGCTATTGCAGTTGTTTTAGAAGGACTAAAACTTCAGCATTTTTTCTCGATCTGTACAACTTACAGAGCGTTCTGCATTTTGTCTCACACTACATTGTTGAAACACACTACATTGTTGTTAAATTTTTTGACAATCTGCATCTCCCAAAGTTTTCTGCCCTTCACTGTGCAGTAGCTTCTTTACGACCAGATTCCACAGCATAGGGGACAAAACCCCACCCTGCGGATATCCTCTTTCAGCCCGAGCAACCAGTGTTTCTCCCATGATGGTTGTATAAACCGATCTTCCTTTAAGCATGGCGTCTATACACCTGCAACTTGTTTCATCGATCCCTTTATTCCTCGATGCTTTGGATATTGATGCTGCGAAAGTATTATAGAATGATCCCTGAATATCCAGGAATATGCACAAAAGCACTTCTTTGGTTTGCAGAGCTTGCTCAGCCCTCCGTACGTGCTCATATAACGTCGTCTCTGTAGATTTTCCTGCTTGATAATTATGTGCCCGTCTAGCTGCAGATAGATAGACTACAGGCTTGAAGGGAGATCACCAATAATGCAGATAGGAAATTGCAGTGGTGAATGTACGAAAGAAGTCTATGTAGCTCATGTTAAATATTGATGTTTAATAGTAAACGTAACTACCTAAACGTCAGTGTCGCAGTGGTCACAATGAATGAAAGATATTTCCTTCCAATTATTACATTCACGAGTTTTTTCGTTGTCGTTAGCTTCCTGGTCGCTATCCAAGATAATATGTGATGATCAGTCGTTTTTTAGAAATATAAAATAGTGTCAGCGTTACTGGACAAAATGGCTTCAAGCGATTGGTGAGCTACTAAATCCAGCATACACAACACATATTATAATAAATTAAGAAATTACATCCCGAAAATACAAGACATTACTAGGCACTTACGACGAAAATCAGACCTAAAACCCCAAAACCCTAAAGTCATAATCCAAACTCCAAGGACCGTGGACGCTCTTCTTCGAGGCCTATTCGTTTTTGTTGATGTTTTTGCCTAACAGATGGACTTTTCGACCATGAGACAGGGTCTTAAACTTCAGGGTTAGTAAAGGAATCTTTACATCAACCCTGTTTGTGATACAAGGTGTACCAAAGAATTTTGCTACCGCTTCTTGAGATATAATTGCTTGATTTTTTTTGCAATAGCTAAAGCAAGCTTTGCAAACTTAATAACAAGATTGACATAGATATGTCACAATGTAACGGTTTGACGCCCAACCGCATATAAATCATTCTTACCAAATTTACACCTATAAGTGCGAAAGGAAACTTCGATTTTGCAGTTACAAAGGTTAACTGTTTTTCGTGTCTCAGAAAGAGGTAATTTAACACTCAGTATAAGGCCAGAAGGATACTGATTATCCTGTACGATTGATATTCACCAACCAATATTGAAAGGTTTAACGAAATTAATAGAATTGCTTTATCTGATAAGGCATTGGTCCTAAGAAAATCGTGAGTAGAAACATCAAACTCCCTGAAATTGTTGTTTTGGCAGTCATATTCTGCAGTGGCCAAATAGACACCCGTTAAAGAGAAGCGGAATCAACTGACCAGCAAGAAGTCCAGGCTTGGCTCCATACGATTTTCCTTTAATGCGGCCATATTAAGAACAGAATTTGTAATAACGCTCCACAAATTTCATCTAGCTTTAAAATCCTATCGAGGAAAAGATTGAAGCCAACGTTCCTCATATAAAAATAAAATACAACAAATGAGAAATTCACTTTAACTTGAACCATCACGTATTCAAATCTTTATTTTCTTTTGTATTCCACTGTATATTCCTTACATACCTGCCCACAATCTCCACGCAACCCCGCACCCGACCAGTTTTGTCCAACGGACGGCACTTCTGAAACTTCACTCGAGGACTTGCCACCCTTTAACCTGGGATACATGTTGCCGACAAAACGATACATCGTGTCAGGAGGTATACAAGATTTAGGCTACAGCTTAAGTGGAATGTGGCAGACGATACCGAACAGATTACCTGCTTGTCCGGCAATTTTTCGTCATTAAGTTATGCAGTAATATGCGTCACTATCACATGAATAAACATCTACGGAGGAAATACATATGTATTTGTTACTGATAGCAATAGTTATTTGTATCACTAGGCCAGGAACGAGTATGAGCACGGTTTGCTGAATGCGCAAGTATGCGCTGTATGCTAATACTCGCAAAAGAGTTTCTGGTAGTGTGTTGCATAATACTATTTTTTGAGCCGACAAATCTTAATTATGTTGAAAATAATCAAAAATATTGACGCTAGAGAGTTACCAGCACAGGTTGGCAATACATGTTTCGTATGAATTAATTAATTTAAAATCAGTTGCCTTAGTATTTTGACGTTTTAATTTTTTTGGTACTTTTAATACATACTCGTCAATAATAAGGGTAATGGAGACCACAGCTTATGTTACAGAGGTTGTGCAACAAGTTATTAACAATTTATTACCTGTAAAATCTTGGGAAAATTCAATAAATATGAATTAATTAAGAAATTTATGTAAATCATCTGACGTCGAATCTGCAATTAATTACAAAATTAGTGCTACCAACCTTTTTTAGGATATTTTTACCGCCCTAGGCCGAAGCATAGTGTATTTCCGGAGGATTTAAAGTAATGCAAAATCAGTGTTTTTGGATGAAGGCGCAAAAATTATATGGAATCGATGTGTACAAGGATGTTAAGGTAATAAATGTTACACGAAGAAGTGAAGATACATCGCTTTGTACAAGTTAAAACATCAAAGCTGTTTAAAGACGATGGTAATAGATTTAGTTGTGTTTGCGTTGCCGTTTAATTTATTGTCTGTACAAGCTATTAATCCTCAATGTTGATGTATTAATAGTAACATTATACAACCTATTATACACTTTAAATCTTTTTTTCTGGTAAATTACTAAAGGGATTTTCGAATGTATTTACGCAATTATTTGTCCTGAAAAATGTTCAACAAATTTTAAGAAAAAGCAGTCGATTCCATGTTCTTCCCTACAGTTTATTTATTTACCGATTAAATTAAGTGAAAATAATATCACCTTGGCGAACGTTTTCCCAATTTTCTCTAGAAACTTTTCAGTCGAAATATATCTCAGTTTTATCTTTCTAAGAACATCCTAACCAATATTTAGACCGAATACACTTCAAAGCTGCTTCGCAGAATTTAAACTATAATTTTTGGACCGTGTTTACTAAAAACCATAAAAAATATTGAAGCGAATTTTAAGTTTATTTTTCATGAAATTAACTCGAAATCTCTGTTTAATCGTTATTATTCTTAAACACGCGTTAAACAGATTAACGATCATTTTAAAATAAATCGCATTAAATTTACATCGACACAATTTAACAACAAATCTTCTCACATCGATGGTTAACCTTTTCCTCATACGCGGTCCAGTTTCACAATGAATTGTAGTAATACTGTTTGCGTGCTTGTTTAACAACGGACATGAGTAAATCTGGATTCAATATTTGGAAGGCGACCAAGAACAAACAAAAGTTTTAGTCCGTGAATAGCTGGGATTCTGTGGGAAAATGTTTAATAACAGTTTTGTCAATATTTACCGCTGTGAAATCATATTAGACCGTGCCGCTCAACTGTAGGTAAATCGTAAATGTATGCGTTTAGTTCTACGACTGCTCGGTGGACACACAACGGTTGAAGTATCAGATAACTAGTGATCAAAGTAAATAAATATCAATGATTAATTGGTACAAATCCAGCTCAGAACAGTCGTAAAAATTCAATTAAATGGTAATTGTAGTTTGTTTGTTTTTTTTTTCAAAAGATGTGAAAATATAATTCTAGTTCTAATATACTCTTTAACTGTACTACTATACAGTTAATTTGTTTTATGTAATACACCGTTGTTAATGAACTCCTATATATTTAGGTACAATGTAAAACAATCGTTAAATTCTGTATCTATAACGAACATAGCCAGTACTTCATTTCGATGTTATACACAGTGCGTTCGAAAAGCTTAGAGACATCCAAATGAAACGCAATTTAACGCTGTTTAAGGAAAATCATAAAACATGTCAACTAATTTTTGGAAATAACTATGTTTTAGTGATACAAGTATCGTGTTTACAATGAACTCTAAAAAAGCTTGAATAGCATTTATTTTAAATTACCAATTTTTATTTTTAAAAGAAAGTTATAACGAGTATGGTTTCTTTACAAAAAGAATACGTTCCAAAGAATATATCCCTACATTTACAATAGTTTTTCAAGGTTTAAAATAATTAGTAAGAATTCCTGAATTACGATATAGTTGAATAATTGTACACCTGTGCCTTATTTTCCAAAATTTCAACAGCACACAAATAGTATTCATAAACGCATTATACGAAACATATACTGTCTTGATTACCTATCCGTTACTAATATGATCTTCCGTTTCGAGTTTTTAAATCTAAATCATATGGTGCGAAGAAATGGAGTTTCTTAAACAAACATTTTAACTCATTCCCAGCATGCCTTCAGAAAAAAACATGTCTGCAACTACACCTTTAGTGGATTTTTACGGTAGCGTTCTGGATGAAATTGAGAAGAAGAAAAAACCGCGCGTGATTTTGTGACCATCAAAAAGCTATTGATTATATCTAACATAATACACTTAATGACAAATTACAAACTTATGGAACCCGAAGCGCCGCCGCATCTTGGTTCGCTACATACTTTATTCATTCATTCATTCATTCATAACGTTAGGGTGGACACCTTTAGTCCAGACACTTGAGCTAGGTGCTCATTGTACCGTCCCTATTAAATCTCTTACTTTCACTCGAGCAGTTTGGTGTTCTCTATAAAGCCCAGTGTCTTGCCCAGTGGAAACTTGAGAACCTTCGAGGGCTCCAATAGATCCTTCCCGAAATGTTTCTGCCGGAGTACTTTCAACTCCTCACATGTGCAGATTACATGTAAACTCGTTTCCTCCTGTAGCTCACATCTTCTGCAACACGGTTCGCTTACTCCACCTGTGTTGTATAGATGCTTTCTCAGGGGACAGTGTCCAGTTACCAGCCCAGTAATGGTTTTAACTTCTTTCTGGCTGCGTCTAGGTTATCAGAGAACTTAGCATCCCCATCCCCTATTAGCGCTTTGGCTTGGAGTTGACCTTCAGTCGTCCTCCATTTATTTGTGCTTGCTTTGTCCAACCCGGTCCAGATCTCCCTTTTAGCAGATTCCTTAGTAATCCCACATACGAGCTCTGGACCTATAGAGTGTCTTGTGGAGCCCTCCTTGGCTAGTTCGTCGGCTATTATGTTACCCTTTATATCCTCATGTCCCGGCGGCACCCAAATCAGCGACACCGTGTGATCCTGTGCCAGTGAATTGAGGGATTGTTTGCAGTCTCTATCTAGTTTTGACCTAGTTACAGGGTTCGAGACTGCCCTGATAGCACTCATTACACTTATTTTTTTTTTGCTACATACTTATAGGACAGAATTAAATTCGTGACGATAAAACACAGGGATAAAAGTGGAATTGCTGAAACCTTCCGGTCTTATGCACTGCCAGTCACAATGAGCGTTCCTCAGGGATCTGTATTGAGGCCTGTGCTGTTTAGTTTGTATATTAATGATATATGCAGTTTTTTTTGTGTATACGTAACCATATATACCAACGACATTTCTGTGTTAACATCTAACGATGAGGCGAATATTGCAGCAAACACCCTCTTGAGGACGCTGACGGAGTGGTTTTGTCATAATAAACTCTCACTAAATCTGGAGTAAACAAATATATGGTTGTCATACAAAACTCAGACGGACCCACATCAGTGATCTCAGTAAGTGGACAAAATCTGGAATGAACTGACTCTACTAGGTTTCTGGACGTTACCTTTGAGGATACTCTCACGTGCAACGAGCATTACATCAATCTGGCGAAAAAGCTCTCCAGTAAATATTATGTCTTCCGCTGCTTTAGCTCACCAATTACCACGGAATGGCTTATGACTTTATACTATTCTGAGGTGTACTCGACCCTGCAATATGGAATACTAACTATGGGGTCCATCCTCGACTGCTAATAGGATATTTTTATTCCAAAAGGCAATTACGAGATCCATTGTGGGCGCCAATTACAAAGAGACCAATATTTCGCAAATTGGATATTTTACCCTTTGCCTATATCTACATATTCGAAGTGGCAGGATATGTCTGCAAAAACAAGGATTTTCTTTTCACAGAATCATGAGCGCTTCACACGAAATAGAAAAGATTTACATGCTGCTAGTTCTACCCTCACGATTACGGGCTTGAATTTGAAAAGTATGGACACTAAAATTTTTAATCAGTTGTCAGGAGAAATCAAATTAAACTTTACTTTTAGACGTTTTCAGAGTAGCTTGAAAAAATGTCTTTTATATCACAGTTTTTATAGAATCTGAGAGTATTTTAGTGACGAATTAGATACGATTTAACAGTGGTTGCTATTCATTGATACGCATACTGATTTTTTGTTCTTTGGCATTTTCTCTTTCTTTTACTTTCCTTTTTGACTTGTGTGTTACATTAACTTTTACGTCTCTGTAATTAATTGTAAATATTGTTATTATTATTACTGTTAATATCAAGTTTACTTTACTGAGCGTTCATAATCTTATAAGCCTAAATCTACTGTAATCGGTATTTATTGTTCTTCTACAATTTTTTTTTATTTAATATTGATAAGCTGAAGTACTCTTCTATTTCGGTTTCCAAACTTTTTAGACGCAACGTATAATATAGGTTTTGCAAGTATATAATATACATACAGTTCATTGGCGTTTAATTAACTTTTTTCTTATATAAATTAATCGTCGAACGGTTAGAGAACCTGAAGCTAAACTAACAGATACTAAAAATAAAACAATCCAGCTCTGCAGCCAGCAAGTGATTTAGACTCACTTAAAACTAATAAATTCAAAACGAAATCACAAAGAAAAGTTAAGATGACAGCTGCTGTCTGCCTAACTGGTGTCTGTTGCACTTAACCCATTACCAAGAATCGTTATACATAAATCCTTTCTTCTCTTATTCTTCTATGTAATTAGATCGAGGCTTTACCAAAAACTGTCTACTTCTGGAGCTTCCACGTAGACAGGAAACGAGCGGGCAGTGTTTTTTTTTCTGAATCAAATTTGATACGGTCTTATGAATATCATACGAAAAAAAAGTATATCTATATAGACAAGAATCGATTTCAAACTACGTCTAACTTCGTTTGCCATCTTAAGAATTCATTAATTGGAATAGAATTCGTCCGCAACTTTAATTAGTTTTTTATTGGAAGTTATTTAAAAATATTTTTTTATTGTATATATTTTTGTACTAATAATATGAACATTTTAATTATGTTGTATTATACTAACTTAAACCTGCATGGTGACGTGGTAAGTTAATTGCTACTGTCATTCATAAATTATTAGTAAATATTTTGCGGTACTTCCTGTTAACTTCATTGTGGAACTCAGGCATTAATTTATCCAGCTTATAACTACCCACCTATTCAATTGAAGTATAAATATTACAAAATGTGGTATACTACATTTAGCAGAAATTGATTTCCTTGAAACGACAAAAAAAAATAATTAGTCATTCAACAGGAAAATATATTTTCCGTGCAATTTACTATACAACACTTCCCATTTAAGTTTTATCAACAGGGATACATAGGTTTTCATTCTTTTTCCATTTTACTGTATGTATGTATATCGCGTCGACATTGTGGAAAGAAATGGTTTTATTCTTGACTTTCTAAGAAATTGCAATGTCCCTACTACACAATAGACTTAAGTTTTCGCGGTTACAACGCACACAGAAATCGCGAAATAAAAAGAACCGTTTCTTAGAAAACTAATTCGGAAAACAGTTTTTTTTTTAACTGCCACAGCTTACGTTAAAGGCCAATGTTAACAAACCATTGTAATAGAAATTCGCTCTACCTTGTCACAAAATAATAACCTTTCTTTTACCTTAGAACTGGACGAAATAAATAGGTACATAATGTACTTACTATAAATCTTCTGAGAATTACTTATTTACGGACTAAATTACAAGATATATACGAAATTAATTATTTTGACTTCTTGCCAGAAAAATCGAGTAAAATACCTAGTATTTCCCGGCCATCTTTTATGTTTACATATATGTGCTAACATTCCATAAATTTGATGTGACTAATCATACGACAGTTGCATACTTTTCCAGAGACTGCATTTTACAGGAAATGCCGTGTAATAAAAGTACTTGCTCAGAATTTGCACACGAACTTGTAAGAATGGCGGAAACGGTTATTTGCATTAGATTAGCTAAATAATAGGCCATATAAACCGTGCGAAAACATCTTAAATAGCGTAGATGAATTCTCCTATTTACATTTTAATGTAGGATTAATAGAACCAGTAGGATATTCATAATTTCACTGTTTCAAATATTCTAAGTGCCGTTGTAATTGTGAGTTAATCCCTTATTTTGTTCTCTAAGCTAACATCTATTGTTTTCTTACTGCCTGTCTAATGGTTTATTGCACTGAATTTGTTTTTTTTTTATAAAACTGACTAGGAATACAAATATAAGCTGCAGCCACCAACATTGTGGAAATAAGCTCAGTAATATTTGGTTTCAATGGAAAGCTATCGTTATATTTGTTTTCCATTGCATGAATTATGAATGAATAATCGTCATAAATATAAATTACAAAATATTTATTGCGGTTATTTTGAATGCTTTTGGAAACTGTTGCAGTTATTGGGATTTATTTGAACGATTCTAAGAACTGTTAACAATAGCACTGTAATATATGCAGCGAAGGTACAAAAAACAATTTTAAAGTTACGTGGTTATGTATATAAATGCTTTTAATAATTTGCGCAATAACTTTTAGATAATTCAGCACAGAAATTTTCAATATGGTAACTTTATTTCAGCCTAGAAGCAATTGTAAAATCCAACTAGTTTCAATCTTCCAAATGAAAACCGCTGAAACAACCAGATCTATGCCAAACTGAACTCAAACAACAATGCAAAATAAAGTATTATACCGATTTAGGACAAGTCTATTAAGAACCGTCCAATTTTTTAGTAATCTGTAAATTGTATTTTTATTAGAATTTTCATTTATATAGCTTCCTATAGCATATATAAGTAAGTAACATTGAAGTATGTATTTAATAAAAGAACATGTTGGTCGCTAAAACGAATCAAAAAGAGAGTAGGCTTACCCCTGATCCTTGTGGTACACCAGTATCAGCAAATACAGATTTCGACATGTTTTGTGCAATTTGAGTCGTTTAGGGCTACCACTTAAATGCTTTTACAGAAGCATTGTCTAATACGGGTTTTATTTAATTTAAATAACAGAGTTGTACGATTTATACAAGCAAAGGACTTTGCTAGATCTACAAAGACGCCAACTGTGTATTTCCCAGAATTTACATCTCTATAAATGTCAAATAGGATATCAAATAAAGTCGTGTCAGTGCCTTCCAATTTCTAAGTTTTTGTAAATATCTAGGAAACTATAACATTAATTTCCTTTGTTGTGCAATCTCAAGGATGACGTAAATTATTTTCGAAAAAAAGTAACAATAGAGACCCGGGTAACGGATGAGGTTGGGCGATCGAGAATGGTATTAATCAGCAGACCTCTCCCAGCTGAATAAATTATATTCACAAAGATTTTTGATCCAACTTTCGAGATATGACATCTCAAGATAAAAAGCTCATATCCGATCATACATATACACTAATACCTCGCATAACGTTACCTCCGTTAACGATACCTCGCTATAACATCATTGCTGGAGACGCGGTAATTTCCGTATTTATATACATTGTGCACTACGAGCTAGATGCGGGGATTCCCCGGACTTGTCGATTGTACCATATGTTTTAGGCGGCTCGTACACCAAAGAAACATCAAACACGCAACATGCAGTATGCAACATGCGGTAAAGATCGCGAGTAAACTTGTGCCGCACAAACACAATATAAAGAAATAGATGTCGTCAGCATCATCGTACACCAATGCGGGGCTGGAATCTGTCTCACAACATAAGCTGCGTGAGGAAACCTAATTGTTGCATGTTTGCAGAGGCAATATCGTTTCGAAAAATGGCTGATAATCCACTTTTCAATATTAAATTTGTAAAATCTATAGAAAAACGTCCTTGTTTATGGAATTATACTTTGTCGGAGTACAGCAAACGCAATTTGACAGAGCAAGCATGGGTGGAAGTGGCTAATGAAGTGAAAGAATCAGGTAAATATAGTCAATTTTATTTATTATTAACGTTAGCAGTAAATAACGAGTTTTCTTCCAATAACTAAGCGTATTTCCATTGTATCGGTATCGATCCTTCTGGTGTCATAAAATAGTCGGCTAATGATTTGCGAATTTTCATTGCTGTTGTTGTTTCGGAATATCCGTCTGGAATTTCACCTATTTGTGGCTGATTCGACACATTTTGTGCAAAATGCATTGGAGTAGTAAATTTTCCTTCTCGTATTCTTATAAAATTATGTAACACACAAGCAGCTTTTACAATCTCTTTTACGCCTTCCTCTTCACAGCAAATTGGTCCCTCAAATACTCGAAATTTCGATACAAGTATTCCAAATGCACATTCGACACTCTTTCTTCCTCGTGAAAGTCTGAAGTTAAATATTCTTCTTGTAGCGTTTAAAACTCTTTGCGGATAAGGTCTCATCAAATATGCCAATAATGGAAATGCTTCATGTGTAAATCCCGCTGACGAAGCTTTCATTGCCTGGTTAAAAAACAAACAAGAAAGAGGTAGTAACCAGGAGCATCCAAATATGTCGTTTCTAAGGAGTTTGCTACCAGATATGATGAAAATGACGGAAAAACAAAACAGAAGATTTCAGCAAAAAGTTATAGGACTTATAGATAACATACTTGAAAATGCAGATATCCGTCAGTGCCATTCTTCTAGTTCACATGGCAGTTCAATGTCGTCCTATGTACCTTGCCCAACGCTGAGCCCCAATAATTCTGTACAATATCCCCCGCCAAACCCGATTGTACAAAGGTCTGCATGGTCAAATGAGGAAGAGGGCGGGAACTACATCGTCCATTCAGATACTTTTCGGAGAAATGAAGAGGCATGGTATAAATAGTTGACTGATATAACAAACAATATTTCTACCATAGGTGCATATTTAGTTTTAGTTCATTGGTATTTAGATTTATTTTATTTTACATACCTCAAAGTTATTAATAAACGTTCCTCTGGAAAAATGGCTTGTCGGTAATGAGTATCTAGCTTTTCTATTCTTGGTCCTATGAGTTCTACCAGCACTTTAAAACTTTCCTGGTTCATTCTATAAAAGTCCTTAAATTTTTCTGGATTGAGAGACAGGTCCTGTGCAACAGTTACAGGACTATGGTTTCGATTATGTACATGTAACGGATGAATCCAGTATCTGCGCAACCGTTTTCGTTTACGTCGAGCTCGCAAAAATTGCCAAGCTACTATGACATCCTCCTCGCTTGACGACATTTTCAATACTGCAATTGTGTTTTGTCGTACTTGTCTACGCGGTCAAGCGACATGCGATATTTACAGCATGTCGCATGTTGCGTGTTGCGTGTTTGATGTTTCTTTGGTGTAGGTACGAGCCCGCTTACGCATATATACTATAACTTTCACAGCAGTCGTTATACGCACGTTACATAAATAGTTTATCAAAACACTGCTGTAAAATAAAATGTCAAACAAACGAATATCCATAAGTTTAGAAACGAAATTAAACATAGTAAATCGAGTAAAAAGAGGTGAAAAAAAAGAGTGCAGTCACTATAAACACGATTGTCTTATTCAATTATCTCACCAATTGTAAGCCAATCAAAAAAAAATAAAAACCTCTGTTGAAAACAACAGCAACGTTATTAATAAAAAAATTTGCCGGACGTGAAGTAGCATTATTGAAAATGTTGAGAAGTTGTTAAGTGTTTGGGTTGATGATATGTGCGAACGCCACATGCCTTTGAGTCAAATGTTAATTCAAAACAAAACAATAAGTCTGTTTAACTTCTTAAAAGACCAAGAAGAAGGAAGCAATGAAGAAAATTTTGTGGCCTCACGTGAATGGTTTGAAAAATTTAAGCATAGAGCTTGAAGGAGCAAGAAAATGTCCGAAAGAATTAAAAACTGTAATTGAAAAAGGTGGATATCCTCCAAATTTGATATTCAACGTTGACGAAACGGGTCTATTTTGGAAACGTTTGCCATCTAAAACATTTATATCACAAGAAGAGAGAACGGCATCAGAGGTCAAAGCTGCGTAGGATCGCATGACTCTGTTACTGGGCAGTAATGCATCGGGAGATTTGAAATTGAAACCAATGCTAATTTACCATTCAGAAAATCCACGGGCCATGAAGGATTTTTCTAAGTCTAATTTACCAGTAATATGGAAGTCCAATAGAAAAGGCTGTGTAACAAAGGATCTATTTAATGATTGGTTCGTCAATCATTTTTGTCCTGGAGTTAAGCGTTATTGTCAACGAAACAATTTAGAACAAGAAGCGTTATTGCTCCTGGTCATTCAGTAAATCTTAACGCACTGGATACTTGCATTCCAGTTGAAGTTATGTTCCTTCCACCGAACACAACATCTATCATTCAACCTATGGACCAGGGTGTTATAGCAGCATTTGAAGCTCGTTTCCTCTGGCACACTTTTTCCAACTTAATTGAAGCTGTAGACAGTCGGCATGTGTCAATAAAACAATTCTGGAAGAGTTACAACATAATGGATGCGATTTACAATGTCCAACGTTCTTGGGATGAAGTATCACAGCATTGCCTTAAAGCAGTTTGGAACAAAGTAGGGCTCAATTTAGAAGAAGAATCGGAACATGCTAATGACATCCAGAATGAACTTATTGAAATGGCACCCCAATTACAGTTCATTGAAGTTAATCCTGACGATATTCAGACATTACTACAGGATAACAACGACATTCCACCAACAAATGAAGAAGTACAAGAACTAACCGAAGAAAATTTGGTAAGAGAAGATGTCAATTCTGACATCGATATGGAAGAGCCGCCGGTTAAAGTTCTAACAGTAAAAATACTGTCCGATTACCTTAGTAATCTCATTCGATAGATATTTTGTCCGAAAATGAACCAGATATTGCCCGAAGTTGTGCTGTAAAAAGAAATGTATTAAATGCTGTAACATGTTACAGTGAGCTATTAGGAGAAAAGAAGAGAGAAGCAACGCAATCGATCCTTTATTCGTTCCTGTCAAAAAATAAAAACTTCACAACTTATTAGTCTATTTGCCTTTATATAACTGCTAATTTTTTGTAATACTTACATGCATACTACTTTTAAGCTTTAAATTTTGTCTCTTTACAGTTATTCCTATCTATCAATTAAGAAATTAAAAACCAAACAATGTATTTTCTTCAATTTAGTAACCTATCCCTATTCTTCGCGCGTTATTTCTTCCTCCGTTAATATTAATTCGGTTAACGTAATGTTCTTGCGGAACGCATCCCTAACGTTAAACGCAATATTACTGTAATGTTTCATGAGTATCTATTATACTTTTCTTTCAATTCTGCTGCACTGTTTCCCTAAAATGTATTACTGTTATAAACACTGTCTATTTATACTTCTCCAAACGATTACATGTAAAATAATTGTACATAATAGGACATAAATTATGTAATACATAAATAAAATTATATTTTCCTCTTAAATATCAAATTTCCCCAGCATTCCCAACTTCCCTTATTGTGTCGTTCTAATATAATTTGTGTGATCTCTGATTCTATGACATATACTTCAAATTATCTTCGAAGGAGGTACGAATTTTTTGAGGAGAAAGGGAAACTATACTCCGTAATCAAGCCATTCGGTAGTTAAAGAAATTACTGTACAGTTTCCTCGAAATTTGAATTTGCCCGATGCCGATGTTTTCTTCTCAGTGCAAAATTGACAAAGATGAATAACATTTTCAAATATTTGTTAAGTAATAGGCTTCTATGATCAGAGATAATCCAACAACTAAAACAGCTATTTGGAAATTTACGTATAATTTGTGTAATAACCGAAAGAAAATATGGATCTAAAATTAATTCCTATTTTCGTTTAAATCCCATTATTCCCTCTAATCAACTAACTAATTATAACAAGCAGAAAATTGATTATAGTTACAACACTACACACATACACGAATTATCGGCAATCGGAAACCAGCACTCTTTTCTTATTATCAATTACCGACAGAAACACGCTCAATAATAGCACCATTAACCAGCTGAAATGGATCACAGGCACCGTGTCTGACATGATAACGTTGAATCCCTTAGATGAAAAGACAGACTCTTCACGGGAAGCATTGGTCTATTGTTATTTTCCTCTCGGCAAGTTATCTCTCTAAGAAATCTGATTTTGTGGCGGGATTAACGAACAATGGAGTCATGATCGAGTGCGTTTTGTTTTCCTGGAAACGCGCTAAACATTCTTTTTTCATTACGTTTTAATAACATGCATACAGTGGGAACCGACGACGTACTTCCATGCATATATATCAGTTGTCGCTGAAGGGGGTCCCCTGGGACCGGGTAGGAATCTAGTTCTTATCATTTTTCATTTACTGCATTACTAATAAGCACCAGACACCTCCGGTAACGCTCTCCCATTGTATTCTGATTAATATGCTGTTTAGGCTTGTCTAGAGTGTATTCACTTTTATTTTTTGATCGCATTAAGATAATGAAATAATAATTGGATGTTGAATCTTACGTACCGGATGCCTGCTTTCCCAGTTATGTAATTAATTTGGAGAATTAAGATAAGTAATTTCTGTTTAAATTAAATTCTCTAAGCAAACAAATTATTAATTCATTAAACAGGAAATTTGAAATTAAAATCATATCACAGATCTTATAACATTTTATGTCAAAATGATGAAAACGTATTTTTAGTAGTAGCTTTAGAGAAAATACGTCTAAAGTAAATATAAACTAAAAGTATTTACTATGTTAGTTTATAACAAATTGTAAATCAAATTAGAAAAAATCACAAAAACTCTTAAAGATACGTTCTAATATTACCGCACAAATTTAAAATACATTTAAAAAAAAGAAAAAAAAAAGTGTATTCAAAAAATAAATGATACCAACTCCATAGAAAATCTTTCTATCTTTCTAAAAAAAGTTCTGAAGTACTAGCTAGAAGTAGTAGCTAATAAATACAGCTCATTGTTGAATCAATAAAACCGAAGGAATTTGACACCCATTACAATAGACTTTATGAATAAACAAATAAGAGTCTGCAAAATATATATAACTTTTTTATTTAGTTCATTGCTCTTGTCCGATTTAGGTATAACATGCTATTTGTTTCATAATTTCTTATTTAATTATAATTTGCAATTCCAAATTAATATTTAGTCGAGCACTAAACCCATTTAATAGCTTCGAGATCCACTGAAATATCAGGGTTGTGATAATCTAATTCTAAAGGATATTATAGTGTATGATATTCTAGAAGTAAAGACAAGAATTTGTATTAAATGTTACATTATTATTTGCAACGCTTCCATTCTGCGAGCTAAGCTTGCCGCTTCTGCTCGGACGACTAAAAGTTTCTCTTTATAAGTGTAACTTTAGAAAATGTGCTTTAGATTAATCATAAAATAATAAAATTGTAGCTCCTACAGACATACTAGCTTACCTAATATCAGGAAAAAAAAACAAACGCATGTAGGCTTTATAGAATTTGGTATTTACTTCCAACGTATCACCTATCATTAACCTTAACAACCATGAAATGATAGTTTAGATAGAAGCAATTGTAATTCAACTAACGTTGAAGAGAAAGTTAAATGTCTATTCAATACGCTGTACCGCAAGATTCTTATCTACACCAAAAAAGAAGCTTACGCGTATTTGGGCGGAAACCGTAGGCAGGTGGTTAGCATAAGCATTCTATTCTTATAAACATATAATAAGTACAGTAGCAGAAACTAGGTCACTCTAAACAAAGCACGTGAAACTTTTATTGCAGCCGTATTCTAGCCGTACGTGCATTACTAGGTTACTAGATTTTTGCAGTATGTATCTGAACACTAGATTAAAAAAATAGGTTACTCTCAAACCGTAGTGAAGAATAAATATAGCTTTTTACATTTTAAAATTATAAATTTTGCAATAAACTTGCAACATATACTTATGATATCATTACATATTTACAATACTTAGAACAGTCTCCGTTTTTATCATTGATGTGTTCCTCAGAAATGTATCTATGTATTAAATGTTATGATATATGCTCTATACCTATACGTAATTTTCTGCAATAAATTAGTATTTTTAACTCAGAGCCGGTATTTCAATCTGCTAATAAATGTATCTAATAACAATTTAGCTAATGAGTTTTAAGGAAGATATATTAGATAAATAAAAACAGACCGTCTTTCAATGAATATTTCAAACACCTAGTAAAGTTCCTAATAAACGTTATTAGCTGAAACTGAAATAACTGTCTCTAAACTAATAAAAGTTATGTAGGTCACAAGCTGGTTTATCCTCCTAAATTGTTATTGAGTGCTTGTAGTAGCCAATATGAATTATTAGAAGCTTAATAGTTCATCGAAAATTTCTGAATGTCGCCGCTGTTGCCAAAAAAAAACGGAAAGCTATGTTTACAAGCTTCAAATTATTTGAAAATATTTATGAAAGAACATGGACATTTTTTAAGACAATCTAGTTGAAATAACTAGATTCTCTTAACATTAGTATTTATTAAGCTAACAGTGGGTAATATCCTATAAAATTCACACAACTTACCTACAGCAAGCAACAATTGACAGCGCTATAGAAACTTGAATAGAAACGCAAGCGAATTCCTTTGATACATATCAGAAAATTACCATTAACTACCCAAAATGGCGACCACTCCCTAATATGTATTGACGCAGTTAAGTCTGATGCGCATAAAATCTAACCGCTCGAAGTCTCTGAAGATGTTGGTGTTTCTCGTTCATAAATAATTTCAAACAATTTCAAACTTTTAAACATAACCTTCTTTTTTTGATTGTGTCGGCGACATTCTGAAACTTTCGATGAGCTATTAGGCTTCTAATAGCGCTTTCTCTATTTTTTATCGGATCTATCTCACTCCATTGAGCAACGCCCTCTTGCTATCGCGCATTCGCCATTACAAAAAATACACCTGTACATAATTTTTATTAGTTGGTGGAAAGCCAGTTGTTTCAATTATTCAGCTAATAACTTTTATTAAGAACTTTATTAGGAATTTGAAATACGGGCCCTTACTTTAATTAATTTGAATTTACTGTTATTAAATGTTATGTTTATTGCAATTGCACGTGTATATTTTTACGGTAGGCGTCTATACATAACATATGTACATATGCGTATGTTCATTATCAATGTCATTCATTGTGGATACGTTTAGTGTAAATTAACTTTTAAAACGAAATGTGCTAATATTAGGTTAGGTTATTTTTAATCTTGTTACACGCCATAAGTTACACTGTGACTCACCTGAGTTACCAGAGGTGGGTAGCTCATTTTAGGTGTCTAACACAAGTATAACATACAGAAAATCTAGACACATTGCTGACGCTCCGAGGTGCATTGTGTTTTTAAATTCATTATTTTCTGATTTACTATTTAGTGATCGCGAATTGCTTGTACGATTGTATTTTACTTCGTTTTATACGTTATTAAATAATTCGATACGTCATGTAACTGTTTCCATTTTACTTGCAGTTGTATCTACTAACTTCCAAGAAATTTAAATTTTACTACAGCGCAAAGCAATCTTTCTCTAATAGCGTTTTCGACTTATTGCACTTTACGCGTGGAGTATATCTATCTCCCTTACTAATATTACGTATTAAAATAAGATGGAAATACAATCAGTGGATAAAAGTGCAATAAGTCGAAAACGCTATAAAATACGAAGGAATATTTTCGAAAGCTACAAACATACACTGAAAAAAAATAGATAATACATATTTATATTATATTTTTCTATGCTATTCTATTCTATCCTATTCTAATACATGGTAATATTCATTTTTCTCCATGTAGGTAAACGAAACCGTTCATTACATGTTTCATTACATTAGTTAATTAGAGGCTATCGTAGGTGGTTTTTTTTTTGTTTTTATACCTATTGAAGAGGGGAAAAAGAACGGAAAGCACGCGGCAGCTGTTGGAACTCCTAAACGCCCACCGATATCCACGGAACAACACACAATTGATAGGGCGGAAGTTCAAGTAGCGGATATTCGTTGTGACATTCAACGCCGTTTCCGGTACAGGTGAAAGCTAGGAACGGGAATCGCACACTTAATTCGGTTTTATTTACGGGGAAACCGATGCCACGCAACTGACTTTCGGAGAATTACAAAGAACTGAAAGCCTTTCGAACAGGATTCGCAGATATCGTCAAAGAAATGTGTGGGAAGTTACTTGCCTGTATAATCTGTATAATAGTAACAAACTTTAGCGAACTCCGTGCCCAATATTTGCTTCGTTTTGTTACTTTAGGTATATATATTGCATTGTGCAGTTTTTAACTTCGTTAGTATAATTATTGTACTTCGTTATTATTATATTATTTGTGCAAAATATCGAATATTTAAAATTTAGCTACCTATTTCATGCAGTAGGTACCTCCTATAATTCATTGAAACACTCAAACCGATTTTCAATTAACTAATTAACTTTTTGGTTGTATAATGAAGAGGATACAATAACGACTTTATGGATTTATCAAAAGTCTTCGACAATAGGTATAAGTACTAGATACATCATTATATTAAGCTACGAAAGCTTCATAATGGCTTACCGAATACGTTAACTTGGAACTAATTCAATCTTACCTGAAATTCCGTTTAGTTGTTCCTCAGAGTTCGAGTCTGGGGCCGTTTCTTTTACCATCTATAAATAATTCACCAAGAATCGCAGACTTAGTGATAATAAAACATTTAACTCGTCGGATGTCAATATAACATGCAGGGTTCCGCAAGGCTCTGTTTTTGGGCCCACGCTGGTTTTGATTTATGTGAACGACTTGTTTCCCCATTTGTCATGGTGCACATTGTCGCAGTACGCCGATGATACAAGCTGTATTGTGTCCCACAATACCCGCAACGACATTTCTATTTTGGGTGATTCAATTGCCGCTTAGATGTCTAGTTGGTGTAGGGATAACGGTATTGTCTTAAATAGTGGGAAAACTAGTTTTATGAGAATCAGAACGATGCTTGTAAAGGGAAGTCAACGGATTTACACATTAGTGTAGAAGAGAACTGAAACTCCAATGTAGTCAGGTTAAATTTTTGGGAGTAACAGTGGATTCTACTTTGCGATTTGACTCGCACTGTTGTGAATTAGAAAGTAGAATATCGTCGGCAATTTATGCTATACGTTTCTTAAGAAGTATGGTGAACATACACTGTTTAAAATTGTTTTATTTTGCGTATGTAGAGACACGTTTGAGGTATGGAATTGCTTTCTGGGGTAATTCACCTAGGCCAAGCGACTACTCTTCCTGTAGAAGAAAATTGTTAGAGCTGTGGTTGGAGTGGCATTTTCCGCATCATATCGTTCTTTGTTCAAAGGCTTAATTATTTTAACATTAACAGCACTGTACATTTATGAAATTATAATTTTTTACAAAACAAAAGAGTCAACTTTCATAAAAAATAATGATATATACAATAGAATGCAAACCCGTCAAGCGCATGATCTTAATATACCGCAGCATAAAACGTTGTTTGATGCTAATCTGAGGTATTACGCGATAGTACCATACAAAAAGTTACCAGGATATTTAAAAAACCTATCAACTTTATCACAATTCAAAATAAAACTGAAATCATTTTTAAATCTTCATTCATTTTACACTTTGGAGGAATACTTAAATTTATAACTATACACTGAGCAAAATGGATTGTAGAAATTAGATCGTAAATCTCTTTATGTTAATTACTAACATAATTATTGTCAAAACGACAATATGTGGCGTATTAAGAGTAAAATAACCAGATGTTATCATGCTTATAGTAAGAGGCAAAATCTGGATGTTACCATCTACATCTTATGGATGTAACAATTAATATACTCTATTGCTGAAAGCCTATATAATGACGTGGATTATATAGATAGTCGCTGGGATGGACTGCGATATTATCAGGTATTCGATGCATATTCAATTTCTAACATAAATGTTTGTAACGCTCTTCCCACCCCTTGCTCTATTCATTGTCGATCTTTACCGAAGAAATCGACCAATCAGCTGTTTTGCCACTGACACGTGTTATGTACGTGTGATACAGGTGTACGTATTCGTGTCGGTGTATGTCTGTGTCTCGTCCTCGTTGATTGTTGTGCATCGTGAGCAGAAATGGATGCAAACGTGGAAAACATTTTAATCGAATGCGGGTTTCCAGAGTTAATTGATATATTCAAAGGCAAGTAATAGATATTATATGCATATACTTCGTGGTGGGTACTTTATGCTTTGATAGCACATTAACCTAAATCTAACCTACTAGTGATTGTTATGTTAATGAAAGTAATACACGTTGGATTTTTGTAATAATGGTTTTAAGGTCAAATAAAAAAATAAAATCAATATTATAGTTTTTATTGTGTAATATTCCACTTTCCCTATCCATGAACTGAGTAAAACCTTGTATAGTACTATATTTTAAATTACAGGTAAGTATCGCTGTATAGTGCCCGCATATGATCCATTATATTATTGTTTACTATCTACTATTTTAAATGCTAAGAGACGTTAGATTATTATAGTAGAAAATAATATTGTAAGTACTACAAGGCTATATAGTAAGTATGAGCATCATGTATCGTACATAGTAAAATATTACATTATACTGGGTACAATAAAAAATTTAACAGTTATTATCAAATATAGTCAGTGCTACTAGACATTTTTTTCACATTTACTAACATGTATGCTCAAATTAATAATACAAATATAGTACACCAACTTACAACTACCATACGAGTTAATAAAAACTATTCACAGAAATTTACTATATAGATATTGTCACCGGTAATATAAAATATGATTGTCCCTATAGGAGCTATAAAATATATTAAAGTATACTATATTTATGTTAAAGAGTACAATCTATTTCTCTCAGTGTATGCTTGACTTTTGTTATTTTATATATTATGTACCTACTTTTCTTATTATTTTTTACATTTATTTAACAATTATATGTGAGATGTATGACAGTGTCCATGTTCTTAGGAACCACGACAATAAACTTATTATTATTAATATAAGCTGACGCCACGCCACACCAGGTTCAGGAACATAATTCTGGGATAATGCTAACGGCAACGCAAGTAATGCATACATAATATAAATGGTTTAAGGGTAAAAGCTAAAACCGGTAGAATCAAAGATTGGGCGCCAGAAGAGCTCAAGTTATAGTATAATGTAATGATGAATGCTATTCCCTAAGAATTATATCGAGGGCATCCTACTATAAGGACGTAAGAACATTTTAAGTAACAAACTTGAAGGGCGTATAAACAAAATCATCCTTCCAATACATAATAGGTTAATTTACCATAGTAATCAGTAGTTAAACCAATTTTCTTAATATCCAAACTGATTTATGATATAATAATTTGAATTGTTGATACGCCCTTATAGAATGATGCCCTCGATATGTGTACGCATACAGCAACTTTAAGTCCATATTAGACATACCATAACTTCTAATCTCGGTAGGCCGAGTAGGTTGCGGTAAAAGTAGGTCAATATTGTCACCCCAATGAGGAATTGCACAGTTTTTTTTTTATATCATAGAATGATAAAGAATATAATAATATATGGCCCTTCATTAAACCTTCTTTTAAATTCTTTCTCATTAAGGCATAATTAATTTTTGAACGTGCTCTGACGTCACAAGTTCTTTCATTCATAAATTCTTAGTTAGCATCATTTGGCAACGGAGCGATAGTCATGGTAGTTCGCATCATCATCGTAGTGTAAGTAATATTAAGTTCGCATGCTTTGCGCGTACAGATGGCGCTGGCGTAAACGTATTATTACGATATTCTGTGTTTATTTTCCGCGGTTTTGAGGTTATAATCTTTCAGAATTCGTTCTTTTACGATAAATTGGAAAACTTTAAACACAAACAAAAACAAGATGCAGAAATAATGCCGAATCCCAAATTCCTTTGTGGCCATAACCTGCATAGCACCTTAATAATATCATATTTCGCAGCCGGTAAATTCGGTTACTACCTTTGTCATTGTTGTGATTACTACGGGGGAGTAATTTCTTGTTCCATGTATTCTCGTTCATTCATAAAATTTTACTAGGTACCATGGACGACATAAAAAACGGGGACAAGTCTAAATACCGCATTCAGCATTATTTAACTATTGTATATGGTACTTTCAATGTATTCCTATATTTGTTTCTGTAGTAACAAGTGAAATAATGTGATCATGTTCATTTCATTGTCATTTAATTTGTCAATTTTACATTTTAGGAACATATTATTACGTTTTAAACATTATACATTAAAGAAATAAAAAAAATGCTAATATTTTGTAAAGCCTCCGTTTTGCTCAATAACGCTCTGAAGACCTCGTGGCATGAATAAATTAAAGCTTGTGTGTATTCCGGTGCAATTTCTTCCCAAATGTTTTCGATTGCTTGCCACAGCTCTTCTGAATTTTGGGGTCTAAAATTGGCATTATAAATTTTCTTCACCATACTACCCCAAACATTCTCAATGGGGTTCAAGTCAACACTGTTTGCCGGCCAAGGTAATACAGGCACTTCGTTCTCTTCAAACCATTCCGTAACAACATGTGAAGTATGAATAGGGCTGTAGTGTGTATAGAAGGTAGCATTATGTTGTCTAATATGGTTCTGTAAATATTTCCTGTTAATCGTTCATCTATTCTCCAGCAAATCCCCGGTCCATTAACGCTGATCCAAGCCCAAACGTTTATACTGAAACGTCCACTTCTTTTAATTTGTTGAACGTATTCATGCGAATACCTGTTACTGTTTCGTGGTCTATATAATCTTAATCGACCGTTATGACATGATTGAAAGATCTTTTCATCTGAAAAACTGACACTATCCCAAAAATTATTGTCCCTATCAACATATTCTTCTGTAAACTCCAGACGTCGTTGTTGATGAACTTGAGTTAGGAACCCTTTTCTTGTAGCAGAAGTTTCTTAAATTAGAATTTTTAATACGACGAAGAGCTGTTCTATGCGACGCAGGAAAAGCAGTTTCCTCTTTTGCTGTTACTGCGGTAGAAAATGGATTATCTCTGAGGTAATTAATAAGTGCTGCATCATTATCCGCTGTAGTAATCCTTGTTCTTCCAGATCCAATATATCTTGATAATCTTGCTTCATTAACCCATCTTTGCTTAATTCTCAGGATAGTATTTTTACTTTTGTCAAACTCTTGGGCAACTTGTCGTATTGACCACCCGGTTTCCAACATTGTCCCTACTCTTGCTTTATTAACTGTGCTTAAATGTTGAGGCATTTTCAATTAGATTATACACAGAATGAAATAGATAAGTCAAAATTACAGAATTATTAAAAAAATTTCTATGGCAACGATTTCCTAAATACACCTATTCACAATATAACAATTTCAGTGTACCCATTTTATTTGGCGCCGGTGGTACCTGTGACGTATAACGATCTTAAAAAATTTATATTTCAAAAACTACTTTACAGGAAACCGTCAAAATTTCAGTGTAAATATATATTTAGGTCATGGGCAAAATAACATTATTTTAACAAGAATAAAAAAAAGGACAATTCCTCATTCCAATTTAATCTAATTTAGTGCAAAAACAACAGTATCCTCCATATTATTTTGTGTCTACAAACAATTAAAATAATTTTTAATCGTCAAACACAAGATATTGTCTCAAATTACCTGTATGAAAATTGACGAAAATAGATAATTAAAAGAAAAGAGCCAGCGATATAGTTTATGCATGTACTTTTTTCTTAATTACATTAAAATATGAGGCCGAACAAATATGTAATAGAAGTTCAACGGACTATAACCACTTGCAATAATTGCAGGAATACCGCAGATTGACCTAAATTTGTCATATATTTCACATAGCAGCAATATATATTTTTTTTTCATTTCACCCTAAAAGCCTCCTTATTAGAATAAATTCCTGAACGCATGTCTTACCTTATATACACCAGCTATGTATCTACATACCTGTAAAAGTGTTTAATGAAATGGAAAATCGAATTGTGAAACGACATGATGTGGAATCTGAAACGTGAGACGTCGGTACTTTGCTTCTGCAGCAAATACCGCCAGTTTGCATAGATATTAGGAAAACATCTGTTGAATAGCGTAACACGTTTTTATAATATCTATATATGTATGTTTATATTCTGAGAATATTATCACGTACACAACTGTATTATTCAGTTCGTCTTGATCCGCTACCTTCCACAAATGTTTCGCATTTCTCCGTAGGAAGCTGCGAAGCCGTTTCCCATGTAAGCAACCTGATTTTTGCGCTTTCCGAGCAACGCTGTGCCGTTCTTTCCTATTTAATTATGTCAACAATTACAAAGTCTAAGCGGACTAAGCAGAAAGCCAATACATGTGTGTAGTATCTCGGATGTCACGGCGAATGTCAGTGAACTCCACGGCAGCGAAACCGCGATAGGTTGCCCTATTGTTTGATAATCATTCAGGATAATTTCGTTTTCGTTCTCTCCATTCATGCTCGTCTCTCTTCCACGCCTCTTCTGCCGTCTGTTATATGCAAACACTTCTTAGCTTTTTGGAGGAACGAACTGGTGATAATTTGCACATTAATATGCGACGAACGTCCCATTGGATCGGCGCTGCTGAAATATAAATTGCAGTAATTTAAATATCCTGCGAAAGGAAAAGGAATATTGACCAAACAGAAAAAAGGAGGCGCCATAAATGTTAAATTACAAACAACAAAGAATGCTTTAGCATCTAAAGCAATACTTTCATACAGATAATTTTTGTCGACTCTATAAATAAATAAAAGCGAAGGTATTCTAATTTTTTGTTTTATATTAATTTTTTATATCAGCCCCCAAATCGTATAATGAATTTTAATTTTACTCTTTCCTTGCATGAGGAATAAAATATAAAGAATCAAAAACATGTTATTTTAAATCTTACAAATAATAGATTACATAAAAACAATTTGAACGTTAAAAAAAGACCCGATAATTACCCTGATAGTATCTTTGTTTTATAGAGGGTGGCTTATCTAATAAATATAATATAAATATAAATAAATATAATATTATTAGATAAGCCACCGTCTATAAAACAAAGATATTAAATAACCATTAAAAAAAATATCCTCATATGCTATTATTAAAAATACAAAAAATACTTGACTGTCATGATTCTTAAATTGGTTTCTAGTATAATAACATTGTTGAAAAGAAGTAAAAAAATAAATTAGATACATTAAACAGAAGAAATGCAATTTACAAACAAAAAGACCACATGTTATTGGTGTGGGCTAAAAAGTCCACAAAAACTAAATGATGATACGCAACATCATCCTATAACCACGGGCCAACTTTTTGATTTTTCTAGCCCCATTCTTTTGAGTAATAAAAACAATTCTCACAACAGTCATAGGCAAGACTTTTGTGGGAATTGTGAAATTATACACATCAAGACTATTATCTAATATAATTGCAAATCAAATACCAATTAAAAGAACTTTAGCGATTTTTATATATATATTTTTTTCCTATAATACGCTATAATACATACCTAGTTGTTGTTTAATTACTTTATTTAGTTGACTCTTATTTATTTTTACAATAAATAAGAACTTAATAAACTTAAACTTACATTGGGTTGTTTGTTAATATAATTGTTTTCTTCAAAATTGTTTTAATTAGTTTGAACTTAGCTATAGGTACTTTCAAAACTTTAAGTTCTAGTAGCACAAACAACTTTTATAAAAGAAATTGTGAAAAGGTTTACTGCTAAAAATTGTTATTTTCTGCCAATGTTGTCTATGTCATTTTAAAAAATTAAAAAGATTTAAATTTTGAAATTGTTATAAAATAAAAAAGTTAAAAAACTCTTTTATTTTATTTAAATTAGGTACTATGTGTTAAAATGTTCTATTACTTTTTTTTTATAATTTTCCTTAAACTTTATACATGTGACTTATCCAGCGTAATATTTTAATTTTTTTTAATATTAAATTATTTCTTTTTTAATCCATAAGAAAATAATAGAGAGCAGTGCAATCGGCGTCCATATAATACTACCAAAATTTAACTCAATTAAATAATTAATTTGAAAATCGAATTTCGGTTCTATATTTATTTTATTTATTCCTTTGAAACTAACTCTAAATACATACATGACTATTTTAGTAAAGAGTTTAAGAAAAATATAGAGTAACGTTTATGTCTATTTCAATTTATTTAATCTAATCAAAAAATATGCAACAATTTTATTTCACATAATATTTTAAGTCCCATTATAAAATCACGTATTCAAATATACTTCAGAATAAAATGCCCTCTATGTGACACTTCAATAATTCTTCTAATTTTCAAAATACCTACAATAATCGTAATTATACAATGCTGCCCAACAACTTCGAAATATTAAATACTTTTCTTCTAATCATTATTTAATGATTTCACACTGTAAGAAGTACACAATCTACAACTTCGAATATAGTTTTGTTTTTTTATGCCGATAATTCAGAAGCATCATTTATTGTTAGTGAAAACATTCTGGCTTGATGATCCAGTATTAGCGATAATAATATATTCTTCAGGAGTTGCCAGCTGGTCCTTCAACTATTAATTATTTTATCCCTGGTAATTTAGAAGTTTTGTTACTTGCAACTACATATCCTTTCACTTCAACTACTTCTATTGGATTTAAATTGCAATGATATAGTGGTATCGTTGAAATTGAACGACAAGTTTTTGTTAGCATCTCATAAATTATAATTAATACTTCCTTTTCCAGATAGATTTTTTAGTACGGTTGTTATCCCTTCAATAAAAGCTAGTCTTGGCAAAAGAATTATGGTATCTACCCAACCATTTTCGCTAGTTTTCGCTAGTTTTCGACTCCTTTTCTCCCACTTGAAGCCCAGTTTCTATACAATTTTCCGTAATGTTGTCCGTTTTGTTTTAGCAAGATATCATTAATTGTTAATATGTTAATATCTACAAAAGTGAGATACAATAATTTTGTTAGAAAATCAATATTACATTTATATTTGATATTTTAGTGTGTGTTAGCAGTTCATTCGTAGAGGAAAACCAGTGTACATGTTTACGAATAGCAAAGTGATAAGCTCCGACTAAAGCTTCACAAATTGGTGTTCGGTCGCATTTTCTTGAAAGTTAATATACATTTACAATAGAGTCGATTTCTATTAAAGTTCCCTGCACTGTTTCTTCATCAAGCTCTTAGATGCTTGAAACTTAACTTAATAGTTCCCCATTTAGAATTACAGTGTTTGCACCCTGTTTTTATATATAAATTATAACCCATTAGCATTTATTCAATTCTGATTCATTTTCTGAGGATACTAGAAATACCTATATCAATCTTGGACTAGCAGATGGTTAATGAATAATTCTCTGCGAAGACAGTATTAATCGATTTTTAGCCATTGTTGATTGTAATATGTTGAACAAATAAGAGAGAAATTTGACAAGTGACATTACAAAAACACTTCACCCTAAACCTACAGTTAGCTTTTTCTTCATGTAGTTCTGCCTTAAGCATTGGCCAATAAGAAACATCTAAAGTACAGCTTTTCTTTTTCAATGCTATTTTCGTACAGTTAGTGAACTGTAGCATCCTAAAGATTACCGTTGTAGTCGAAACGTTGCTGGTATGAAAAAGAGCGGCCTTTTTTATTTTCCCTTTTTTTCATCGTAAAATACAATATCTACAATAGATATTGCCTTAATTTTTTTTGAACTACCGAGTATTTATTTTGACATGCGTATACATATACTAGGTGGGGTGAAATGTAACCTCCTTGACCGCCAGAATGCGCTGCTACTGCAAAAAAGGTTATGGTGCCTTGAAGTCCGTTCCTATTTAGGCAGACATGCCAAATTTCAGTGCGATACTGTATTTAGTTTTGTTTTGGCAGCTGATTGTTGTTGACGTGTTTGGCATCATGTTGAGTATGGACAAAAACGATTTTCGTTCTCTCATAAACCATTATTTTTTGAGAGGCAAAACGGCGAAGGAAACAAAAGAAAAGTTGGATAAATATTATGGGGCTAATGCTCCGTCAGATTACACCGTCAAATATTGGTTTCGAGAGTTTCGTGGTGGCCGCAACTCCACTACCGATCAAGTCCGCAGCGGCAGGCCCTCCGATGCGGTTACAGAGGACAATGTCAAAAAAAATACATGAAATGGTGTTGCTGACCGGAAAGTGAAGGTGCGCGAGCTAGCAGATACCACAAAGATTAGTACTGAGCGCACACGCCATATTTTGGGCAATATTCTGCATATGAAAAAGTTATCCTGCCGTTGGATGCCGCGCATGCTCACTCCTGACCAAAAACACGAACGCGAGAGCACTTCGAAAGAGTGTTTAGACTTGCTGATGCGGAATCGGGCGGACTTTTGGCGTCGATTGGTAACTGTTGATGAAACCTGGATCCGCTATTACACACCAGAGAACAGAATGAGTGCCCGGCAATGGACTGAAGCCGGCACGAGTGCTCCGAAGCTGCCGAGGGAGGCTCAATGGGTCGGAAAGGTTATGGCGTCGGTTTTCTGGGATTGTCATGGCATACTCTTCGTGGACTACCTCGAAAAAGGAAAAACCATCAACAGCGAGTATTACTGTGCATTATTGGAGCGATTGAAGGCCGAAATCGCTGCAAAACGGCCTCACATGAAGCGAAAAAAAATTTTGTTTTTGCAAGACAATGCACCGGCGCACAAGAGCATCGCAACCACGGCTAAAATCAATGACTTACGGCTCCAATTGCTGTCGCATCCACCGTATTCGCCCGATTTGGCTCCCTCGGACTATTATCTCTTCCCAAACCTCAAAAGATGGCTCATCAATAAAAAATTCAGCTCACGCGAGGAAATCATCGACGCCACGGAGGAGTATTTTGCAGACCTTCCGGAAAATTACTTTTCAGACGGGATCAAGAAGTTGGAAAATCGCTGGAATAAGTGTATCGAGTTTTTTCATTCCCAAGGAGGTTACTTTTCACCCCACCTAGTATGAATCTTATATCACATACCTCTGTCGCTTATCTGAATGTACGCCATCTAAATACTTTTACTAGGATTCAAAATGAATGATGCCTACCTTCATTACTCATTGGCACCACGAAGACGATCACGTACAATTGTCACTATTGCATACAAATCGTATATCGAACATCTCAGGTATTAATGACCCCGTATTCGGAAAACAATTCGTTGTCAAGGTAAAATTTCCGATCATCGTCAAACATAACAATAAACTCCAAAATACGTTCCACGTATTTGCATCATCGTGGAAGTATACAAATGTGTCAATTGAATAAAATCCACATGCAAAATTCACGCTACGTACTTTTCGAAATTATCTGAACTGTTTGATTGGTATGCGCTTGCATACTGCGTTATAATGCGGTTTTTATTCGAAAAAGGACGACGATAAATATCGTAATTGCATTCGAGCAATTAACAATTTCCGTTTGGAAACAATAAAACGCAAAAATACAGCGAATCATGTCGGCCGTGGTTAACTCCGTTTTTCCGAGAATCCGTGTCGTCGAAAATAACACTACGCGTGATGAAAAAAAGTTATCTCAACGTGTATATAATTAAACTAGCATTCTCTCTGCATATATATATTGTTTATGGTCCACAATAAGTATTGCCCTGTTGACCTTCATTCTTACATGATATACTTTCGGTAAATTCTATTTTAATACCTGTCAAATATTGTTACTGTTATAGGTAAGTAATCGGTAAATGGCAACGATATATCGATAAATTCTATTTATCGATTTTTCATAAAATATATATACTATAATAATAATAAAACTATAATAGAATAGAACGAATAGTGAACGAAAAAATGGCTCCTCTTTGAAGCAAAATTTATGAATGTTTTTATGTAGTTACGGTGAATACTGCTAAATGCAATATGTGCTCAAATGTTTTTGAGAATTTCAGGAAACACAACAAATTTGCAAACACATTTAAAATAGCAACCGTTCTCTATTATTAAACATTGATAAGATGAGAAAAAAGAATCTGATGAGCCACATCCGTCAAAGAAGACAACAATTCTATCGCAATCCAAAAGCCAAATAAATGTTGGAACTGGAATTACTAAACCAAGATAAAATAAGAGTTGATACGATTTATTTTAGTAATGTAATAACATTTAAAATTTCTAGGAAAAGCCAAGTAGTTTACATGAAATTACTCACCATTCATGAGTTTCAAAACTAAGTACTAGTCCAGGAATTCCAGCAGGCTACAATTTCATCTGCATTTAATACCATTTCATCCTTACGGGGTAAAAATTAGTCTATGTAATGAATGCCTGTTCCTTCAATCAATTTGCTGAAAGGAATCAACAAGAAATTTGATGCCATCGAGAGATCTTATATACCAGCTGTTTCCACACTATTAGATCCTCGATTTAAACAAATATATTTTCTCAAGCTCTAGGTACTATAATTAGACATATAAAAAGTGAAATCGTAACTTTTGAAAATATCTCTGCTGTATCATCGGAATCTTCAGAAGAAGGAAATGGAGAAGATGCTGAATTTGATTTATGGGAGCATCATAAAAAAAAGCTTACGCTGAGCTTTACGACTAGTCAGAGCAGGAGAAATAAAATCAACTAAACAAGTATTTGAATCTACCAGTTAGGAATTTAAAAGATCAACTCTTGGATATCTGGGCCGAGGTGAAGGAAACTTACCCCAACTTATTCAAGTTAATTGAAAAGTATTGTTGTGTGGTGGCAACATCCGTCCCAAGTGAGCGGCTATTTTCAAAAGCAGGAGCAACTGCTACAAGTAGGAACCGTCTCACGGAAAATAAATTTTTGAAGCTATTATATCTAAGTTCATTGCATGCAGAATTGCATTTGTTTGACTGATGTTTATTATATGTTAAATCACGACCTTGTGTTCTAAAGAATTAATAAATATATCTTTTTATTTTAAATATCGATATATTTTTTGCAATATATATCGTATATCGATATAACTCATTCGATATATCATATGATTAATATTAGGGCTGTGCATTTTAACCGGTTAACCGGTTAACCGGTTACAGACGAAACTCGGTTATAACTTATGCGTAAAATAATGACCGGTTAACCGGTCAAGTCGGTTAACCGGTCAACTCGGCTAACCGGTCAACTCGGCTAACCGGTCAACTCGGCTAACCGGTCAACTCGGCTAACCGGTCAACTCGGCTAACCGGTCAACTCGGCTAACCGGTCAACTCGGCTAACCGGTCAACTCGGTTAACCGGTCAACTCGGTTAACCGGTCAACTCGGTTAACCGGTCAACTCGGTCAACCGATTAAATGCTTACGGTTAACCGGTCACGAAATCTGCTCGGTTGCACAGCACTAATTAATATATCGATATATTTACATCTTTTGCCATCCCTAGTAAAGACCGGATTATATGCAAAGAAAAACTGAAATATATGCGCATATACTTATGTGCATGAATTTTTCAGGAAGTATGCATAAATTTGGGCCATATATTCAAAAATATTGCGAAAATATGCAAAAATTTTACCTAAAATAAATAAAAGCAGAAATTTAAACATGAACTTTATTGCACAAAATTTTCATTTTGAATATATTTCTAAAACAATTTATAAATAAATGTTTTTCAAAATTGTGTAAAAGAAAATTTTGTCTTCTATCAGAATACATATCTTTGGAAATTGAAAAGCTTCTTTCAACATCTACAGATGTAATTGGTGCATCTTTAAACTTTGCAATGGAATCTAAACTAAAATTGAAGTCGAAATCATTTACTGTTTCATCTTAAAAAATTTTGTTAATTTTGTTCAATTTTAAATGCCCCTCATTTTTATTTATTACATTTTTAAATGTTTCATATATAGAATTACCTATTGTACCTTTAACCTACTTACATAGCATATCAAATTCTTCTAATATTTCGACAGATTCCGAGAACGACATCCATTGCGTTTCTAGTTTACGAATGGAACTGGAAACAACGCTATAATTTGACTTACTATACAGAAAGTTTTGTGACAATTCTGTTGATATTCTATCTTTTTACAATTTTCTAGAGAAATGCAGCAACCAGTGATTTCAAGAGGTTTTTATTCCTTCCCATACCTGAAGACTGACTATAAGCAAATAGCAATTGAAATCAAGAATAATAAACGAACAAATAAATAAAAAACAAAAACCAAATAGAGTAATTCAAAGAACGACAAAAGAAAGTGGAACAATGACAACATAGTCCAAAGAAATAGCAAATGAACTCAATAAGTATTTTACCACAATTGGGACAAAATTAGCGCAGAAGGAACGCTGCATCATACATGATAATATGATACAGCGTCGGACAACATTAGTAAACTTTTTTCACAAGGTAGACTTCCATGTAAACAGAAAATTAATAACCCTTCTTCTTGAACGAATTGGGCAATTGTTACATTATTTGTTTTTTGAAATTGTTTACAAAAAATTAAATATGATGTGCCTAAAATATTTTCACGAAGAATTCCTATCAATAAATGAGCAATATAACGGCCACACTTATCCGTACTTTCATGTACGATTAAATAAATAAAATTGTTCCCTACCAATTGTTGTATTTCTGACATTGTTTGCTGGTAACAAGACGTGAAATAGTTATTTCGTAACGTACTTCAGCCAGGTAAATTATGTTTGCAATATTTTTGTAGAAACGATTTCAAATTAACATTATCTAATTTTGCTAATGGTATCTTAGACGAAATTAATGCCTTACATAGATTCTGATTAAATTCTTCTTGTTCTAATTTTCGTGAATTTGATGTGAAGACATTGATATATAGATTGCTCAAACACGCGGATCGCTTGAAGCCGGCGAAACAAAGGTTGGCACTTTTATGGATCTAACCAAGGCCTTCGACCGCGTTCACCACCAAATACTTCTGGAAAAGCTTGAAACTGGACTGGAGAGCAATACCGTTTGGAGTTCCTCAGGGCTCAATTCTCGAGCCTTCACTGTTTCTGTTGTACGTCAACGACTTGCGTATTTCAGTTTACGAGCTGCTGGGTTCGAACTCTGCCGTCATGTCTTCATGATTCGAATTTATGCTTAATAAAATAAGAATTATAAGCAAATTAATTGTTAATTATGCTATGGAACGAATAACGTAAACTACAATAATATTTTTCTCGTTGCAGGGTAAAAGATGGGATGCCTCATCCATGGTCCGGAACACTGTCCAGCTTTATCTTGTATCCGGAAAGTGCAAATCAAACCATATACGCCCAGAATGTCAACTCGTTCGACGCGGGAAATTATACATGCATATTGCGCAATGACACTCACTTTGTCACACACACCACACAACTGGTTGTTTATGGTAAGTTCGTGCAAATGCTTCTTTCTGTGCGACAAATGAGAGTATTTTCTCCACTACGGCTATTGCATGCATTTGCAACGGAAAGTGAGTGCGTGTCGCTGCTTCCGTGTATGTACTTGCCTAGAAAAAAGAACGATACATGATCGTATAAAATGGTACATCCTGTTGCGTGGCTTTTACAGCTTATTGATTATCATAGTTTTTATGTAGTTAATCCACACCTCTTTACAACAAAGGTATTCTAATGAACAAAGAAACGAGATTAATGTATAAAAATACATTAGTATTTTTTCCTGCATAATACAATTCTATGAGGCATATGAATTAAAACGGAAAAAGCGACTAATTCATAAACCCAATTTTATTTAATCGTGTTAACAGTATCGTCCACAATTGCACTAATGAATTTATTTAACACCTCTCCAAATTGCGGAAACAAATAATTGCAGCAATGAATTATCCAATAATTCTTTAATCTTTAAATAGCAAAGTTCACTGAACATACATTTTACGTAAACTCATGTTGCTATACAACTACATACGTATCTAATTGAATGACGTGTACACGCGTATATGTAACAATGACCGTTTCAGCAAATTCCATTAATTCTAATTCATGCCTTCAATTTTCCTACTTCCCAGAACATCTCAATTAGGTCTCACGTACACTGAGAGAACAAAATGCATTAAATTAACAAAAACCATTTTGTTGAAAAAATATTGTTATATCAACAACTTTTTTAATCAAATCGAGCAAAATAAAAGGTTACAACAACTGCAAAAAATGATTGATAATATTTTGTTAGCCCAACAACATACCATTTGTTAACACGAAGAGCAACAAAATATTTGGTTTCATTGAATTAAAAATATTTGGTTATATTGACCAAGTCATAATTGTTGAAGGAAAACTTTACACTAGCATATATTGACAAACATAAATATTTACTTTAACAAATTCACTTTGTTAATGTAAATGCATAGCATGATCTGTTATATATTGTTAAACGAAACAAAATGTGCATTAACATGACAGAAAAGTATCCAAGACAACACTATGTACTTATCTCTTATTTCTACGGTAGTAACCTTAGGTTACAAACATACATATGCCTTTATGCATCCGTTTCTTTTAAATTGGCAGTTTGAAGAGGTAAAAGAAATTATTAATGTAACAGTTAAAAAAAAAATCTATATAATAATCATTCCTGCGCCTAAAACACTAAACAACCTATAAAACTTGATCCTAATGGAGGTTAAAATGAAATATCCACGAATATATGTACTTCTGTTGTCGGGCATCTTTTAATGGAAATATTTTTTGAATTAAAATCTTGTAATTTATAATTTGTTCTTATCATTTAATCCAAACTTAATTCATGTTTTATCTAATAAAATAGTTGCGGAAAATCATAATGTTTTTACCTATGGCTATATATGCAAGTGTAGCTGCGCAATAAGAATAAGATGTTCTGTGTTTCGGGGTTGTTCGCGATAATAATTATGTTAGTCAGCATTATCTTTAAGGCAGTTAGAGGTATCCTTCTCCATTTATATTTAGTGTATATGTATATATTGCAATTGTATCGGTAGATCGTTGTACAAGTCGAAGTTCATTAAGTTCAAATTTATGGTTTTGTAATACTTGAGATTAAAAATTCAAGTAATCTGCTGAATTACATTTTCGATGATAGAGTTAAAATTAATAGCTAATATCACCGACATAAAAATGATTCGGCTGATCATTTGAATTTTTAAGCTAAGGTATTAGGAAATTATCAATTTGAACTTAATAATTTTCGCTTGAACAACCACAATATGCATCTGTATAAGTGTAACTAAATGTATAGGTACAGTATAACGCAATATACGGAGGATTATTCCATACCAAACGACTATCATTAATTTAACCAAAAAATCATATTTAAATGAATACATTTTTTTGGTTGAAGAGAGTATTTGTTTTTATAGGAACAACATTCCTATTTCGTTGATTTAACAACTGTACATATTTACTACAAACAAAAGTAAATAGTTAACCTAACAACTTCTAATTTTAATGTTAATCAATTCTTTTGGTAAACTTAACATAAAATAACTGTTTGTTTAACCCAAAGCACTTGTTGCCCGAACAATTTCAAAGATTCAGATCAAAATTACCTTGATTGTTAAGACAATGCTAAAAATATTGTCTAATTTACACAATTATAGTAACAATCACATTTTGTTACCTTGACAAAAAATTTTGTTTGACTATATTTAACCAAATGTTTTTGTTGGATAGACAATTTTTTTGTTAACTTAACACATTTTGTTCTCTCAGTGTATGTAATTGCCAGAGACATTAATCGAAGAAATTACATGTTATTAATGTATGTAATCTATGTAATTTTATAGTACATCTGAGGTTTATAGTATATACAGTGAAATAGAAAAGATAGGGATTTAAATGAAAATGTTCCACTAAAAATACTTATAATATATTTATTTATAGAACCTGTAATACTTACGGCTTTTGTGAGGCTCTCCATTAAAGAATAATGTGTTCTTTTATTCTAGTGTGTGACATACTTTGATTTTCAACAACTATCATGTTTCAAGATATAACGTCATCGGTAGTTTTTTTTTAATGGATCACCCTGTACCTTTTCACATTTTGAAAATGATTCTATTTTTTATTAATTTAACACATCTTCTCCCAGTGCACCTATCTATCTATCTATCAATCTATCTACAGTGGTGGATATAAAAATAGGTACAATAGTTCAACAAGTTATATATGCAATAAATAAACCAAGTTATTGTACTTTCATAATAGTTTTAATTTTTCTACTATTAAACATAGAATAATCTGTAATAAAAAACTCTATTAAAGGCTGATATCACAAAACTTAACCGACAACTAAGCCAATATTAAAAAACTGTGTGGACAAAATACACTCCGCCAAAAAAGTATCGCATAATTTAGTTTTGAATCATAAAAGTATCGCATAATCTTTGTTTGTAGCATAAAGTTGTAAATATACTTTAATGCGCTCTAAGATATAATTTCTATGATTGTTTAAATAAAATACAGGCCAAATAAAAACAAGATCTCATACTTGAGATTTTTATTAAAACAAGAAATTATAATTTTGGAAAGAAAAATGTCATAACAGTAGCTTTTAATACTGAGTATTGCCACCTCTGGCTCTTATGACCGCTCGCATACGGTTTGGCAGAGATTCGATTAACCTCCGTATATAAGCCTGATCCAAATTCTCCCACTCGTCACGGAGAGCATTTTCTAGTCCATGCAGGTCCGCTGGGGCAACATTTTGGGTTCGTATCCGTCTGTGAAGGAGGTCCCACACGTGCTCGATAGGGTTCATGTCTGGACTTACCGCAGGCCAATCTAAAACTGGAATACCAACATCGTTAAGGTATTCCTGGACGATTATTGCAACATGCGGTCGTGCATTATCGTGCATTAACATGAATTCGTTTCCTATAATTGGCGCATATGGTACTACATGTTCTTCTAAAATGTCCGTTATATACCTGTGGGCAGTCAGTGTACCTCTGTCTACTGGTACTAACTCTGTACGACCTGTTAAACAGATGCCTCCCCAAACCATAATAGAGCCACCAGCGAAATTAGGTCTAGGTCTGATATTACACTGCGAATAGCGCTCACCGTCTCGTCTGTACACTGAGATACGCCTATCTGAGGTGTAAAGACCAAATCTTGACTCATCTGTGAAGAGTATATTGGCCCAGTCATTAATGTTCCAATTTACATGTTCTCTGGCAAACCTTAAGCGAGCCACTCGGTGGTTCCTAGTGAGACGAGGGGCTGTTACAGCTACTCTAGCTCTTAATCCACTCTGTCGTAACCTATTCCGAATAGTTTGAGTACTCACACGAGTATTTCTGACTCTAGCCAAGTCGTTCTGCAATTGTCTCGCAGTTACATGTCTTCGACGTAATGCTTGTAGTAGTAAATAGCGGTCATCTTGGCGAGTAGAACATCTTGGACGAGCTGGTACAGGTCTTCTACTGTAAATGCCTGTTTCCCTATATCTGGCTACGGCTCTAGAAACACTTGACTGATTGATGTTCATCAAATTAGCAACGTATGCTTGAGATCGTCCATCTTCGATTAAAGCAACTATAGCAGCCACTTGTTCTGAAGTTAAATTGCTCATTTTAGTTTTAAAAGCGTTGGTACAGAACTCTGACTTCGCACTTTAAAATTTGTCCGTATAGGAAGACTTTCAATAAACAACTGAACAAACCTTACACATATGCATTTTTCTAAATGTGTTCTTTTAGAAAAAAAAAAGTAAAAACGCTAAGTTCCACTATTTTGTTAGTGTTTTTATAGTTCACATACACGAGGCAAACTTTTTGTGAACATATAAAAATATCTTGGTTCATAAATGCCCTTTTTTAGTTTATGCGATACTTTTTTGGCGGAGTGTAATAGGGACGCATGCTATAAAGTTTTTTCATTGGGTTATGATAAAAAAATTGGTAACCGAAATTTATTCACTGATTTGTACTAGTTTAATACTTGGTAACGTATCCTTTATTCCTAATTATTGCCCTACATGTGTTAGGGAGTGGGTATGGCGTACCAACTCTGCTGGACCGCTTCACACAATCGTTTTAATTTTGATTTTTCTATGTCGCAATGAATCCTTAACACACTTCCATAAGTTTTCAAATGGATTAACGTCTGGCGATTGTGCCGGCCAATCTAAAAGTCGTACGTTATGGTCACGCAACCAATTTTGATAACACTTGGAAGTGTGTTTAGGGTTAATATCTTGTTGATAAATCCAAATAATCGGCATGTGTAATGTTTAATCTGCGTATGGAAGCATAATGTTGTTTAGGATGTAAATTTCTTTAGTCATCACGTCTTTAATCCAGTGAATCGGACCTAGCCGTACCATGAAAAACATGCCCAAACCATTATGTTTTCGCCACCGTGCTCTACTTTCCGTGTTGTATATTTCGAACAGAATTCTTTATTTATTGGACGACGAACGTAAACCCTGCCATCATATTCTACTAAATTAAATTTGCCTTCATCACTCCAAAATATGTTACACTACTTTTCTGCTTTCTATTCGACGTAAGTTTTCACAATTGCCATTCTTGCTTTAATATTTTTTCGGGTCAACAAGAGAACTTTTCTTGCGGCTCTACCGTGAAAAATATTTTCGGCTAACCGTCGTCGTAAGGTACGAGTGCTGACATTACTATTTATTTCTTTTAATATTGATGTGGACGTTGCAAATAGATTACGGTTTGCTAACCCGCAATAGAGCAGTGAGTGTGCGGGGTTGTTTTTTTCGGTCATAGTCTTGTCTGTGGATCCTTTTTTGGTTTTAGAGCATTTGAAATCATATTTGGGGAGCGATTTAATATGCTTGCTATTTCTCTGATCGTTTTCGCCTGCCCGCGCAGTTTTAATAACTTTCCTCTCACTCTCTGAACAAAGCGTACTGCGACTCATTTTATCTAGATTTAACAAGTAATAAACGCAGTATGTGTACATGTGATAACTAGAGCAGACCACTTTCCGTGCGCGCCATGTGCGCCGATGTGGGGATGACTGTATTGCATATTACTTTAATAGCAGAAAACCAAATGTATATTTAATTATTTCTGATAGAATAAATATCTTTACTTCTATACTTATATCGGTAACAAGCTCATGTTGCGTCCCTATTCTACCGCATATTCTAGTATATTACGAATTACACTCCCATACCGGCGCACATGGCACACACGGAAAGTGGTCTGCTCTAATGATAAGCAACAGAGTTATACGGCTAACACTAAAGTGATTTGCCTTGGACCTATTTTTATGTCCACCACTATATAAACCTAAAACTAATAGTAGCAATAAGTTTTTATTCACGCAATTCCTCTTTAAATCGGTATCAAAAAGATCACTATATCGCAGAAAAGCAAAACATCACGATCATGAACAATTGCATTTCCAAGATTTCCATAGTAACCATTTTTATCGTAAGCGTGAATATTCCACATTTATTAATAAAATAAAAATTAACCGTCTAAAACTCTTGCTAAACCCATTACAATGAAGTATTAAAAAAAGCTTTTGTCAGTTATTTCTTTTACAAATGCTGTTGCAATAATAACTATCTAGACACAACCCCGCAAGTTTCTAATGTGCCATTCACATTTGTATATGTATGATAAATTCGATTCAAATCCTGCGCCATGTATTCACCTATTTACCGCATTCATTCCGCCTTAACGACTTGTCAGTTTGCAGACAATACTGGTGATACTAGTTTTTAACACCTACCCATTTCCGGCGAAAAATACGTATCATTTTGTTAGAATAGAACACGTGCAAGGTGGGTGAATTGATCTGGGATTTCACTTTGCCCTAAATAATATTAACAACACATTAGCGTTAAACAATCAAATACGATATTAAATACGTGTGTACCTGAAATAATTTGTTAAATATTGGCCTAGCGCAATAATTGTGAACAATGCGGTCGTACTACCGACGTATGGAAAGACCGAATATTAATTAATTTCAGTTATTTTAAGTGAAAATGCATGTTTAAAGCAGAGCAGAAAATTGTACGGCTACCATGAAATAGAGAAATATCCGAGCGACCTGCTTTCTGGGAAATTCAGTCCATGGAAACGGCTACTCCCACAGCTTTAATTAAGGCACTAGAACGTCCATAACTGAAATTAAAGACCGAAGTTTCTCAGTATCACTAACACAATCGCCGATAGTTTTTTTTTCTTCTTCTACTTCTCTTCAACAAGACAACCTGAAATATTTAACGATCGATGTATGACTGGACATTTTTGACGGACGTATGTATATGACTGAATCTCTTTTTTTTTTTGTTCTTAAACACAGGCTACAAGTTTAATTATCAACGGTTGTTTATGAAACTACTGCGGTCACCTTTCTACTCTTCCATTTATGTGATTTTGAAAGGTAATTTTAATTAACTTTTTCTTTCATAAGCAAGTCTATATAAGTCACAAAAAGAGGATGTTACATAAATACAAAACACTTTAATGGAAGGTATGTAAAAGTCCTTCACACAAACTATATTAATACATGGTAGATAGATTTAAGAAAATGTGCTAGGGGCTACATATAAATAGTCAAGTCTATTCCTCGTGAAATCAGGGAACACAACAAGAAAAGAATATAAAAAGTAAATTATGTTTATAATCATTGGAGGTGAGAAATTATATTTCCTATATAAGATATATATTTATTAAATATAGCAACAAATAGCTAATATTCTTGGTGGTAAATATTAACTTTTGTTGAAAATAAGTTTATTAGTCCATTCTTATTTTTGTAGCATCAGAATTCGATTTAGTAAATGCAGGAGCCAACAAACAGCAACACAGTAAAGTAAAATTCAGGAACGTGGTTGCTTGGAATTACTGATCAACTATATTAATTAATTTAGGTATTCGAGCTTATTCCATTGTTTCAAAACAATATTATCTTTCCTTCAAAGTTCCTTTCTATATTTTTTTTATTATATTTAATATTTTGTAATAAAAACGGTTATTCCTTGATCTCAAAGATTATTAAGTTAAACTGATAAACAAAATTTGAAATTATTTATCATTCTTCATTCATCTATTCTCAAAAGATTATCGAAAAATTAGTGTTAAAAAGATAACCACACAATTCTAATAATGAACGAACAAACATATAGATGGCAGCACAAGATACTCATAGTAATAACTAACAATTTTCGTATGCAGTTGATGAGGATAGAGTCGATATTCGTATTCCTCTGCACTCATATATATATGGACTTAAAGGCTAGGTAAAATGTTGTACGATTTACAATTCACAAAATATCCAACATTAAAAAAAATAGTTCAGTATTAGTACATATTCATATTTAATAATAAAATAATTTTCATGGTATAAAAAAAGAAAACGTACTTGTTTTATAAAATCAACAAATTTCCATTAATTTACATTTGTAAGTATTTAGCTGAAATGGCTTTTATAACTTTCTTTTGATAATTTTGATGTATTTTACACAGCCGTGAAAACGACCATTCTCCGAAACATGTAGTCTATAAAATTATATTAAACACAAATGCAAGTAAATTAGTGTTTTTTTTTTTTAATTTAGTAATTAAGACACCGTTCGAATTGGTAAAATTCAAAAGTATTATTACTGCATTTAATGATACCAATATGGGAATGGACCTTTGAGAATTAAAATTGGAGTTGTATTAACATTACTTCTTTTTAGTTTGCATCTGAACATAGCAAACCCATAATTCCTACCGCAACTTCTCAACCATTTACTATATATCTTTACCTTGGAATGTCACTATGGTTTACATGATTGTGTCAAAAATAAAAGAGAAATATTTATCTCGGGGAAGGATGTAAAAGGTTATGAACACTTACAGTTGATTCTGGCGTGATCACTAGCTTCGGTATAAGTTTCTCTTTAGTTGATTGCTCTAAGAAGTAAAAATACAACTTTTAAAATTTAATAAATTTAATTAATCAAACCAATAACTGTTATTCCACTCCATATTTACCCTGTAAGTACCCCTTTGAGTATCTGTTAACGCTCAGCAAGAATTTCCTCAGTAAATTTACCCTTCTATTGATGAATTAAAGATGTGTGCTAGGATTAATTGTAAACAAATTAATGGAGGAATTCTTGCTTACTTATCTTATTAAAAATCGATTATTTTGTTTTGTTCAAACAACGTATTATCACATTAAAACTTTAAGTGTTATACAATATATAATTTTATTGGATGATATTCCTACAAATCCTAAATTATGAAATTGTAATTGATTTTAACACGTTATCGAAAATATAAACTACATTATTATTATTGTGCAAATACATATTTACTTATCCTCCAATAAATGGAAATGTATTTTCTAACAATATTAAATAAGCATTCAAAACATATCCGAACTTTGGAGTAATAATGCCTAGAACATCCGACATATGTAAGTAAGTGGGTATGTTCAGTATGTAATTTTACAAAGATCAATAAATAGCCATGTCTGAATCTACACAATACAATTCCCGCAGTCCCAACCGGGTAATTTATTTGCGGAGAAGCGCGACAGATGATTTAACATCCGGCACTCACTAAAGGGAATTGGTGCTTGGTAGTGCTTCAAATACAGCCGCCGACAGGTAATTTTGATTGGATGATCGTGGTTTCCTGGAACATCCTGCGGCTTCGTCGTATACAATTGTGGGAGTATATGACAGATTACGTTATCCATGATAACATTCATATTTCGATTTTTCTTCTGCCCACTTTTATCCAAACGTAAATTTTATGATAAGGCAATCTGTTTGCTTTTGATCTAGATCTTTCAGCCGTTTTTGTCTAGTAATTATAAATTTAAATTACATCACAACGTAAGATGCTTCGACGAAGCCATATTAATTAATTAATAATAGAGTATAGAAGTTCCTAGTAAAACATGAAAACGTATAGTCACTAAACATCAATTATTTAACTGAAATTAGGTAATGGACTTTCTAATGAGCATAGTTCGTGTCAACTATTTTGACAAATATGTACGTAAAACGAAACTGTTTTGTGTACGAGTCTATTATTCAGAATTACAAGAAATATATGTAAATTCTAAGCATAAATATGGTTTTAATTAGAACTTATTACATGAATACTAATATTAAGCCTAATTGTACTCTTAAAGACTCTCTTGTGTCCATAGCATGTCAGTAATCAATAAGAGACAACATCCGCTAGGTTCAATTTCTCGTCCTTATGCTTAAGGTAGTTCAGAATCTTATTCAATGAGAGCTCCCTCAGGCCTTCCAGGGAAATATCAACTTTTCAAAGAATCATACATATACACTATCTAACTGTAAGAAACAAGTAAAAGGGCAAGTTAGCAATTATAATTATTCGCACATTCTTAATTACATTCTAATTTCGATTGAGCACTTCTTCAGACAATGGTAGTTTTGATACGAAATATTAAACAATAAAGCATTGAAGCCAGATGAAGCATTGTAACTGTCTTTTTGAAAAATTTAAATTTTGTGTATACATACTAAAAAATATTTGCAATTCCTACGAAAAATTTCAGTAATGTATAGGGTAAATTTACCAAAAATTAGAAAATATACCTAAAGTTTTCTAGTAAATTTCCCAATTTTTGGTAATTTTACCTTATACGTTACTGGAATGTTCCGTAGGAATTGCATATATTTTTTAGTGTGTAGTATAAGAAGCAAGATGAATGGGACCGACTAGCCCACAGTTCAATGACATGAATTTCTACTCCCACACCCTGCTTAGTTCTCGAGCCGCCAATAAACCAACCAGGTGTCTGCTCATGTCATTGTGGTTTCTACGCGTTCCATTTCTCTCCATTTTGTACACATCATATCCAATGGCATTACCAGCAAACTATCAGAAAGTATTCGTTTCCGGCAGCTTGTTCGCCATCCACACATCAGTAAATATAATTAATCCGGCCTACTTTTCTACAACGATGTGCAAGGGTTGGAGGTCCAGAAAACTTTCTAACGCCATAATTTGACAGGGAAGAAAACATCTTCCGTCATTACCAAGTCGTCTTTATATAAACAAAAACTTTATGCACTCACTCCATATAAGAAATGGTTGGACGGACGTACTACTGTCACATAAAGCTAATGGACTAATTATAGGGTAGACCCAAAGACTTTCTGTCTTTGGACAAGTGCCTAAAGAACTCCCCTCTCTTTTCAAATACGGATTTGAGGTTAATGTGGTGTCAATTGGAGCGTCTATTAGAAATTTTACATATAACCGTAGCAAAATTTCATGTGGTCGGTGTATTCGTATTAGGTTTGGGTAAAAATTCATTCGAATAAATAAACTCTCACTCATCAATAAATAACTGATCAATTAACTTTGTATTTATCTATTATTTATTGTCCATGAGCAGAGCGAGGACTTCTTCAGGCTACGACATACGAGGGAAGCAATTTATCTCTTGATAAACGCGTACATAATGTATATGAAACGGGTACTTGACTATTTGTACGACTAGCCGGTGGACCGGCAATAGAAAGAGAAGAACATTAGATGCGATCCTCCAATAGCAGCGCAGCGTACTTAGAATGTTTTATTGTACAATAGACTGTGAAATACAATTACTTACAAAAGACAGTGTCATCGGTAGATCTTTGTTACTGCTGCTTTATTAAAAAATTGTAATTAAACTATACATTGTACAGTATACAATATATTCAATTTGCAACTATAATAACTTTTAGTAATTGTTGATTTTCCGGTAATAACGAATTACTATAAAACTTGTATTTAATTAGTACCAATAGAGAAACCAATAGAAACCAATTTAAGTTATGGGACATGACAAACCGTTCTTAACATGACTTTGAACATGTTTCCGTATAAAATGCAGATATATTCAGAGTTACTGCCACCAGATTATCTGAAGAGGGTATCGTGCTGCACCTGCTTTAATAATCACATAACGACATCCTTAACTTAACATTTTACAGATGAATCTTATTTTTACCTCTGTGGATATATTAATACGCAGGTCATGTGTATATGAAACAAGAACAATCCTAATTTTAATCGCGAGACGTTTTATATAGTAGTAAGATAGGTGTTTGGGTTGCAATATACCACAGACAAATAATTGGGTCAATATCTTTTCCAGAAACCATAACTGCTGAAAGATGTTACAATCAAATATTTGAGATTTTCATCAATCATTTGCACGGTGATGAGCTTCATAATGGATACTTTCAGCAAGATAATGCAAGACCCCATGTTGCTCGAGCAACCATTGATTATTTAGGGCAATTTTATGACGAATCCACCTAGGTCTTGTAAATTGAGTCCTTTAGACTATTATTCCCACTGATGAAGAATACTATTTTTAAAACTCCGGTTCATACATTAGAGGAATTACGAGAACGTATTGTTGTAAAGTGCGCTCCGTGCCACCTGATCTTTTAACTCGAATTTTTAATAACATGGACCGACGTGTTAAGCTGTGTATTCAAGAAGGAAGACACTTTTAACATCTTTTATAATTTTTTATACCTACCTGAATGATTGATTTAGTTTTTTTGCTGTAATGAACTTCATTATTTTGATTAGTTATTAAAGTGTTTTTAGGAATTTGTATTTTGTATTTCCTTTATACATGTTAATAAATAATACAAAAAAAAAGACTAAAGCAGATTTTGTGTGCTTATGTCATTAGCGTGACATTAGCGAGAAGCTACGAGGAGTAAAAATAAGTAATTCTATAGATGGTTTTACATTCCATGGGTATCGCGATCCAAAGACTTTTTGATCTTACTATAGTATTACAAACACCACATGAAATGGGAAACATAAAAACTTTACAGGCCTACGTTTGACGCTTTTAATTTCTTTCAGCATTGACTTTAGGTTGGACTTTATTGTACCAACAGTATTTAGGCAGTCCTTGTGCAACAATCAACTTACGGCTCAGACACTAGCGAACCATCAAACCATGATAAGATTTCGCTTTGTACCGATGATATGATTGATCATACTGTAGTGTTTTTGCACACTTCATTCAATTTCTCAAATACGTTTCCTATAGCGGCAATTTTATCCAGGTTTTTTCGTTCCTCCCTTATATCGGTATTATCGAGACGAATACATTTCATTACCGATATAAATCTTACTTGAGACATCTATTTTTTTTTACGTCGTCCATGTTGAATATCAATTAATATTAATTATTCATTTTTCTTTTATTAGTAGGTTGAAACTTCAGGATTAAAAAATACTTCAAAAGTATGTAAAGCCTCCAAAAACGTTTTATCCATAAATAAAATATTATTATAGCGTTCCAGCAAATATGACAAAAAATCGTTGGAGTAGAAAGTTACACAAATATACGGATTCAGGGCCAAAGCCTTTCTTAGGAAGATACCAGTTTAGAAAAATTAGAAACGCGTGTCTTTATCCAAAATGGATTAAAAAAATTGAGAAAATATACCACAGAAAAATTATTTTGCTAGGGCTCATAGACCCGGCCCATCAACTGAAGGGTTAATGCATAAAATGAAAACTTCTACCACCACAGCGCCAACAGCCTACAAGAAACAAAAACGTGAAAATATGGCGTATATTTACTTACACAATTTGAAATCATTATATATTATGATTACTTACATGTCATTTGGAACAACATTATTTTAAGTCAAGTTATTCGTAAATAAAATCATTTATAATTTTCTAAAATTTATCTGTAAATAAAATTATTTATAACTTATTTTTCAATCCCATCTGTTAATTTCCAAAAATTATTTGTGAATAACTTTATCCACAGATAAGTGGGTATTGTAGATAATTTTATCGTACAAATAATCATCTAGATCTAGATTAACTTTATTCGAATAATGTCCAGCTCTGATCCTTATCATGATTATTATGCCAATACATTCACCTAACAGCATATCTTTTTGTGATATAAATCCTATTTGCCACTTCATCACAATGGATAATGAACAATGCATTGTGTACCAGATATTAAAATTATCATGCATCAGACATAGTAAAAAAGCATTAGCGGAGGTTGATGTAGGTATACATAAGTGAAACTGAAAAAAAAAATAACCGCTTTCGCAACGCCTGTATGATAATAATTTCTGACCACCTGTGCACATTGAAATCGCGTGCTGCTCTACCTCCACACCGTACCACCTGGGTGGAACACCGTGTCGCAGATGTGCTGCTCCTATCGTTGCAACTACCGTACACGCCAAGCCCGTTTCTTGTTGCGCCCCCTACGAAGAATTTCGTACGTTGCAAAATATTAAATCATGCAAATTACCCGCAGTAAGCTGATAAAAGGAACTCTAATGCCAACACGACCTTTTATACTTCGAAAATTGATGGCACATTGAGCATAATGTCGAAAAATACACGCAAGCACGCCACACGGTAGCCGAATTATAATATTTTACGTTATTTTAAAATCACACCACACAGTATGTGTGCGAAATATGGCGTCATTACCTTCTTCTACAGCGCTCATTTCGTTCTAAAAGAACACACAAGATAAGCTCAGCTGTGCGTTTTTTTTTTTTACGGAAAATTAAAATGGTGATCCGTATACATCAAGTAAATCATAACAATTTTCGACGCGAAGTTTACATACCAAAGCATATTTATATATTAAACTACGCTTCGCGATGATTCATTACTATACGAATACATTTTCTACGACCTGGAGGGTAATTCCAGATGTTCACACGTTGTTCTATTCTATGGTGTCCAAAAATAGTTCATAAGACGTGCGTTTTATGTCTGTTAACGGCTTTCAAGTTCCAGTGAAAATCTGTTAGACAAATAATATTTATGAAATCACAGAGTTATTGTTACAACACCTACTTCACTGCCAATTATAGACAAACGGTGGTGAGCACAATCATTTACAGTCTAAAATTAAAAATCTAATTTCCAGCTGCGACCTCGAACTCATATTTCAGTTGTTAAGTAATGGTCGTGGAATGAATCTAAAATCTTCTAGAGAGCTTAGCTAGATGGCACCGGAATGATTCATTTAAAATAAAATAATTATCTATGAAAGGTTTGAGCTTTAAACTAAACGATATAAAAAATAAGCTTAATATTTTGTTGATTTGCTCATTAATAAAAAGAAGTTGTGTTATATATAATTATACATAACTGACACGTCACGCAAATTAGAGATACACGCTTGCAAAAACATCATAAAGTGCACATCTTTTAAATAATTCGATTTTAATGTTAAAAATTCTTCAGATTTCTGGCTTTGTCAAAGAAATTCTTTGAAAATATAACTTTTCTAGGACTTTATAATGAAAGTCCTATCTTAATAGTATCATTTAATGCGATTAAAAGTATTAGAAATTTATCTTTTGTTTGCTCAGGACCTAATTTGCAATTATATGCATTTTTCTTATGAATTAAGTAAATAGTAGAAGAATCATTAAGGAGAACAACTTAGGACGAAATGTGGTCAAGAAGTTATTGTTTCGTTAATGAGTTTTATTTTGAAGGAGACTCAATGTTTGCAATCAAGTTTTGAATGTAATCCTTTTTAACATGATTGCATCATAACTCCATTTTGGTGGAGGTTCCCTCTAACAGGAGAGAATAGTTCCTGATTAAAATAACTTTAGTTCATAATTACAGCCTTGGTCACAAGTACTAAGCACCCTAACTTTTAATACATTTTTTGTTTTTAAGCTAAAATATAAAAGCCTTATTTTTTTATTAACCTAAAATTACAAAAAAAAAACACTAATATTGAATGGGTTTACCCTTGGCTTTAATAACAGCCATTTTTTGCGGCATACTGCACATTGCCTTTGTACTAGGCTTGCACATTTGTCTACACTTATGGTATCCTACTCTTGAATAAGATTATTAGATATTACTCAAAGGTGCTCGATTAGGTTAAGGTCTGAGGACTGTGCTAGTTAGTCAGGCTTTATGACACGGAGCATTGTCTTGTTGGAATTTGAGGCCCTGTAAATTGCCGTCACCAAAAATGCTCAGCACGTTCATGTATCTTTGGCTGTTTTACAGTAGACACAACATATTTTTCGTTGATGTGTTGCCTCGCGAAGATCACAAATACCTGGAACTAAAATCAAAAAATATTCTCATTCTTATTACAAAAGCCTACTCCGACTGGATGATGATTATTTTTCATTATAAAAAAGGGTTAGAATGAAACCTCAAAGTTACATTCATCGGACTACAGAACATTTGACAAATCCGCTTCCGTAAAATGTTGTCGAAGAGCCCACTCCAAGCGATTCTTCTTATTGTTTCCTGATAGCCAGAGCTTCTTCTTGGCTTTGCACACTTTTAATCCACCTTCTGCCAGTCTTTTTCTTGCCAATCAGGTCCAATATCTTCGGATAGAGCTGCAGTGAGTTAAAAAAAAAAGTTTTTTTGGGATCTCTAACAGTCTCTGTGAACTTTGCAACAGCAGATTGCACTGCACATCGAAAACATTGCACCAATTTGCTTATATCTCTTGAGATTTGCGTTGTTCATACAAGATCTGAATACTGACTCTTTTTTTTCACTTTTTTTAAGTATTTTTGAATTAAGCGATATAAAATTCGCCACTAGATCAGACACGGCAGTAAAGATCAAAGAAAGACTAGGAAAACATTCGAAGTATTTCATATAATTGCTTTTCCTGTATTTTAGTCGCTAAATGTTTTATGTCCCTTTAAACGGTTAATCCATGTTTTAATTAACGTTAGACAAGACTCTTTACGCCTTTGTATAAAGTGTTTGGTATCGTTTCTAATATTTTTCTTACAATTCAAGTGGAGCATCCTGCATGCCTAATACCTTTGGCCAAGATTCTATATTAATTCAAAATTGAGACTTTGTAAGATTTTTCAACATGTTATTTATGTTATTTCGTAAGATTCATATAAATGCATCCTAAGCTAGTGCAAAACGTACAGCCACGGACACCCAAAATGTCCGGTCTAAGTCACAGTGTGAGCGCAACATTCCATGCACCCGAGTTGCACGCGGCGTTTAGACCACGCATTAGACCGGACATTTTGGGTGTCCGTGAGTGTACCAAATGTAACATACATTGTAGTTTGACAGCTAGCTTAATAATGTATGTTCAAAAACCTTGCCTGGAGCACTGAGCGCGCATAAAAGGAGCATTTCGCTTTTTATTCACTTTCCATGAAGCGGAAACTGAATCGAAAGACGACGACACAATTTCCAAACGCGAGCCATGATTCGAAACACATCGCCGAAGAAGAGAATCTGCAGACGTTGACGAGGCGTGTGTTCTCAGAACAATACGTACACATGCACAGACGTTCATATGTATACATGCAAACTCCTAAAAACATTACGGTACAAGTACAATAAAATCGACAACCGTGCGAAATCGGTGTGCGCATGCCATGGGCTCCGTTGCCGACGTAATTATAGGAGTAAGTGGTATTTAACTTTTTTTTTTTAACCGTCTTTTGTTACGGACACGTTCTTATGCACCCACAGTCGGAGCTGTTAACAGTTTTAACAGCAGAAAAGACCCCACGTTCACAGATTTTGCGCTTTATTTACAATGCAACGTAATATCACGTTTTAGAATTTAGAATTATTGTATATACTTATCTATAAAGAAAATAAGACAGAATTAAATCAACACTTTTATAACAACTGCAGCCTTACTGAAACCTAAATACATGACATCAACCTGCTACCTCCCACAAAGGCACTTGCTTAAAGAAATGTATTTTCTACTATACGTCAAGAAGTTCTCCTTATTTTTTTACTTCTATGAAACATTTAGCATTATATGAAAATTATTGGTTGTCTAACTATAGGGTAGAGTTGTTTTTCTGGCTACCGAAATATCTTGTAATAGCAACCAAACCTAATCAGTAAAAAACCAAAAACATCTTCTAGTATACTTGTAGAAAACGATTAAAAGCGATTTCCTTTCTCAACACTGCATGTGACTCTACAGTATACTGGCAATAAATGCAGCAACCATATTAAGGAGATCCACAAGTAAAAAAAATAAAGAGCGGATTTTTTTCTAAACTTCTTTCAATTTTTCTCCTGAAATATCGCTAACATATTAAACCTATTTTCCCGGAAAGTACTATGTAACGTTAATTTTTAAAAAAATAACACTAAAATATTACTGATATTGGTGACTATGATAAGTCAAATATAAGAATGACAATAACAATTATGCCCGTTTGCACCGACACGTTAAGCTTGGTTTAACTTTAACTAACACTTTGAATGTGATATTTCATATTTAAAACATACAGCGAGTGTCACAATCTAAGTATGAACGGCCATTACTGGCTTGAATATAAAAAACTCATCCTTACTTATACATATTTATATACAGTAAAAGCAACTCCAAATACGAACATCCGAATATTCCCAAAGTGTGTTACTCTTGCGTACTGAGCTTGGCAACGATTGATAAATATCAATATTTACATTATTATAAACTTATTTCGTCCAGGATAAATAGCACAACGGCGTCTATGATGCCGATAGTTACCGATGTAAGTACCTACTGTGTGCTGTAGAAGAATAATGAGATGATTTTTTTTTACCGTTTGCTTCTAAAAACCTAATAAATAATCGTCCTCTAAGAAATCCAAGAAAAGTTATTAGTTTCCAGAAAAAAAAGTCTTAATCTATCAATTTTTTGTGTCCATATTAAATATCAAAGTAAAGCTTTTATGCAAATTTTGTACTTTTTCCCCTTTTACGGAAAAACCTATGAGCTGAGACACCCGGTGTAATCGCATTAATATTACTTACAAGCGTTTCATTCTTCCAAAGCTCTTGTAATATAAAATTAAAGCAGCTGTTTTGTAGGAATGAAATATAAACGGAATATATCATGTAGGTATAACGAGCCTGGGTAACGTTGCGAAAAATGAAAAGGCCAAAAAATTACGTTTTAATTTTCCCTAATTTATAGAACCAAAATTTATCAATCAGAAAAGGCGTTATTTTTTTGTTAGAGAAAATGAATTAATTTAATTTTACTAGTAACACTTCCACCATCTTCAAGTGAAAATATGAACCAGTTATAACTGTACAATGTACTTACAAGTAACTTTCAAGACAAGAAAAATGTGAAATTTTAATCAAAATTCTTCATCAACGAATTTAACTTTGAAACTTGTCTTCTCAAATGAGTTGTTTTCGTTAGATATAACTATTTTGGCATAAAATTGTGATACAAGGTATAAGATAATGAAAATTCTTAAAAAAACATTAAATGAAACTATTTAAATTATTCTTGGTACAAAATTTACACCAACTGGATCTTTAAAAACCTATAAATTGTTGTCATTGGTCGTTAAATGCGGGTAGACAATATTTGTCAGTCATTTTATGGACAGATGGATCAAATTTCCATCGGAAAGGTGTTTCTAACAAACACAATTATCATTATCGGATGATGTCAATCGTCATGGGATGCAATTAACTCGTTACCAGGTACGTTTTTCTACAAACGTATGCGTAGGCGTAATAGGCGATCACTTATTAAAACCTTATTTTTATAATGGTCCACTTAATCTAGAGAAGTATTATATTTAGACGATCTACTTTCGACTCTCCAAAGAAAAATGTGGTTACAGCATTGACGTTGCACCACCTAATGCACAACGTGTAACAAATAGGTATTCTATATCCAAAATTTGAAAATAGATGGTTTGGGAGAAAGGGCCCACATTTGTGGCCTCCGAGATCACCCAACCTCCCAATGTTGGATTTTGTTATAGCACTGTGTCGAATACTCTAAAAGAATTAATTAATAAAATACAATTTGCAGCCTAAGAAATTACCCAAGATATGTTACGCAAATGGCGACATAATATATTGTGTAGAACACAAATGTGCATCAACAAAAATGGTGAACAATTTTTGAAATAGAATGATTTTTTTTGTGCAATAAATTTACAGCCTGCTTATGTAATTTGTATTTTTGTTATATATAAGTTATTTATTGCCTAAAGATATGAAATGAGGGATACATTGTATTCAGAATTTAATAAACTATCTACATACGCAAAACATATAAGTTGTTCAATTTAAAAAAAAAACTGGCATCTGCGTCGCTTTTATTTTTCAAAGTCTAGAATTCTGTCTTACCTGATTGGAAAGTACACAAAATATTGTAGCAGATTTCTTTTTAAGTTTTTCTAAATACTTTGATATACCTACACCCAAAAAAAGAAACTAGCAAATTTTGTTACAATTGTATTCCACATCGCTACAAATTACAGTAATATATGCACCAGGCGCAATCTGTAATGAAAAGTCAGACAAAATTGTGTCTAACGTGTATAAGAATATGTATTGGAATTTGTAAAAGAATTTGCGACAACAATATAGTCGGTAGGGTCATTATATTTTTGAGAGAGCTTAGTACAATATTGTAATACTTTATGCAATTTATCTGAGAGACAATTTCTCAAACCAAATAGGACTCAATCAACAAAGTTGTAATATGCACTCGTAAGCTGTGGTACAAAGTATAACACTAAGTAAAAGAGTATGTGAGAAACTGTGCCACGGAAAATGGCGATTCGCAGTACATTTATTGAAAACGCTTCTACTTGTATAATGCTAGAATTGGAGGTAAAAAGCTGTTGCGCAGTAAACAATGAAAACTATAAGTTACTAGAAATTGTAGTAATGATTATCACTATAGCATCTAACGCTTTTCACGAAATATATTACTATTTACTATTTAGTAAGGAAGTGTTGTAAAAATTACTACAATTTTATATAGGTATACTTACGCTGATAAATGATATTTGCACAACCAAATAGTTATTCTATTAGAACATTACACATATGTATGTACTTAGCAAAGTAATAAGGAAATAGAAATTAATAAAAACAAGAATTTTATTGAAAAAGATACTAACTTGGAACACAAACTTTTTTTACTGATTTCTTCAATGAAACTGAAATGTCACCTGATTGCATTCTATTGGATACTCAGCACCCAATGCAAACATTATTTTAAAACATGCATCCACAGATTTTAATGGTGTATCTACTTTATATTTGATATAAAGTGCATACGTATGAGTCCGTTACGTTAAGAAGTTCTCCAACTATTATTGGTATCTCTGCCCGCAACTGTAGCTCCACATCCAAGTCAGTAATATCCTGGAAATAAATACAAATTAAGTTTTGTACTGACTAAAGGGGCTCTTTATAAGTATACTTGAAGCAACATAACTGGAAATATGGAGCCCTATGTAAGCATTCTGTTAAAAAAATTAACTTCCCTGTATCTTATTGTTATAACTTAATTTTTAACATGTTAATTTTAACAGAATTCTTACAGAATAGAGCTATTTACATAATTCATAAATGTAAGCTGTATAGCAATAGATACATAAAGTAGTTGATATACTCTGTAGGTAGATATAGGTGTTAAATGCATACATTAAAAAATGAAAGAAACCAATGTATACCCACAAATATGTATTGCGATTTCAACTATATGTAACAGAAAGTTAGAAAATTGCACTGTCTGGAAATTATTACACATCAGTAAAAGGTGTAAAAGCCACCGATATATGGACAGTAGAAAGAACTTGTACAGTTATGATAACAATAAACGTGCATTAATAATATTATAATTATTTGTTATTATGACGTAATAGATTCCAGGCAACCCAAGAATTACCTATTACATTTACCCTCTATAGGTAATTCTATGTATATAAACACATAGCAGCACCAGTAATAGGTAGTTACAAAGGTAAAGAGAAACAATTTAATGCTAAATACATACCTACACGCCTATACTTTTGTATTCGAGATATATTTCAATGTCTTACCTGCAAAAATGCTTAGTAACAGTTCTAACCCCCAACTCAGTAAATAACTTTTAGTATCCATCGTCATTAATGTATTATGTATTATCTAATGGACAAATCACACGACCACTACCATGTACGCCTTATTAACGACTAATATAAAATGACATATTAGCGGGATGATTGCTGTCACTGCGAAGATCAAAACACATTTTTGTTTGCTTTTATTCAGTATTCACCTTTGTTTCCGCAATTCCGCATATAATTTATATTTGTATCAATAATCAATATAGTAAAAACGCGTTGGGATATATAATTTAATAAGATCCAAATGAAACAGATATTAATAAACAAGTTAATCCTACTCCTATAGGTATATTAGATACCTACAATAATTAATATAATGTATATCATCTGAAAGTGTTACATTATTTTGAATTTTCAAACCTAATTGTACTAAATTCGACTACATTATATTTGACTCTTTAGCATAAGAAAGTTTGGCATACTATTCTGAACAAACTGTTTATGCATTGTAATAGATTTTTTAATAATTTGTAGTATTTCATGCTACAGTACTTTAAAACAAAAATATATTACAAATTCATAATAACGTAGTAAGCTGTACGAGAACGGATTAGGACTGGCTTTTACAATTGTAGTAACTATAACTACATTTTTTCAACTACAATATTTTAGTAATAATTCCCTATGTACTTTTTTATGTCAAAGCATTTTTATATAAATCACGTAAACTTAAATCAAGAAATTCAAAGAATGATCATGCATTGGAGTTAATCGAATTAACGGTAGATAATATAATTAGTTCGTGATTACCTTATACTTTCAATAAAAAAAAAATAGCAAAATATCATTTAATATTTTTAAATAAAATATAATAATACTTTTTTTGTCTAATCTGGAATTGCAATGCATAAGTGAACCAAAACTTTCATCATCTTAAAACATAAAGACACTACATAATTTGTGATTTCAATTGTTGCAGATGCCGATTCCATTCCGGACGATCCAAAAGTGACGTATTTGTCTCATAACACGGAAGTGGTTCCCGGTCAATCAGTGAGATTATTTTGTGAAGGTTTCGTCGGTAAGTACATACGTAATATACTAAGTCGAGAACAGTTTATTTTATCTACGTAAGCTGCTATTAAATCTTAAGAACGAACTCAAGGTAAAACCGCCGCCTCTACCGAGATCGTAATCCTGGACGCACGAAAAATTCAATTTACCCTGTAGTAATCAAGCAGACAAGAGCGCTCTCTAACGGCGCGCTTCAGATGGATTAGAAAATGATACCCTGCCGCTATGTTAGTCACACGTATATAATGCAACGAAGAGCTGGTAACCGTCACGGTTATTAATGGCAAATCTCGCGTGGATACAAAAGAGGAGATACAATATATAGAAAGGCGCTACGTGTAATGAAATATACGTGCTTTTATGAAAAGATATCGTATAACTAGATGCTTAAAATATCATTAGGGTTTTAGTTTATATATGGCAAAGATTTAATACAAACTAGCATAATATTAAATTACGTCTAACTTAAATCATTGTACCTATGTTTAAGCAATGTTTAAGAAATTTATTTTATTTTAATTACTTATGAAATAACACCACAATAGTATAACATAAAGTTTCACTTTCATCCGGAATGCAGTCATCAACATTCTTGATCTGTATCTAGAACATATTATGTATCGTCGCTTTCTCCTCCTTGAAGGTGAATAAGAATCTGAACTACTTGTTGTTTCAGATAGGTGTAGATATATCGAACAAGATTCTTTTACGTTGACTCATAGAATTTCTTATTTCTTTTGTAATAGCGTGACACTCACCGCATTTACCGTAATATTAATAAATAATTTTCATTCTGTTTAAACAGTGAAACAAAACAGTATTTTTACCCTAAATAATTTCCCTATATACTTTTCCGATATTTTTTTTTTTTTAGATTATCCCTCCTCTAATACTGCTTTTGGTTTGGTTGAGTAATCTTTGCTAAGTCTCCACCAACTTAGTTTCCAGTACGTATTAACTGCACTCTTATTTCGTTTATTCGTTCTTAGTTCTGTTGTTATTAATTATTTTAAACAATTTCATCGCTGTGCCCTAATTTCTATTCTTTTGATGTTTAATTGGTGTCTGTTTCGTATATGGTTTTATAGATAGGTATTTGTTTTCGTGTTTTTCCTTATTACCTAATTAAAAAGTGTTATTCCACAGCATAGTACATTTGATCTGCTTTACTAATTCCATATCTTACTCTTCAACTTCTTATTACTTCTATAACTAGTCCTGAGTTGTTTTACCACTATCTGTTTGCATCTTTGTATCTGTTCTTCCATGATGTCCCAGAACCATCTTAAGCTAAATGTGGGCCTATGGGTACCTTAAGAGAAAGGGTCTAGCCGAATAAGCGTGGTAAACTGGCCCCCAGAACGGATTTTTGAAAAAGGTTATACATTTTACGCCCGAAAAAATTTCATTCATAAAATCAAAAAAAAAAATTATTTTGAAATATTTAAAATTATGCATTTTATGGTTCCTTCAGAGTGACAATCACAAAAAAAATACAAAATATTACTAATTATATATACTATAACTCCTATAAGTTTGATGAAAAAATAATGGGTGCAACATATTAAAAAAAAAAATTCGAGTTATGACCATCTCTATGCTTATTATACCTATCTGCTGTTGTTAATCTTTTGTGCCTATAATATCATGAATCAAGTGATCATAAAAAAAATATTAATAGTTATTTGCGTTCCGAGTAGAGATAAATATATTTCTTTATTCGAGGTAGCAGTTCGTAGCCCGAAGCGGAGCTGTGGACCACAAGCCACCGAGAATAAAAAAGAACTTACCCTACAAGGATGCGCATTAATTTTTTTTTTCGTTACCGGAAAAGTGCATTGATAATTATTGCATCTTATACAGCATGATAAGCAAAGGTTAGTTTTGAAGAATGCATAAAAGTAAAAAATTTCAAATGGAATTCCCTCTTTTTTCTTCCTTACTATTTTTCAACGCTAAAAATAAGGACTACGTACTATTAAGTTCCCTATGCCTATCGACAAACGTTATCAAGTTATTTGAAAGAAAGTATTTCCTTATATTTTAGAAAATGTGACAAGTTAGACATGACCGAGATGACGCAAAAAGAATTACAGTAGACTTATTAATATTATGTAAACGAAAATACCAGCGCGTCTTAACTAAACAACGAAGACTATTTAAGTAAATTTATTTATTATTTATGGAGAATATAGAAAAGTTGCATCAGAATATGCGACACGCTCTTAGGTATCCAGAGAAACAGAAATCATCGGCAAATGTTATAAAATACATACTACACAATTTTAGTCAGAACTACAATCCAAAAAAAGAAGAAACCTATTGTCAATAATGAGAACACAATAATTACCATGTTGGCTTACTTTCTGGCATTTCAAACGGCGTCGTTAAGACAAGTTCCTCTGTAATCGGAAAACTCCAAGAATTCAATCCACAGAGTTTTAAGGAGCCATCAATTAAGCAGTATTCGTTGCACTTCATTAAAAGTTTGAAGAATGAAGACTAGGAGAAGAGGCAGCATCAAACGACAAATTTTCTCTATTTTAGACGTACGATCACTGTACTAATAATAGAAAAGACAGTTTCAAGTATGATTTTTCTCTGCAAATTAATTGTACAGATGGTGTATGTGCAAGATGCGCCTTTATCTCTTTACTTTGAGATTGTTCCTTATAGCCAGCTTCTGAACTTTTTTCGCTTAGCTCTTAGCATTGTCAATATCTATAACATCCCCTGGTGAAATTTATAAATGGAATAATTGTAATGGTTTCTTTTTGAAAGTTGCTGCTCTGATATAAAAAAAATAAATGCCAGTTTTCTCATTCTTCCCGGATAGAATGACACCTTCTTCTCCAGTTTCTTGTGACTATTGAATATATTTTGCAACAGACATGAAAGGTTCTCAACAATTCTCCCATGGCTCTGAGCAACCTAATTTTGAACCAAAATATGCGGTCTAGATCACAGTCTGAGCGCAACCAGTGGAATGTAGGAAGATATATATTTTCAAATCATAGCTTATGTTAGCAGCATATGTTAACCATGTTTCTATTATACAGATATCACTTTTTTTTTTACACTTTTTCGGTTTCCACTTTCATTCTTCATATATCAGTATGTAGATGCTTATAGAATTGATATAAATAAATGCAGTTTCTTTTCATCTGTAGGGTTGCACCCCCGCAGAGCCAAATCTCCCTCCATTACGACGCCGGAAAAAAAACCCGGTATCGTAATTTACCAGAGTGAGATTTGAACTCTGGACGTCATAACTGATAGCCAAATGTGCAAGCCCCTATACTATCAGCCCGGCTATCAGAAACATGCGATGTTTAATGAAAATATAACTACATGAAGTTGCTCAACTATAAAATAATAAATAATTATTGCTGACAACATACTATTTCTTCATTCTTCTATTATTTACCTCGATCATTAATACCTATTTTTCTCGAATATTATGTCTTAATAATTATATCTCTTTCAGTATAGTATTATTAAATTGATTAGAAAAGTGACGAAGTCACGGGCATTTACTAGTCTAAACATAAATTATCGCAAATGCAAACAAAATAAAGTAATTCTATAAGTAATCCCAAAAGTCGTATAGCAAAATTGTATCAAGCAGTAAGTAAATATATAAGGGTGTTGTTTAAAGCAAACTCAAACAAAAACCAGAAAAACCAACCACAAAAAAAATACATTACGACAAATAATACGAAACCAACAGTGTAAAGACAACGCATAAGCTTAAAACATGACATTTGTTTGACCTTAAAGCGAAAGAGTTTCTGTGTACTGCACACCGCAATTATGTAGTGCATTTCCTGTCGATTCAGACAGCCGAAAGCGAACTTTCGCGAATATTTATGTATATAGCGCAGTCAGAAGTCAGAAAGGGACCTCAGCTTTTGATCTGAGTCATCGTATCCTTTGTTTCTCCGTACTATTCATAGACAGAAAGCACGTCTAACATCAACTATGAAGATCTAACTATAAAGGTTCAGTCATCGCATTGCTACGCCATCGTGAACTATCATTCCGTTTCAACAATCGTGACCACCGTATACAAGTTAAAGTAAATAAATCATCGAAGATTTAATTAATTATCTACGTATTTCTGCATACTGGTTCCTGTAAAAGGCAAAAGTTCAAAATTAAAAAGTAACAGTTTTGGAGGTTTCTATTTATACCTACTTCAAAACAATATTACATAAACTACAGCAGTTGTTAAGTTTTGTAACTCTTCTCCTGCTCTAAAACTATTTATGCTATCATTGGCATATTTTTTCTTTTGTTTTTTTCTAAATGGTTCTTTTACCATGAATCAATAAATAATGAAAATAGCAAACTTTTAGTGTCACTAGACCTCCAAGAGAATTGTGTAAATTTTGTTGTTTTCCATAAAAGTATATGTAGATATTTCTCAAACGACTAAAGGTACTTCAATTTTTCTCAGTTTCCAGGGTTTCCAGGGTCTCCATATATTTAGCTGCAGATTTACCAAAAAAAAAGAATTTCGGGTTACTTTTGTCTTCACGTATTTAATGGGATGCCCATCTGAAGTTTTGATACGTACTTCTTCGCTTACCTAAAATAATTTTGGGAAAGAAAGTTTAAGAGAGAAAGCTTTTTGGAAGAGCCAACCGTGTCTTTTTTATAATTCATTTCTGTTTCCGCCTTACAGATCTCCCGTTTATCGTATTTTGACGATAATTTCGTTTGATTTCACCACTATAAACAATTCTGAATTACCAAGACTAACCACCTAAAAAATATGTATATAGCTCCCATGTAAACCATCCACCTGATGACTTGTTCAATTGTAGTTCTGGTAGAATTATCGTGCAGAAAAGCATTCTATGAAGCCCATAGATAAAATCGCAATTTGGATTTCAGCAGATCTCCATATAACCTACAAAGAATGAAGAAAATGAACAAAATTATCCTGACCTATGTACTAGAAGAAATAATGAAACTTATAAGCCATATATTCACAGATTTCTCAAATCCTAACCTAGTATCCAGGTATCTCTATGGAGAAACACAATGCAATGATACTGCAAGGTGAATTTTCAAAATTTTTACACGTATTTTATTAGTTATACTTAGTTATATTTAAACAAAAACAAATATATGTGATTTAATAGTTGAGAAAACCGAACCTGATGACAGAGGTTTCAAAAAGGAAACTCCTGGCCCTCCAGGTGCTCAGAAAAATATGAGACTAACGCCATTCAATGTAGAATTAATTGAGAATTAAAAGAAAATGAAATAAAAAAATTACTTTGTTGTCCAAATTTGGTTTCTTTCTCCTTAAGCACTTTAGATAATAAGCACATAAATTATTCGTCCTAAGACTATCTTTAAATTACACAGATCTAACTCTTCTTATTTATCATAGGTCGTGTGGACTTACCAGATGCCAGAAACGAAGCAGTTTGGTTGAAGAACGATACTGATGTGAAGGGACCACATATCACGCAAGAGAAAGTAAATAGGTAGGTATTACTATAAAAAAAGACTTTAAGCTCTTTTAATTTAGAAACTCATTGTTGAAAATCAGATTAACGGTTTTATTCGACATAAATCAATTATTTTGAACTGTAGGTAGATCTAGATAGATGCAAGTTTAGTGTTGCATTGAAGCAATATTGGATTTGAATGAGCTAATAAACTAAACATTCTCGCATTAACATAAACATTTTTTAATCCCATAATTGCAGTATATTAGGAATATTATACGGTAGTCTTAAAAAAATTCTTGAAACCACAGTCCTCCTTTTTGTTCAAAAGAATATTTCTTGGTTTCTAGCAATACTGTTTACATTAAAAAAAAACAGTTGTTTAAAATAAATATAATTATTTACCTTAAAAATATTTCTTTGATATAAAGAATATTTCTTTGAATGAAAGAAACCTTTCCATCAGTATACATTGAGCTGATTCACAATTTCGCTGAGCTATTTTTTCCTGATTTATCTATTCGTAACGGTTAAAATGCATTTTGCTGACCGTATTGCTTACTTCTATATCAGCAAGATAATTTACATTTAAATAGGAGAAAGCCAGATAAGATGACGACCTTAGGCTGAAAATTATTTCCAGATGTTTGAATTTTCCTATATGAATATTTGGGCAATAGATTATTAGCAACCTATACTTTAAATTAGAACAAAAAGGTAATGAAATGTTTTTACACCTAAAAACGCTTATTCGCCACACAAACTTATTTCCGTCAAATTACTTGCAAAGACCGCTCTTATAAGTAGCTCTTTAAAGACTAAAATAAGAATAATAATTTAAAATAAAAAATGAAGGAATTCCCCGTGAAACTGTAATCATAGTAATTACAGCAAAAGAATTCCATCAAACAGATAGATTTTCCCATTATCTACAACATCAACCATAATATGAAAAGAACCCAAACAGCGCTGTCCCAACTAGTGCTGTCTTACATCAGAGAAAAGTTATATTACTTCATGTAAACGTAAGGTAATATTGAATTGGCCATCTGGAGAGCTTCGTCCTTCAATAATTTCTTAAATCCATACACTTTTAGTGTTGTTTTCATTTGGTAGTATAATATGGGCGGATAAGGACATTACATTGAAAGAGTGAGATTAAGTGGTAGAGTCCTTTAAAAATCTTAGTTCCTACCCTGTATTAATCTGTACAGGGATCTAGCTAACTTGTAGGTATAATCTCTTAGGTTCATCCTTGGTTTCTCTCTATTTGCTTCCATGATCTTGCGTTTACACTGAATGTGGTACGCAGTTTCTATCATCCTATTGCACAGTATGCTGCAAGGTTCTAAAGTATTTCACCCAATCTTCTGTCAGGTTAAAAGCCCTAATACTATACAATCATGATTCTTACTAAGATTTAATAATGTTCCTATGATAATGCCTTCTGTCTTGATAGTCCCTTAGTAATGATCTTAAATGGACCTGCATGGTTGCAGTGTTTCAGTACCCTATGTGGTATACATATATGTTGGATCCAACTCCTTACCTACTCGTGTACTGGGTTTAGAACGTATTAGTTCTGGGGACCATATCAATCATCATTTTCACCCTAGCTCATCGACTTTTTCATTTGCCTCGATTCTCCAGTGTCCTGCCACGCACACCAAAGTCACATTATCGTAGTCTCCTAGAAAATTCACTTATTACTTCATTCCCGGACCTGTCTGGATATCGCCTGGTTGACTGTTACCGTAGAAATATGATTGTTTTTAAAGCCCCTCTTATTGTTTTTTGTTGCACAGGGCAATATTATCTATACCTGTTGAACAATGGCATAGTTTACTCGTAGAATCAATTTTTTTTTTTCATCTTACTGTAAGTGTTAACTCCAATATACATCAATTCACCGAGCTTATCGATGTAGTTGGATTTATTCTAGCGTATCCAATCTATGATTTAAATATTTCTGTTTAATAGATACATATGTCAAAATCATGTGGTCTGATTTCATACCCAAAAGTTGCCCGTCAGAAGTTGGACAATATTATATACTCTTAGAGTCATGCCACTATGTTATGTAAATATATACATCAGAGCTTTGTGTATCTAGTAAACTTTTAGTTGCAAAGGACTAATAATTCCTACAAGTAGAAGGACTTACTAGTGCGGTACTAAGATATCTAGCTGACAGAGCCTGCACCTACCATCCATCTAATTATTTTCTTTATTAATAAAAGTACACGCTGATGCAGCCATGGAATCGTGGCTGTTTTGAGACAGAACTAATACATGTATTATAAAATGTATCCATATTTTATATAAAAAAATAATAAGTTATTAATCGATTCTTTTGTATTTCCCAATGGTACTTAAATCTTTAAATGTGAGTCTCGTTTACGTCTTTATAATGCTGATCACACAAATTTATTTACACGGTACATAACATTTAAAAGCTTTATCTCATTATCTAAGCAAATATTTCATAATTTAACTACTGACTCAACATCAGCTGTTTTAATTTTATCTATGCTTCTATATAATATTTATATGGTGAAATATTGGATAAAAAATAAAAAGATAAATTTCTTGTATTTTTTTTTTTATGTTTTGGAACACCGACATTTCCCAACCAAATCATTAATTTTTGCACGATTTGCATATCGTATTATTTTAAAATTACTTTGGTAATTGGTCGCCACACGTCGCATCAATCCTTCAATATTGACAATTAGCTGCCCTAAAAAAATGTGATTGCGTGTTTTTACTAGTTTTGACATAATTTACCATGCCCGATCCGCAATTACAGAAAGTTGAACTGGAAATGAGACATAATTAAATCAGCGGTACATACGCATGCATATCCGTTACACGCAAGCCTTAATGTCACCTAGTCAAATTATGTTTGCTGCAAAAAAATGTAGCATGACAATTTTTAACTTGTTTAACATATAAATATACAGTGCAAGCAACGAGAGAGATAGCGTAATATCTATAGTAGTACTTAACGTAAACACAAATACTCTGAAATAATGGAATGTTGCAGCAGAGAACAATAATTTATTAAATAAGTAATTTGTAACATATATCAAGATTTTGTTATTAAGAATTTTTAAGGTCAACGTACAACCGATCATTGTAATACTTATCTTATAACATTATCATTGTAATGAATTATTGAAAACCTCATACATTATTTCCCGGTTACTTTAACTATTAATAAAAATTAATATGTTTAAAAACTTTAATTAATATATTGGATGAAATTTCATCAACTGCATCAGTGGTAGATTATCGTGGTTCCTCAGTAGACGATCCCCGTATTCAGTATAATCGCGTTTTATGCAACCAATGTGTCCTTGAAATACTCGCATAAATTAAGATTTTTTTAAAACATCAGCAATACATACCGTTTATATAGAACATACATTGTATAATTTCTATATTACCTATTCCACAATGTTCCAGTTTCTCACCAACGAAAATATTGGACACAATGAAATTTGAAACAAATTGTGCAAACAGTATGGAGAATCAACATTCTGAAAGGCGTCTATAAAATTTAGAGAAATTGTGCAATATGCGTACTATTTGCGTCATCTAAGTACAAACATTACTTAAGAGAACAAGAGTTTAGAATCTCATGTAAGTTTTATATCACTAAACAGTGGCTGATAGTTAGTTACCAAACTTTACTTTAGTCACAGTAGTTACATTTTTGAAAAATTGCTCAGCATCGCGCAAAGCTATTGAGTAAAAAACAGAAATGAACGCTATAAAAATTAAGAAGCGGTGTTTCTGTATCGATTGTTAAGGTTGTGCATACTTTCTCGTCCTTCACGAAATTGTTTGTCATTTTTTTTTCTTCATACTATCTCTGCAATCTCTCCAACTTTCATTAGGCCTAATATTTTCGTCGGTGAAAAACCATACATTGTCTTACCGAAAAGCTTGGATCTTCTTTCCTATGGAAGCTTAGTACGAGAAAGAAGTTTTTTTTTATGCTGGGGTTCCCAATATACATGAGAAAGACACTAGCTCAGAGTACATATACAGAAAGAACGACTCTTTACCTGGGGGAAGAAAAAAGTTGAGACGTTATGTAGACAAGGTTTAAAAGTGAGTTAACGAAACATTATTATTCCGTTAGAATGTCCTATTAAGCCCATAATTTTCTAAAATTTTCTCCTCTACATTTCTTTCTAAGGTACATAATACCAGAGCTACAAGCATCAAAAAAAAATAACAAAACAAAAACAATTTAGGGGAGAGAAATAAGTTCTTGAACCGTTCACAAATTTTATTTAGAAAATCAGATTACATGTTTCGATGTTAATACATAATCGTCAGATCTACGTTGTTCGGAAAAATTGTCGAAAGTAAGTAGGCTAAAAATAGTCCTAAATAATAAATTCTGTTAAATATAAATATGCGGAAAGAGCAGGTACCATAAAATGAAAAATTTCTAAATAAAAACGGTGCAAGAACCTATTTTTTCCATTAAATTCTAATATACACCGTTCTCTTAATTGATTAAAACAAAAACTATTTCATCGAGATACCTAGTTAGCCGTGCATTTTTTTAAATAAAAGACTCATTGAATTAAACTCGTAAAACTGCAATTTTTTCCCCATTTGACCGTCTCAATTAGTTTCCGTGATCCCCACACTAAGCATCGGAAAAAACTCAGCCTGTATGTACCACGGGTTATAACGCATGTCTCAAAAGTTTTGGCATCAAATACATAAAACAAACCAGTTAGTCGAAAGTATCAAGAATAAAATTGGACAGTCATTGAGAAAACCTTTATGACGTTACGGTATTTCCAAGGATAAAATTTCAAGAGAACCAAAGAGGTGAGTGTAAAATATCGCAAAAGAAAGAAATGTCCTAAATTCATATACACCAAATCAATTAGCTAGAATATCGAGATGTTGCCAAAGTTTAAAACGTCCTCATTTTGCAAATAGCAAAATCATCGTCATAGATAATGAAAAATACTTTAGTCTAAGTAATTCCGAAATAAAAGGAAGTGACGGTTTTTACACCGACAATGTAGTAGAATGTCCAGACAATATAAAACAAGCAAAAGGCTAAATTTTAAAGTTTTAGTTTAGTGCGCGATATCAATTGGTGGGGTTTCCAAACATTATGTTGGACGAGTTTAAGGCGAAGCTTTGTACAATCGGAGTTATATTAACTTAACTCAATTGATTAATATTATCCAACAGAATCATGCTCAAGATGATAGTATATTTTGGCCGTACTTGGCTTTCTGCGAAACTCAAAAGTGGCTGAAAGCTCACAACATACAAATTTACCGCAGACTCGGCCAATTAAAGATTTGTGGGCCAATTTGTCTCTAAAAGTGTATGGTGGAGATTGGGAAGCCGATAACGAGCAACAATTAAGACGGCGGATTTTTAGATAAATACAAAATATTGATGTTGAAACAGTCCAACGCTAGATCCGAGATGTTCCTAGAAGAATGCGTATTGTTGAAGACTATGGAACTTTACATTTAATTTAAAATAACAAATTTGTCGTTTATAAAGCTGTTAATTATATCTGTTGTGAAAAATTGCCATAAAACCATTTTGATTTATTTAAAATGTTCTAAACAAAGTGCCAAAACTTAAAAAAATGTAATTGACAGATATCAATAACGTAAATTTCCTCAAAATATCATGCTGGAGTTTTGTGTTCAAAATTAAAATTTTTGAATGGAAATTGGTTAACGCGAAGAAATAGCTATTTTTGCCCTTAGTTATAATCCTAGATATTACTTATTTGGTCACCTAATTCTCTTTCTTTCTATTACTGTCGAGTTTTTGACAACGTAATTTCAATTTACCAAAGTGATAGCGAGAAAACAATTTTTGGCACCATAGCGGCCTCAGAAACGGGCCTCATAATACGAATAATTGCCGTTAAAGTTTTTAAGGGTTTGTGTAAAACTATTTGTCTCGCGAAAACCTTGCACAATCCGATAATCATGGTGTTATCCATCATATCTAATATAATAAATTGTAGATACAGAACATTAGCACTCCAGCTTCAATCGTTGTTGCACTGTCTGTATATTCAGAATTAAGTTTAGCAATCCTTATTAACTGTCTATTTGAAATAACAGGCAAGGAACTGGTATCAAGTCTGTTAGTATTATTCTATCAAAGTACTAGCAGCGATGATAGAAAAAAATGGACAAATTGAAGCAAATAAAGTGACCCGTCTTGCTATGTGAATTTCTTATTTTAAGTAATTACTTTATATCTTAATACGTGTTCATGTACGTATTTGGTGTTACGTCTACGAAGAAAATAATTGGCTTCAAGCTCGGTGCGATTTTTTCCATCTGGTAGCTTTTAGAAAACCATTTTTGGTCGTACGAAGACGGAGACCACGTCAAAAAATCAATATGTAATTGTGTTTCTTCTTCTCGCCGCGATCGTTCGCGTAATAGCCGATTTGAAGGAAGACGGTCTCTCTATTCTATATTGTTGAATTTCCAAATTCGTCGAACTTCCCGTCGTGCGCACATGCGGCGTGCGCGTACTAACGGAAAGAACAAAACACGCGCTATAACGCTAGCGACCCACCGGACAAAAGACTATCGACGCGTTCAGTTTTGTTCTCACGACGACAGTCACATATTTATGGTCGGTCTACTAGTGTTTTTGCCCGCGAAGACCAGCCATTATGGACCGTCTACCGGAATCGCAACTAATTATCTATAATTACGCTTTTTGCTCGGACTGTAAGCTCACAGGTGGACGTAACTATTAACTGTTAAACAACAAATTATCAAGTTTATGTTACATTTCCATTTAACTTTATTGTAAAACTTTATCGCGGCTCGATGAGCACAGAGCGTTATGGAAAAGGAGAAAACCACATTTCTTACATAGCATCCAACGAAAGTAGATTATATATATTCGGCATTGTACATGGGATGAAGGGCATATTGCAAAAGATTACTTTTTATAGTACATACCTTATAACCCTTACAATTATAAATTTATCCGAAAAAAAAAACATTACAATAATCTAATTTCGAATTCCTATAACCTATCTAAAGCAATTTGGCATGTCACACGTTTTCGTTGAACATTCTCACTTTTCTCAAAAAAATTTGATTAGTATAGTATAAGAATATTAATAAACATACGTTTTCAATTAAATTAATTTTAATTATAATAAAAAATCTGGGATATTTTAAAAAGCTTTGCTATGCGAAATTTTTTTTTTTTTAAAAGGTTGTACACTCCCACTGGGGTTTCTTCCTCCTCTTGACAGAATCTGCAAATAGCGTGCTCTGCCAGGCCTATGTTATATATATATATATATATGCCTATTTAGTCTACAATAACCAGTCAACTACTATCATTTTGATAGTCTTCCTGTCTTTACTCATTAAAGTACTTTTTTGAAAATTTAATAAATTTATTTTATTTGTTAAATAATTAGGTGGAATAATTAGTTAGAATAGGGAAATTTGAAATGTTATGGAAATAATTGAATACTTAGAACAGGTAACCCAGTGTAGTACCTTTTAGGTGGAGCACTGGGTTTTTAGGATGATTTGTAATATTTAACTTTTCTTAAATAAAGAGTGTGTGTCTTTACTCATTAAGCTTTTAGTAAACTCAGATCTCTGTTCTCTTAAGAACTCTTTTGCCTGCCTTTGTCCTGGTGACTTTAATTTGCGATTTAGTAATGCCTAAGGAAGGGCCAGCTCCAACAAACGACCTCGTCTGGCCAGATCGTCGGTCGCACCATTTCCTTTTATGCACCCAGTGTGGCTGGGAACCCAATGTTAATTCCCTTTGGGTTCCCAAACCAGCTTATAGTCAACACTTGCCGAACTGATCGCTTTAAGTGTTGCCGGAGAAAATAACGGCGCTTTTACCTGGCTCGGCCCATCTTTCTACTTATCTGACACAATAATGAACGGCGGCCACCTCATCCTGGAACACCGTCGCATCCTTGCTGAAGCTTATCAAAAGGGCCTTTCTGGGCTTCCTTCCATAGGAGGGTAGTACGATAGATACCTGTGTTCAGGAAAACAAGGCAATTAGTTTATATTTAGTATATTTATTTTTCGAGATAATCGCCTTGTAACTATATACACTTGATCCAACGATGTTCCAACTTTTTTTCAAGATTTTTCTAACTCTGCAAAACAGGCCTCTGTTTCCGCATTGACTTCTTCATTTGTCGCGAACCGCTTTCCATCAAGCCATTTCTTCATATTTGGAAAAAGAGAGAAGTCACAGGACTCGTTATGGTTCTTCCCGTCTCCAAATAATCGATGAAGATGATGCCTTGCGAATCCCAAAAAATTGTCGCTAGAACTTTTCCGGCTGATTGAATCGTCTTTGCTTCCTTTGGGGCACGTTCGCCGGCAGAAACCTACTGGGCTGACTGACGTTTGGTTTACGGCGTGTATTGATGAATACATATACATAACACCGCAGAAACTCACGCGGATGTAGCTTAAACTTGTCCAAATTGCGTTGATATTGCCACGCGGCCCCATCTCGCCGATAGCTTTCTCATGCCCAATTTGGCGTACAGGATATTTTGTACACATTCAATTGAGATGTTTACCATCTCAGCAATCTCTAGTACCTTCATCCAGCGATCTGCTAACACGATATCATGCACTTTATTCCACGGGTCGACCGGAGCGCTCCTCATCAAAGACGGATGTATAGATTAGATTAGATTAGATCTAATTAGGGTAACATTGCACCGCGACCTGTCGATCTATTGTGCCCTCCTACATCAGCTGTAAGCTGCTAGGGTCTGCCCGCACTTACAGCTCCCCATCCAGTCTAAGAACTTTAATAAATTGCAATAGCTGTGATGGTGTCAAGGAGGGTATTTCTCCTTCGTCTATGACGTCTTTGCCAAAATAGTTGGCACGAGTTTCTGTGATGGCAATGCAGTTGGATATTAGGTGTTCCTGACTTTCACCTTCCGCTCCACAAAACCTCCAATCACTATTCTGTTCCATTATCCAGATGACAATGCCCTGTCAGAAAACCTGCAAGGATGCGTAGTCTGTTTCTGCTTAATTCTAGCAGGGTCTTTGCTCTTTTCTTACTGTAACTTCCAAGGAATATCTTGGAATGTCTCGAGTCTGAGATTTTCCCAGAGGGAAGCTCTGAGCGTCTCCTCCCTGTCTTTGAGTTTTTGGACGGATGTTCGTCCACGTTTAATTTCATTATATCTGGTGGTAGTTATCGATGGCGTATTATCATTGGAAACTGCTTGCAACTTCACTGATTTCTACACACGGTTTTCCATCCAAAGAAAAGAAATCTAATCACTGACCGGTATTGTTCTTTTACCATTATTGCAAAAATACCTACACTAACTCACTTTCAATAGCTATAAGTACTAAAGTACTCGATGAGTCTCGCTAAAATTTATACAGACGTGAACTAAAGAATAGTACTCACAGTCGGTAATGCCGATTTTCACACAAAGCGGCATCGGTCGCCAAACACGGGTACTTATCATACCTCCCTCGTATATTCCGCCTCCTACGCCATAATGAGTTTTAGAGCAGTCTGTATACCAGTTTGATTCCGCTCTTACTGGAGAGCCTTTCTCCCAGTCCGTCTTATCTGGTATTATGAGCCGATACTTTCAATCCAGGTTAAATTTCTTATTTCCAAGATATTTTGCTTTGAGGTATGGAATTCTTTCAACACCTAACACTAGTTGTTGTAAACCTTATAGCATTCTTTTTCTCGTAAACGTGACAACTTGTGTTTTCTGAGCATTGACTGATAGTCGCTCTTGTTTACACCAGTTGTCTACAGTATTTAGTGCGGTTTGCGTATGATCTACTATACTAGAACTTTTGAAAACCGCCCTCTAATGACTATTGTAAGCTCGTCAGCAATGAAAACCTTTTCTGGTGAGTTTTCGGATTAGGTCGTCCACCAGGGTAGCCCACAGTAAGGGAGACAAAACTCGGGCCCGCTGGCATTCGCCTCCCGCCTCCCCTTCAATAGTAGCCTCGCCAATTGTGGATGTAATTATCCATCTTTCCAGGCTGGATTTTATCCACCGCAGAAGCTTCGATGTAACGGCTTTTCTCCGTAAAGCCCCAATAATTGAATTTGTGGTCGGATTGTTAAATGCCCATATTAACTATAGGAATTGATGTTCAACACGTTTGTTACATGCAAACATTTGTTGTATTACACACCAGTGAAATGCCTGCAGTTGCATAGGGTTTACACCGCAATGATTGTTAAATAATGCCATCCCATAATGCAAAATATAATTTCCTTAATGTCAAGATAAATACTAAAATAACAAAATTTAAATTTACATTTCAAATGAGTGTCTATTTTTACGCCGACTAAAAACATATAACGTTGCGTATGTAATTTTTATACGCCCGGAGGTGTCAAATGACATAACCCGTGCATTTTGTTTAGTAGGGAAAACCCCGTGAAAATTTGTCAAGGACGTGTAAATATAAATAGATTAATTAATTAAATTAACTGAATTTGCTTTTAAGATATTAGATATTTCATTACATCAATTTCCTTTATTATTTAAATACAAATAAATGTTCGAAAGCGCTTCCACTAACCTAAATGAATCAATACCTATATGCAATAGGTATACATATAATAAAAAATTAATAATGTACGTTTCCAGCTTACGTAGAAATACTATTTAAAATAAAAAGGAGTGATTTTTATTGAAAAATTATGTAGTATTTCCTAATTTTTATTTTCCTAATGTTCTAACTAATTTCGACCATAGCCTTCATCAGGTTATTGCCACAATTATTACAAAATCTTATTTTAGAACAAACAAAATGGTTGCATAGGTTTTATAACTAGTGGATATATCTATCATTTGTGGTGACCATACTCTTGGGATATATCCTCTAGGAAGCCCATCTGTAATTAGAGGTTAGGTAGAAGTACCGCCTGTACTTGTTAGGGATTTGAAGAAGAGACATTGCAAATCCCTAACAAGTAAAGTCGGTACTTCTACCTAACCTCTACTCCCAGATGAATATATATGATCTATGACTATTATAAAACTGCTCTCCATCGGATTTATAATAGTAGAAGTGTATTTCATAGGTTAGGCTTACATTTTTTCCCATATTTATCTGTATGCGTAGTCAATATCATCTTATTCCCATAAGTTAAGTTCAATATAAACTATGTCTCACATTCACATTCTTAATTCTACTCTTGTTTCTCAGTATTTTAATTTTGTCTTCTTTTGCTCTATTTTGCACAATCTTTCATTTGTTCTAGAGAACGATTAACTTAGACTTTAATAGTTTAATTCCCATTTTTTGTCTCTAAAATTTTTCAATTGCGTTTACAAGATCTACCCTGTTTTCCGGATCTATTTTTAGTCCCTTAAAGACTAGATTATTTTTCCTTCCCTCTCTCTGGCACATATCAATTTTTATCTCCATACGTCATCCAACTTTCATTGTACTGTCAAATCCCTTCTTTAAACTTTCGTTTTCAACAATTAGTTTTTTAATTTGGTTTTCCTCGTCACACTTACCATATCTGGCTCATGAATGGTTTCATTTTCTCCATCTCTTTACCTTATGTTTTGCACTTCTACACTAATCTGACCTCGTGGATTCAGTAATTAAAATAGTTCGTACATAAATTTTAGAAGATTGTATTGCATTTAACTATGACAGCCTGTAATTATTATTCTAGCAATTGAGAAAGATAATAAAGCTATCAAAACACTTGGTGATGACGAAGATTTTAAATATTACACAAACTTCAAACACGACATAAGGTCGTTGTCCTTCAAATGCCGCATGCATGTCCTTTTTTTTCTGAAAAATAACAAACTATTTAATGGTTCCTGAGAAATGATCAAAAATACACTTGGGGCAAGCTTTTTGTTAATTTTAATTCAAACTGAATGCTTTAAAGTGAATAATCGACACCTTTCATTTTAATTGTATTTTGGTGAAATCACAATACCAATTTTTTTTATCCATTGGCTCCTATCGATAGGCGGATTCGTTCTCTATGCATAATGCATGTATGTACAATGCAGTTGTTGTAATTTGTCTTTTTGTTTTCAGAGAAGAGGGTCTCACGTTTGGAACATATCTATTCATCGACAAAGTAAAACCACAGGATTATGGAAGTTACGTTTGTAAGATTAGCAAGCCGGGAAAATCCAAAACACTCGAAGTAGAGTTGAGGAAAAAGGGTAAGGCTATTATTATATTACGTGTTCCATTACATAATATGCATGAGTTTCAATATTTTCCTTTTACAAGTTAATCATTTTATATTGTTATTTTTTCACCTGTCAACATTTTACAACTACATAGGTACTCTCAAACATGTTCGCTATGCAACGCATGTTTTTAAATGAAAAATAGGACGTAGATATTCGTAAAATTACTACTGAATCAATTTTCCCGGAAAACCTTGAGAAGAGTACGTAATTACGTTGTGTCGTTTCAATATTATTTTGGACATGCAACGTCAATATTCAACGATAATTAGTTTATTGATTATTATCACACGGAACTAGTTCATATACCGTATGCCGAATACTTAGTGTTTCCATTATTTTTATTGTGAATATAGCATAATACTGAAAGAAAGTGTGTCATTCTTATAGCTCGGCTTCCCAGAATAAAGTTATCGTGTATTTGTTGGAGAAATGGAATGTTGCTGAGTCCACATCTACATGTTCATAAAAGGAATTATCTCCTTTACACTTATGTCAATATGAATTTGATTTTATTTTTAAACATGCAATTCTACCTACGTTTTAATTTAAACTAGTAGCTCAATAAAAATTGCTTTCGTAATACGTGTTTACAAATTCACTTCCTCATAAAAACTAACAGTATCTATTTGATTATGAAATTGTGTTGTGCCTTAAATAAAAACCTTCTCTGCATTATCTTTGTTCATAGGCATTATTGTATAATACCCTATTATTTCACTTTGGCATTATTCACCTCCTTATTCTTATTGTTACAGTGGTACCTATATATGTTCCGAAAAATCCGGTTCCAGTGAAGAAAATATTTTGGATCTTTGGTGTACTGGCAGTGATCGTCCTCACCATTTTTGTGGCATACATAAGATACGGTCTAAAGGCCAGAGTTTGCCTGAAAGACCAATTTGGAGTCGTGGAGCAGGAGGACGGCAAAATCAATGACGTTCTAATTGTTTATTCGCCCGGCGACGAAGAAATAGCTTTGGGAACGCTGCTGTCCGTATTAGAAAATCGTTATCATTATAAATGTAGCTCTAAACAGCTTCCTAGTGATATTAATTTGTGTAAGTACCTTCTGCATTTTTTATTTCAATTTAATTATGCATATATATATATGATGGCTTAACACCCGTTGTGGGGTTGTGCCGCTTATGTAAGCTTTCTAGACCCATTTCAAATTGGGATGGATCAATCCCCATTTTCTTCCTCTAAATGGCTCTCACTATTTGTCTCCATAAGTTTCTGTCCTCTACCTTCTTCTTCCATTTGCCAAATCCGGCATCTCTCAGATCTTCTTCCACCTCTTTCAACCATCGTGTTTTTTGTCTTCCTCTTGCTTTCTTGCCTCCCGGTGATTCTCCAACATCGTATATATTAGTGCTCCCGGTCCTGCTCTCCATACATGTCCCAGCCATTTTATTCTCTGTCTTTTAATTCTTCTCACTATGTCCTCGCCTCCCAATTCTTGCCCTATTTGATCATTCCTTCTTATTCTATACTCATTATCTCCTACCTTCACAGGTCCTAGAATTGTTTTCATTATTTTTCTTTCTACGATTCTTAAGTCCTCTTCGTCTTTTTTTGTAAGTGTCGTTTTTTCTGCTGCATACATCATCGTCGGTCTTATCACTGTTTTGTAAATTATTAATTTAGTTTTCTTGGTAAGTAGCTTAGTTCTTAAAAGTTTGTTATTACATGGTAAGCTTTATTTACTATCATTTTTCTTTCTGTAGTTTCTATTTTATTGTCTCTGTCTTTTGATAACATCACTCCTAGGTATTTGAATCTATCCACCTGCTCAAATTTATTGTCCTCTATCTTTATTCTTTCATCCTTATGATTTTTGCCAATCTTCATTATTTTTGTTTTATTTTGGTTTATCTTCAGCCCAATTTTTCCTCCTTCTTTTACTATTTCCTCTAACATTTTAGCCATTATTTTTCTCTGCTTTGTAACCATAACTATGTCGTCAGCATAAGCAACTATTTGTCCTCCACCCGTTCTGAGCTTCCCTTTGTTTATATTTCCAGCGCTAGATTAAAGAAAGTTGCCGAGAGTGAATCGCCCTGTTTAACTCCTCTGTTGATCGTAAAAAACTGTGTTTCACCCTTTTGTGTTACTATACTAACTTTCTCATAGTCATTTTTATCAGGTTTCTTTCCTTACTCTCTATCCCCAATTCTTCTAATGCTGTTATTAATTTCTCTCTTTTAATTGAGTCGAAAGCCTGTTGAAAATCTATGAAGAGCATTTCTACCTCCATCTTATGTTGTGAAGTTTTTTCCAGTATTTGTTTAACTATGTGAATCGCATCTGTTGTTGATCTTCCTTTAATAAATCCACATGGATATTGCCCCACTATACCTTTCACTCTCCTTGCCAATCTTGCACCAAAAAGACCACAAAACGACAATTGCAAAATGTCCACTGTCAAACCACAGTTTACACTACATACTCAAATAAATATACATTTCAATCTCCATTATAGGGTACACGAATCTATTAGAAGCTGCCAAACGAAATCGAAGAATTGTGGCTGTGATATCGCCAGCAACTTTAAATCAACACTGGAACTCAAGACATCTTTACGAAGCCCTAAAGCAATTGCAATCCTTCGCCGACAAATTAATTTGCGTCCTATTGAAAGATATTCCTAGATCTGAGACTGAGGTCAAGAACTCCGTCGGTGAAACGCTTTCAACGATAATCCGAAATATGAATATAATTCACTGGCAAAGGGGCAAGGAAGACAAGTTCTGGCTCTCATTACGACTGAGACTTCCTCCAAAGCGCAACGGAGATAATGGCGCAGAGGATAACAGGAGCGTAAATACTCTAAGACTGAGAAACGGTTATGGCGAAAGCCTTGACGAGTTAGTGTAAATATTTATTGTAGTAACTATTTTATTATATTTTTTTTATTTAACACAATGTTTTTTTTTTAGATTATAAACGATACTATTATTATAAAATATTTGTTCCATTATTTTAAAGGTATAAATACTATTAAATGACAATACCTAAATAAATGTAATAGAATTGTGTCTGTTGTTTTAACCATTCCAGTTTCTATGATTCATTTAACTGTCGAAGTATGTACGTGAAGTGAAAATCATTTTAATTATAAGTGTTGTACAAAAAATCATTGTAAATTATACATAGGTAGGAAAATCAAATAAATAACATGAACAAGAAAGAATATTTCGTTTTAATTCAAACTTAAATTTAAACGATATATGAAATCACATGAAAATATACTTACAGAAAGTTACCGTTGATATTTTGAGTCGCGATCGCCAAAATAGGCAACCCAAATAACGCTAATTGGATACTCTACAGATCCCTACAGTCGATAACGACTTTTGTTTTTGTGTTGATTAGAAAGACTACAACAAATTAAAAAGTAAAAACATTCAAATAATTATTGCCCGTCGAGTGATAGCTTTTTGGTGCTTGGATTTAAGCATATTTTATCACGGAAAGAGAAATTTTATTTAAATGAAACAAAACACGTGACGCGAACTAGAATATTTCGTATTTTATTTTAATGATAACAAAATTCGAAATTAAGCTTTCTTAATGGAAAATCAATATATTTTAGTGAAACGAGTAGCAATTTTCGGCCAATGAAACGTTACAATTTTAAACTTCCCGCCTTCTTTTATAGATTCCTTTCGTAAATTGGGTTGCCTGACTCAAGAGTAATAATTTAAGTACGAAATAGTTTTTTAAATTTGAAATTAAATTCAATATCCACCTAATGTACACATTAAACTCGTGCTAATCAAAAATGGATTCGCTCAAAATAATGTTTTGCAATTTATATTTATACTTATGGTAAACCTGTAACCACGACAAAACATTTCTGTTGTGATTTGTGTTCTCTGTTTTACAGCAAATTGAATTTGGGTATCACCAACCTTTAAAATGGCTTCCTTCATTATTAGACCGGCTGCCCATACTGAAGCTAAAGAAGAAAAACTTCTTTACTTGAAACGTATTTGCGCTACTCTATTTCTATGATGGTAGCAGTGAATACTGTTGAAATACATTTTTGAAAATGTTTTACCCCCTCAAACTTTACCCATGTAGCAAAGTTGAAAGTTGTCAAAAAATGTATCAAATGTATTTTCAAGATGGGATACATATCACAAAATAAAATGAAAGACTTAAAAATTCGTTTAATTGGAATTAATAAATTTTATTTATACAATAAATAATAAATACTTCAAAATTTCTGAATTAATTGTGGAAGCATGCAGCTTTTGTAGAACTTTTGAATTTTGCATTCATCTTCTCCAAAAAATCTTCATTATCTTTGACTCTCATTAATAACAACAACAAAATATCATATCACCCTTCGTGTAATATTTAACTGTTCTTGAATCTCTCAACACGAAAAATTATTATTATTAATTAGGGCGACTAATTTCTTATAACTTATATACCTATAGACAGAAAGAAGGAAACCAAAAACTTCCGTATAAAAGGATAAAATATAAGAAATGTATGAAAGAGAAAAATTAGGTGACACTATGCAAGTAATGCAAGTAATACAATAATTAGTCCGAACGTTGTCTATGGTCCGAACAGTATTAGACAGTTGTAAAATTCATCGATGGATTTATCGATTATACTGCATCTCTGTTTAGTACATTACTTACTTACCGCAAGTTTTACGGAATTCCCCGTAAATTTACTAGAGCTACATTCGTTCGTTACCAGTGATCATCATAAGGATTCGCTAATTAAGCGAAGAAAATTTAAAAAAAACATGTAAATTCTATTACATCGCAAGTAACCGTGATTCTGAATCCATTGCACAAATGAACGTACCTTCTTTAAATTACCAATTGAAATAAATAGTGTTGATATTGTAATGGATATAGTTGCTATACTCAAATATTAACATTTGGTTCAATTGCTCTATACTTGTTATCTTCGATAAAAGAATTTAGTAAGTTAGTTACATCCCCGCCATTTTGGAAGCACTTGATTTAATAAACGAAGTGACAGTGCCTCCCTTTAGAGAGTTCCAAAAAGGAACTTGACGCGCCACCTACATATCGGATCTTGTAAACCATCCACGGTTACGCGCATGTTACGCGTATCCTAAAAAAGTTTGGACATATATGTAGATGGCGCGTTAGGTCTTACAGGGTGCGAGATTCTCGAATCCTATAATACCGAGAACCGAGAAAGTTCAGTTTCTCTTGGGCTAGTGGAGTGTTACAATCATTTTTTGTATTGTGGTTGTATTTAATATATGTAGAAACATGACGACTGCGAATCACATGTGCGTGTATGCAGATTGTTTCAAAAACAATAAAAGAGACAAGGACATAAGCTTCTTCAAATTTCCAGTGAAAGATGAAGGTAGAACAAAAACGTGGATGAGTAATTGCGGTAATGTTAATATTATCAAGATGGATATTCATGATTTAAAAAATAAATTAATCTGCGAGGAACACTTTACGGCAAAAGATTTTATAATAAATAAAAAACGTAAACTCCTAAGAAAGACTGCAGTTCCTATAATATATACTGTAATAAGTAAGTACAATAAAACTATTAGAATTGTGATCATACAAATATTGCTTTTTTCACGTTAAAAGTAGGTTAAAAACATTAAAAATATCGTTGCTGTCAAAACAATTTCAAAAACAAACTTTTCAAACATAGATATAGATGGCACTATCTGTTGCAAAATAAAAAAGGATACACAATAACCTGACGCGTGAATCACGCCTGATATTTTTTTTATATTACCTTTTGAAAATGTATTATACTAATTTCAGTGTATTCCACATGATTTAAATCAAATCTATGTAATCAAACTTCAGTGGCACCATCTTCAAACAAAGTGCTATACTTTCATATGTCCTATAAAAGTCCATTTTATGGAATCGTATTTCATAAGGCTGTTCTTTTATTCATCGATAGATCCATCGATTATAGTGTACCTCTTTTTAGTACCTATATTAGTTAGATAGTGATAAAGTATACCATAATCGATGGATCCATCGATGAACAACAGAACACGCCTATAACTCATAAACAAGTATTTTCAAAATTTTCTTACACATCCACAATATACAAAATGTTGCTATCATAATGACACTGTTTGATCAATTTTTTGTTTCTCCACGGCTATCCAGTTACATCACCTGAACTAATGGGTTTTCGCTTGTTGAGCGCTCCTTCAGTCAACGGTATCATAATAACAATAACAATCATGGAGAAATAAGGGCACATAAGGGAAGGCGCTTTCTCCCATATCAATACACCGGAACTCGACAATGACTTATTTTAATCGAAATAATACTGGTTATGTCTATGGATTCTACATATTGTTTAACGATATGTGTTAAAGCTGTTTATTTCTAATTTCACGATTTTTTGGTTGTTCACAATTTTGTCAAAATTATATTTCCTCCCATGTCATTCGAAAATGTGCCATATTTTACAAACTATCAGAGATAATAAAGACATTTTGCCATGGTGCAACAAAGAAACTCCGGCGCTTTAAATTTGTGTCTATTTTAATCAGCCTCAATAACTTTTAGACAAAAGCAATATCATTCCGATTAAAATAGTTGGATTATAAAGCAATGTTTCGTATAATCTGGTTTCTACATAGTGGATATATTATCTCTGCTACATAGTAAAGGTTAAATCCAAAAATATTTTATTTGTGTTGAAACTTGTTACAGAAATAGAAGATCATATAGACATTGGTCCAACTGTTGTTACAAGTTACGCGGCCAGCAATGCACACGAAACTTACGAAAGGAAAAGGATACTTAACGATACCGATGATTTAATCAAACAGGAAAATAAGTGCGAATCACAAGACGTACCGTCTTCCAGCGCCAACTGTAGTATCATCCCAAATATGAGTGAGCATATAGTACAAATACCATCACCAAACGCTGACATATTGAAATTAAGGAATAAAAAACTATCCTACAGAATTATTAAATTGTCCAGAAAAGATAAACCTTTATACTTGCAGTACAGAAAAACGATAAAGAAGAGAAGCTTAGTAAATTCAATTGTGCAAGGCTTATTATCACTTAAAAGTGATCCAGTGAAGACATTTGTACATATGCAATGCTTTCATGATCCGAGGACGTTATGGTCCGCCTCAGAGAAGCAACTGGCGATGTCACTCTACAACAAGTCAGCTAGTTGTTATGAATTTATGAGAAATGATTTAAAATTTTGTTTGCCATCAATACGCATTATTCAGATCTGGTTAAAAGAAGACAAATTATCCACAGGAACAAACGCTGTTTTTATCAAGAAGCGAAAATTAAGTGCAAGCACCGACCAATAAGACTGTGTTCTCATCCACATTATATTAAAAGAAATTATCTTTGAACTTTTTTTTTTTTAATTTACTACTTAATTTATTTTACTTTTGTTCTTTGTTAAATAAAGGAATGTTATCAAACAATCAATTTATATTAATATTTGTTTCATTGCACACCTTACATTAATAATGCATATTTTTAAAAACCTATATACCTATACGATACGCTTTAAATTAGATATTGCCTGAGCAACTGCCTACCTATACTCTTATACTATATACTCACCTCTGGTAATGCATAAGAAAACGTTTTTAATTAATAATGACGAAAGTCGATTGCTACAGGTTGAAGAATCTACATTTGAATTCTGATACATTGTAAATTGTAAAACTAGTTACAATTAAAATCTAATCTCCGGATATTGCTGTCAATAAGTTGCTGGCAAGATCGCAGATCAAGTTCATATTCCGTCCAAGTTACGAAAATGGCCAAAAGGTGCACCATTAATAGCACAGTTATTTACGTTACATATCAAGATAATTAGTTTTTTTTTTTTTTGTATAACGCTGGTTAAATAAACGTTTCGACTATTTATTCAGTCTTTTTCAATTAAACAAATAAATTTAACAGAAGTAAACTGTGCTAATAAAACATAACTACAGTCATTGTCACAATATAAGTTTTACACATTAAAATTTTGTAAAATGGACAACTACAAACAACAGACACTTAACATGTTACAATTTTAATGTGTAAAACTTATATTGTGACAATGACTGTAGTTGTTTTATTAGCACAGCTTACTTCTGTTAAACTTATTTGTTTAATTGAAAAAGACTGAATAAATAGTCGAAACGTTTATTTAACCAGCGTTATACCAAAAAAAAAAAAAAACTAATTATCTTGATATATTTACAATACAGGCTAAATACTCTAAAGTTAACCGTTGAATTTACATTACAGTGCGTAGGTGTAATTTACGGCGCGACAACTCAGTTGAAAGAAAGAAATGAAGCGCTGTAAATGATCCAACCCCACGACATTTGAATTAGATTTTTTGGCTGAGAATATTTAGTAAATTTTATTTAAATAAATATGTTGTAATGTATAACAGTCGGTAGATGTGGATTGCTAAGCAGTACATTTTGACAACTCGATTGTCTATCTAACAATGAATCTTTTTATTATGATTTTTGAATAATAACAATTAAAACAGCAATAAAAATATCGGCAAATGTTTGTTTTTTAATTAAATTAAACGAAATTATGCATATTTTACAAGTGAAATGAGAAATAAAAATACAGTGCGCGTTACCGAAAACAAGCAACAAGAGAATTTGTCCAACAAAGTGTCCTCTCTATCCCAGAAAAATTCTCGTTATGTTGATGTTAGCGTCTTTATGTTGATTCTAATTTTGATTTCGTGCTATAGTGTCATCTCAATGCAAAATTCGACACAAATTTTTAAATCAGTGGTCACGTGGTGTTTGGGACAAAATGAAACTGTTAAATTATAAAGCACAAATGAAAACTGATGGTTGCTCTATCCGCCACAACTTTGATACAAGTGTATATAGAATATGGTTGCCCAGTAAGGTAAAAATCGAAAAATGACCCCAAGTGTACAATCACAAATAAATACAAAAGGATTCCCCATGCAAAAATATAATGGGAAACATTTTATAAAATATCAAATAAACAATTACAGAATGACAGGGAGTGGAGCAAAAATCAATTAGTTATCTTCGCAATTTGCACCAAACAATAAAATATCTAACAAGAATAATCATTCACATCAACAAATATTTAAAAAATAAATTATTTATTTCAAAAATACTTCCAGACAATTTAGTTACAAAAATTTTAGATTATATTACACTTAGATTAATATCTTTTCTCCGCTTTTTCATATGACTTTCAATTATTATAGCAAAAGCTTCTTTATTTAAAAGCCTATAACATGTAGCCATTAGTCTTGCAATAACTGAATTCAGTGTTTCGACTCCGAAGCATAAAATATCTAATCCTAACTCAATTCCAGTTCCAAAATCACATTCATCAATAGCTATGTTTGTATTTGTTAATACTACTTGCAATTGATTCATTAAAGGAACTCTTTCCGTCCCAGTTGCTTGGTTCAACTTGGAAAGAAGATCTTGCAATTCTTTATTAGATATAGATAATGGTCTATAGCCTAGTTGGGTGCTTTTGTTATAAGGAACAGTAAAACCAAGTTTATTAAAGGTTCGTGCTAAAGTTTTATTATTCCGAGCAGTTATTTTAGGTGTCGTTCTCGACATATTCAGTTTTAATCTTTCTGCTTCTTTTTTGATCATGTTGGTGTATTTTATAACTAACGATTGCATAAATATGCTACCAGTTTTTTTTAAAAATTCCAAAAATGATCCAACCGCTGCAAACAAGTTATCTCCAACAATTTTAAAAGTTCCATCTGTTTTAGGGAAATTATAAGCTAAAAAGGCAGGCATTTCATCAGGAGAATCTCTAAAGTATCCTATATGAAAACCTGAATTATCATTGCGCATTATTACCGTTTGAAATTCTGGAGGATCGTAAAAATATCGCCAATGTAAAACATACTCTTCCACTTCTTTTTCTGGAGTATTATTAAATTTTCCGGCAAGAATATCGAAAGGACCAACTAGCACTAGACCTACATCCTTTAAAGCCAATGTGGGATCTTCTTTATTTAATGTTTTACAAAAATTCCAGAAATTATAATAATCTGGTGGCATATTTACTAAGAATTTATTCTTGGTGAAATCCTTCTCATTAATATTGGTTAATATAGTTTTAGATGGACCTGCACTTCCATTTAAATGCAACTTATTGTCAGTTGCACCAGTTTGTAATATATCTGTGTCTCCGTTCTGTTTAGCTTTGTTTTCCGCATCTCCACAATCTGTTTTCAATTTCTTACTTGGTGGTTGAATTTCTGAATCTAGTTCGGTAGTTTTTTTACTTAATTTTGCTGTTTTAGGTGGATGCTTGTAAGTCGATACATGTAAAGCATTGCGTTGGTAACAATTGATACCATATTTGCATGGTGTTCGGGGATCATTATTGTATTCTTCCTGAGTTATATTCATATTTCCAAGAATTATCCACTAAAAATGAAGTAATTTACAATTTAAAACACATATCAGCACTGTTTCAGGAACTTACATCTTGCCAAATTAACGTCTACCTATATAACAAAAATGTACACATTTCGATATTCTTAAACAGACAAATACATATTTCATTGCAAGTCGTAAATTCATCACGTTCGTACTTGTTTATTATGTTACGACGTAAAAGTTACGTATAGGACTAATACCACATTACAATTACGAATAATGATTAATTTATCATGATACAGTCATACAGTACAATCTTTTAAAAACTAATAAATGTCCATTTTATGTTTAGTTTATGTTATGGAATTATAGCGGGATATTTAAATAAATGTGTCTTCGTGGTATTTTTTCAAGACCACTCAAGACGAATAAGCCTTATCGTATCTGTTGAATCTTGGGCAATCTTGGGTATATTATCTCTGATTGAATCTAATATAATAATAGCACAGATAATAGTAACAATCAGCAACGTTCGTAGTTGACAAAACAATTTAAAAATAACAATTGATGCTTAATTGCATGTTAATTGTGTTAGCATGTTGGCAACCATGTTTTATTAATTAAGCTAATTGTGAGGTTATGTCGTTGCTGTCACGTTATAACCTAAAACAATTTGATAAGCTAACCTATATGATGAAGGAAAAGTCAAACCCTTTAAATTTCACTGTTTTATCAGAATGTAAAACAACTAGGGCAAGAGTGGGGAAAATGGTATTACCTCATGGTGTAGTAGATACACCGGTATTTATGCCAGTTGGAACGCAGGTAGTATCTACAAATAAAAGTAAATCACACTTTCCATATCCAATTTCCTTCAGGGTACTTTAAAAGGGTTGCTGCCAGAACAGTTAGAAAATATGGGTGTGCAGATAATGCTGTCCAATACATATCACTTAGGTACACATCCGGTATTTAAATGAATAATATAAAAACTGAAAAGAAATAATTTTTTATTTTTGTAGGGACCAGAAATACTAAAAAAAGCTGGTGGTTTACATAAATTTATGAATTGGAATGGGTGTTTACTAACAGATTCAGGTGGGTTCCAAATGGTTTCATTATTACAATTAGCAGAAATTACTGAAGAAGGTGTTAAATTTCAATCATTAAACGATCAAAAGTCTGAGGTTATGTTAACACCGGAACATTCCATTGAAATACAGAATGCAATTGGTGCTGATATCATAATGCAGCTAGATGACGTGGTTAAAACAACGAATCCAGATAAAGCAAGGATAGAGGAATCTGTGCACAGGTAAAAATAAGAGACAATAATTGTTAGAGATAATGTCTATTCCATACATGCAGAACTACGAGATGGTTAGATCGGTGCTTGGAGGCACATGGAAATCCTGAAACCCAAAATATCTTTCCTATTGTTCAAGGTACTTTATTTGAAGACTTGAGAATTAAAAGTGCACACGATTTAGTTGAAAGGGATGTTCGTGGCTATGCTATAGGGGGACTAAGGTAATACAGACTTATTTATTTAAAGAATCTTCTTTACCTTAAATACCATCACACAGGCATCAACTAAACTGGTTTATTAAATTTTTTGGAACTGCTAGTATGAATACGATGTTTACACTAACAAAGTAGACATACTCGACAATAACCTATTTAAGAAAAATATTTCTGCTTGACAGAACTTTTGGTATAGTGGGTATTAATATTAACTTTCTTATTTTAAATGGTTTGTCGAGTAAAATCAAATATTTCATATGGTGTTAGACATTAAGATACTTTGCTAATGCGAATGCAAATACAAACACTATTCAATGTTGTAGCTGATCATACCATATACAGGGCTTTTCAAAAACTTATCTCCATATCTGGATATTTTTAAATTAAAACTTTTTTCAGAAACGAGACTGAATGCTTATTACAGTAGTGAATGCAGCGCAAAATTTCTGTGTTGATTTTTATATAAATTTTAACCAAGTAAACATATTTTCTTTTTCATGGAGAACACTGTATATTATTTATTTAGAAGGATCTCAGTAATTATACATCAGATATTTGCCATTTCTAGTTTCTAATTTATCAGTAAATTTTGTTTAATTGTTTAGACTGCATATTAATTATTAGATATTCCATATGTAACAACAAATGGGTGATATCTATTTCTAATCATAAAACCACATACTACTAAACCAATGAAGTTTCAAGAAGTCATATCATTTATATTAAGTGTTAATGCAGTCAATCTACAACTTCTTTCTAAGTAAAATATTATAAATCAAAAAGTTAAAGCAAAACATTAAATGTTACCTATACAGATCATATTTTACTTTTATTCTACACTCATAGAAAGTGTAACAATGATAACTGCAGAAGGATTTTGTTATTTAACAATAGATACCGACACTTTTAATGAACAATATCTGGAAAAAATAAAATCCAAAAGGACATTAAAGATATTCTAAGTACAGCTAAAATATTTCAAACAACTAACAGCGTAGAAAGAAGACATAAGAAGTTGCATTAGTTTTTTTTTCTTTTATTTTGCTGTGTTTTCAAACAAAGTTTATAAAAGAATTGAAAATACTATAACAGGTGGATTCGTTATCATATCATATCATATGGCCTGCTAATTAATAATAGTGAGAACGAAACCTTCACCATAATTCACGGTAGATCGTTCATATCAAAATTCTAATAAACCAATTAGGTGGGACACCTGTATATATGATCCTTCTTTTCTGTATAGTTTCTGTAATATTTTAGTGGAGGAGAAAGTAAAATGGAATTTTCAAAAATTGTTCGCTTAACAGCTTCACTTCTACCTAAAGATAAGCCGAGATACTTAATGGGTGTCGGATTCGCAATAGATATTGTAGTATGTTGCGCTATGGGAGTTGATATGTTCGACTGTGTGTTTCCTACGAGAACTGCTGTAAGTTAGTAATTAATTGATTTCTTTTCAATATACTTTTCATATTCAATTTTAGCGTTTTGGGTGTGCTTTGACTATGACGGGGCAATTAAATTTAAAACAGAAACAATATAAAAAGGATTTCAATCCAATTGACAAGGATTGCACATGCACCACCTGCAAAACTTATACCAGAGCATATTTACATGGAATCGTGACAATTCATCCTGTTGCTTGCCATCTTTTAACAGTACATAATATAGCATTTCAACAGCGATTAATGAAGTGTATTCGAGACAGTATAAAAGAAGATAGGTTTCCAGATTTTGTAAGAAATTTTGTCAATGATTTGTATCCTGAGAAGAATTATCCTGAATGGATCCCAACTGCTTTGATGTCTGTTAATATAAATTTAAATGAATAATAATTTTAAATAAATCTATAATCTATAACAAAATAAACTGTTTTATTACAAAGTGCATAATGAACATTTTCTGCTGATTTAATGATAAATCAGTGGAGACCGCTTAAAATTCTTAAAAAAAAAACTTTCTTTTATTGTAGATTCGGATTCTATATATCAAAATACAAAAGTTTTCTCTGAGGCAGTTTTTTCGATTCTTGATAGATAGCGCTGAAATTCCCAAGAAATATTTGATATAAAGTTATGAATAGAAGTCTGGAAACAGTTAAAATATCGATTAGAAAAACTAACTAAACCCCGTGTTCAAGCTTTCAATGATACCTGGAGCGAGGAGTACAATACCAATAAACGCCGTTCTCTATTAATTAGTCATAAATTTAAAATATCCTAATTAAGCTACTTTCGCACATGTATAATATAATCTGATACAAAAAATAACTTCAATCTATTTGGGAAATAAAACCATCGATTTATTTTGCTTTTTACATTTAAATTATATTGTACAGGAGATCACATAAATTCATCTGAATCATTTCCTCTATCATAGTTGTCCATATTCTCATTTTTCATTAATGTACTATAACTGCGTAATTCTGCTTCCTCTTGTTTTCTTTTAGCTTCTTCTTTTTCTTTTTCCTTTTGTTCCCTTAATATTTTTTTCTTATCTTCTCTTTCTAATCTATCTCTACTTTCTCTTTCTGCTCTAAAATCTAAATTAAATTATAAACTTGCTACTTAGTATATGACATTAAGTGAATACCTGGGTGAGCCTCTGTTTTAGTTTTATTTAATCTATTAACAATTTCGTTTAATCTTTTGGCAACTTTTAATTTTCGTACATCTTTATCTTTATGAAAACCGACTTGGCCAGGTTCCATACCTTGTGTCTTTTTTAAATTTGACCACATTGTATAAACCACTTCGATATCATTTACTTTATTACCTGTTATGCTATTGGCTTTCACAAGTTGAGCGGCATCTTCAAGAACAGCACTTGGAATGTCATCTATTGTTTGGCCCTGTAATAGTGACATTAAGATTTTGATGTAAAATAAAAATTACTTATACTTACAGCTCTTAATCTTAAGTAAACATGAGCTGAAGACATTTTATCCACATGGAACCAGACATCTTCCGGCCAACCCCACCGAATCAAATCTTCATCTGAAATATGTAAAATTATTTAATACTTTGAAAATATGTGGTTAAAACTGTAATTTTTCCTTACTTTCGTATTTATCAAATCCCATAAATAAAGTAACAGGTGGTGAGACCACCTCACTTAAAAAGTAATACACCATTTTTAATTTTTAATAAAAATATAATTTCAGAAGCTAAAACATAATTTTATTGTGAATTTTATATATTTTTCATAAAATTCACATATACATTCAAATTTGCCATGGATCTAAACCTACACAACCTACAAAGGGGTTTATCTAGCTGTCAAAGGCTGTCAATCTATGGCCACAGTATATACCTAAGCAGTAGTTTCACTTCGTGTCGGCACCTTTGATCTCGATGTTCTAAATTTTACCTCGCGCACTGAACGGCGCATAGTAGGTTCAGGGCATATCGCCCGGCCCCGACAGAACCGGATTAACCCAATATTGGAAAAAATAAAAAGGAAATTATTAAATTGAATTAAAATGCAAACAGTGGTATAATAGTTTACATTGGCAAATTAGAAAAATTATTAACAAGATTATTATTGTATTCATCAGTTAATAAATATTATATGCGATTTGTAAATGTGCTTATTAAATTAACAAGTGTTTTTATAATGAACAAGAAATAGTTATAGTGCTTCAGGCAGACTATGTTTGTAGTAAATGTAATTGAAAAGGCCTTTATTATAAGCGATTTATCTGCATAATAGTTGATGTCCTTAAAAGTGTAATTCTTAATTATAGAAGATCTTATCTAATTAGTGTTTGCTTTTAATTTTACATTTTAACGGAAATTAGTACTGTTAAATCTTGGGTAAATGAAGTAAGAATGAACTAACAAAGATTTTACTAGCATCTTAATTTCAGTACAAAGAATTGGTACTGATATGATTGACAATATATAATACCATTGCAATTTCAAAAGGTATCCATGTCAATATTTTGATACTTCTGTGAAACAGTTAGTAACCAACGATCGTTAAATTATTATTGATTGTTAATGCATGTTATGGAAAGGAAACAAATCATATATAAATAAAATATTTATTACTTCACTAAAGGTGATCTATTTAAAACAAAAGTGTACCATTTACTGGAATATAACTTACTTATGTATAAAGGAACTAATTTTTTGTCTATTTGTATTTTTATACTTATCATGGGGTGAATATAATCACAGTAAATAAGCGTCATAAAAAGCAAAAAGTTAAATCAAAAACGTCTACGACATTGCTTACTGCAGACCTCCTATTACAGTTGAGAACCCAGCACTTCATGTTGATTTGTATAAGTTATCTATGCACACTAAATTAAAACTATCAAGTAAACTTTAATCTATGAATAAACATACACAAAACAACACCTGTAAATATGAAAGCAGAAATATTAACCTACAACAATTATTATTAAATTAAGATTAAAGATAGTATCTATATACCACATGCTAGAAAAAATTCTACTACGAAAATATTAAACTCACGTATAACTAAACTTAGTACGGCGGTTAATTTTAATTATGGAACACTTGCAAATACTCTGCTAGAGACACAAAGCTATGCTAACGACAGAATACAAAATGTGGCGCATGTGTCCCATCCAGGTGGTTTTATAGGTTGTATCTTTGTTTGTAAACAAGCCGTTAATCCGTTCCCCAATATTAGGCCAATCCGGGCCTGTTCAAAGTTGTCCTGAGTCCCTACATGCGCCGTTCCGTGCGCGAGTTGCAACTTGGAACAACCAATTTGCCGGAGTGAAACTACTGCATAAGGTATATACTGTGCTATGGCTGTCAAATAGCAATCGTAGAAAAACAAATAATTTCCGGCAACTCGTGAGAGAGCAAAGTCATATCAGAACGCCTCTACTGATCATACCTGCAACTAATTGCTATAATTGCTAGTTTCTAGTTTTATTCCGAATTTAAAATTACACATAGATACATAGATATGGGTGCGTTCTACCTATATTATTTTTTTGGAATGAATTTTTAATTACATTATATAAGGTATGATATGACGTTTAAGTGTTGTAATGTTTTTATCAAGTGTATGATATGCTTCGGCACTAGAGGCGCCGCGCTGTGCCGCTTTTCTGCAGGTCCCGCTACATTAACAAGGACATCTCGACAAACAGGAGCCCACATCGTTAACTATTATTATATCTAGATATTAGCCTTAGATATAATATTGATGTAGTACAGTTCCAGAATCAACGCTGTGGTATCGGAGATGTAAGAGCAGTTAGTAAGCAGTATCGATGCTAGATGGCGAAATTTTCTCATTAAAAGTTGAGAGTTTCTAACTTATGGCTGCATCTCAGCTCTATGGCGGGATCTCAAATGACCCATATTTTGTTATATGTTACATTTTATGGAGGATTGCTGTAAATGTAAATGAGAAATCACAATAAAATATTTATAAAAAATACTATGTAGAGAACGATAAAAAAAGTAAGAAAAGTTAATAACAAAAAATTAGAAAAAATATTTTATCCGTTCTTAATTTTAATTAACTTAGGTAGTTATTTCATATATATTAAAAACGAGAATAATTAAACAATTGTGTTACAAAATGATGGAAACCGTTTTTTCCTAAACATGACTATATTACCGTTTTGATTGTTATTTTCCGTTTACAACAAATTTCCAAAAGATGTAAGATGCAAAAATGATGTAATATTCGATACCAACTTGCTATTATCACAGATGAACTAGATAGATGAGCAATCGATATGTACAGTAATTACGAATTTACCAATTGTAAATTTTATCGCAGCTTAATTTTATGCAACTTCCTATTTGTTTATATAATTTACTTGGATAAATCGTAAAATATTATATTTTAATTGAGCTGAAATCTAAGATGTGGCAATTAAATTACGAACTAAATAAATATATTGGTATTACTTATTACAGTAGAATTACACCAGTTTCAGGACACATCGCCCATATGCGCAGTATACGTCATGAGCTCGAAGAGGCGGGCGAAACCTATCCACTACTGAATTACGAGCTTTGAACAAATCGAAAAGATAGTGGGAGTAACTGAATTATAAAGATTCCTTTTCTCTATATTCCTTCGGATGTGTCTCACACCATTGAGCACTCCCTCTTGCTCTCGCGCATCCGACAGCTCAAGTTAATTCTACTGTAAATTAGATTTTAACATTGTTCTATTTATATTTCATAAATTAGTTAATATTGTTTATTTCGTTCTATATGTATTACCCACTTCTCAAATTTACTTATCACACCGACGTAGGTACGCTGCTATGTGTTTTGTGGAATATTATTTATGATTATGACCTATTCATATTGTATAGTTACTTAGGCTACGCTTTTACGAGTATGTACATACCTACATACTTAACTTAAGACATTGTTGTGTCATAGAATACTGAAATAGTACGGAAAGAAGACAAGTGCTATGTACAATATAGCCTAGAGTAGTATTTAACATCGTGTAATGTTACTGAAAGTGGAACGTTAACTATAAAACATTATTATAAGATGTGTTAAAAGTAATTAATAGCGCCCTTATAAACGGGACACATGTGGTTTTGCAAATAATAAATAGATATATATTAATGCCTATTGCGAAAATCGGGAGGTAGAAAAATCGGGAGGTAGAAAAACCGATTAATCGATTTTTACTCAGATCGTTTTCAATAACACCGGTTAATCTGTTTTTAAAAACGGCCAAATAGTGAATGTGCTGTATCTAAAAGAAAATCCATACAATTATTGATCAGGATACTTATCGGAAGTGCCCAGCACTAACTAATACAAATCTTGATCCATAACAAAATCGGTGTCGATTCACAGTCCTAGTATGAATACCTTTTAGTATCTATCTATAAACTAACCAAAAGCAATAAGAAAAAATTATTTTATATATCAGTTGAATGAAAAAAAAGTTCAGAAGTATAAGATTACCTAAATATGTTTGAAATTTTCTAGGATTATGTTGTTGAAATCTACTCCGTTCATCATAATTCTAGACGATTTGCCGAATATTCAGATAGATCTGAAGATGATCCTCACGGCTCACGGGTCGAAACATCTAATCTTATACTTCAATATATTTCTGAACGGTACTGAACGTTTTTTTTTTATTTAACTGAAGCCTCCACCGGTCTTTGGATTCAAAACGCTATATTTTATCCATGTTCAAAAAAAATCCAAAATGGAACTTATTCTTTCTGACATAAATATTTATTCGATACCTAAACTTGCTCATTCCAAGTTTTTAATAGGATTATATTGTTTTTACTTTTTTTTTCTTTAGGTAATAATAATAGTTAATACTTTATCTCATAGTCAATCGTTAAATGAACAATGACATTGTTAGTAGAAAAAAAGTACTTATATGTACCTAGAGTAGATTAGCGACCTTTTCATATCTATTGTGATCCCCTTTGTCCTAGAAGGTGCCCTCTAACTTTGCCCTCTTATAATTAGGTCTACCTTTGAGAGCGGCTCATTTATGTAGCTATTCGCTGTGAACTCCCAGTATCTACTAGAAACCTTGTCCTAGTCAGACAATCGCAATGGCACAGCACATGAAGTGGGGTTTCATCTTCCTGTTGGAAAAACCTGCTGATAGCGTCCATACCCCCGGCACTCTCTTTACCGCCAACAATTGAATTGGTGCTGCGATCTAACCGTCTTGAGAGGAACTATATGTATTGATTGAGGCCTGCTGCGATGGCGCTGAACACAATACAAAAATATTGTTTTTCGACCGGTCAATGTCAATACGTCATAACGCGTCATCAGCACGTGATACCGAGGTGCCCATGCGTCATGCTTTTGTGTTGATGGTTATGATGGTTATTTGAGATTTATATTTTGAGAAATTTAGTTTGACTATTTCACAATTGTGTGATTTTCGGTTTAAAGTATATTGTTGCTACGATTGTGCTACGATAGTCCATTTATTCTCAAAACATTGGGCTACCATGTTACATTTGTACATTCCTGCGATGCGGTTACATCTACTACAATATTATTTACAATGTCAACAATTTAGGTAAATATTATATGCATTCCAGTAATTTACAACATAAAACTTTAAGATATGTATTGAAATGTTATGCCCATTTGCGACAAGTTAATTTTGGTTTAATTTTAATTCACACATGGGATGTGTACATAAATGTCACAATTCTAAATGTTAATTAAAATTAATCCAAAATTAACGTGTTGCTGCAAACGGCATAAAATGTCAATACATATCTTAAAGTTTTATGTTGTATATTACTGGAATGCATATATATCTACCTAAATTGTTGACATTGTAAATAATATTGTAGTAGATGTAACCGCATCGCAGGAATGTCTTTTACTAAAATAATTTCCAATTTAAATATGCCGCTTACTATCCTAGTTCTGCTTTTACAGAAATCTTTTTTCTCGGCATTAGTTAGGTATATAGTTTCTCTCAAGACGTCTAGATGGCTGCAAGAAGCAAGTTTTTAAAAATTTCTGAGTGGCTATTCTCTTCTCTGATAGCGTCATCTGTTTGTTTTAATAACAGGTTACGCAGGGCAAGAAAAACTGCAGAGTGTGCTTTTGGAATATTAAATGCTAAAGCAATCGAAACTAATGTCGCCACTGCCGACAATATAATAAAATGTGTTTGCATTCTACATAATACAGGGGGAATCTCAATATATGCGACAAAATTTAAGAGCTGATTCCTGAGGTTATTTTGATCATTAAAGTTCATATGAGTATATGTCCAAAACGGTTTGGTTTAAGAGTTATTGACTGTTTAATAATAAATTATGAACTATGACTAACACGATATATCATAGTTGGTTCTTCAAAATCAATTGTGTTGAGTGGGAATTGTTTGTCATTTCAATATTTGACAGTAGTTGTCAGAGTATTCATTCAGTTTATTGTCAGTTTCTGTTTTCTAAAATGAGTTACACGAATGGTGAGATGGGTGATATGCATTTTGTTTCCGGTCTTGCCAATGGAAATTCGGGTGCTGCTAGACGTCTTTATGAAGGACGATACCCGAACATACCGCATCATTCAATATTTGCCCGTCTTCACCAACGTCTTATTGTTAGTGAAATGGGAAGTTTTAAAAAACAGACGACTAATAACGGGTGTTAGGAATTACATTCCTTATTTTTGTTTATTTTAAATTCATTTATTATTAGTATTTATTTACCTGCATCTACTGATTACACAGAGGGGATTTTCCCATGTACCTGACATCACTGACGTCACTTCGACGTTTTATTAGGGGTACGTCAAGCAAGGTATTTGCTTATCATAGTAATTAAGCTAGTAATAGAAGGTAATATAAGACCAACAAAAATTGTACATCAGACAGTTGCAAATACCACCCTCACGCGGAAGGTATCGACTCCAAGTTTCAACTTCGTCGTGAGCGGGTTAACTTGTATTACATTAATTTTGCTTGTAAGGCAATCCACAAACTGTACATATTTTGATTTAAAGTAACCTGTGTAAATAGTGACCACACGTGCCGTTTTATTACAACGGGTTAGAATCGCAAAACGTAAGTCCTTCAAACCGGGAGGAGTTCAAACAACGGGCACCCATTTACAGTGAGAACACCACAAGTTGAAGAAATGGTACTAAATGAAATTGAGGAACACATCTTACTACAAGCACCAGAAAAATTTCGTTTGCTTTAAACATTAGTCAGGCCACAGTTTGGAGAATATTGAAAGATCAACTGTTGTATCCATATCACACTCAACGGGTGCAGGCACTTTTGCTACCAGATTTTCCGCAAAGAGTGGCTTTTTGTCAATGGGTGCAACACAAAATCGCACAAATTCCTGACTATTTGACTCAAATATTCTTCACCGACGAGGCTTTCTCTAGAAACGCGATTACTAATTTTCATAATAATCACATATGGGCCGAAGAAAATCCGCACGAAATAGTGAATGCCCGTTATCAACATCAATTCTCTGTCAATGTGTGGGCCGGAATTGTTGGAGATCACTTAATAATAATAATAATAATATAATATTTATTGGCATTCTCTAATATACAATATATATAATAAGACCTAATCGCAGATAACACATAGAAACAAAAGCGATAATAGGTGCACATCTTTTACCGATGCGGTTAAATGGCGAGGTATACCGAAATTTTCTTGAAGAGGAGCTATACCACTACTGCTGCAAGAAGTTTCCTTACAATTAAGATTACAAATGTATTTTATGCATGACGGTGCTCCAGCGCATTTTAGTTTAGTTGCTCGCGAGTTTCTGAACAATACGTATCCAAATCGGTGGATAGGACGGGGAGGTCCACAACCGTGGCCTCATCGGTCTCCAGACTTAAATAGTTTGGACTTTTTCCCTGGGACCACCTTAAATCTTTAGTTTATACGACTCCCATTGAAGATGTCGATGAACTGAGAAATCGTATTATCGTAGCTTTTCAAACAATTCGAAATATCCCTGGTATTTTCGAACGGACTCGCCAGTCAATACAACGGAGGATAGAAGCTTGTATTGCAGTTGCGTGCGGTCATTTTCAACAGTTACTATAAGTTAATTTTGTTTTACTAATTATCTTGTTAATTTATAATAAAAACATTAATTATGTTAACTTACTATTAAACATTGTATAACTTCAGAAATAAGCAGTTTGGGACATATGTTCTTATGAACCTTTATGATCAAAATAACCTCAGGAATCAGCTCCTAAAGTTTGTCGCATATATTGAGATTCACCCTGTATAGTTTTAAGTAAGGAAAGATCTGATCGTCACCTTACAGCGACATTTTCGAGATATATTTTTTCAATAATTCTTTAAATTATACACTCTAGATCATAACTTACAATTAGTGTACATAGTTCATTGTAATTAAACACAGTTATATGCTGACGTACTGTTACCATCTACACCCATTTTCTTGCTAATATTTTGCCAACACTTTTCCACTACATTTCGATTACTGTGGAACTTTGCTCATTTATCCCTTATAGCTATATTAAAAGGGCGTCCGGCTCCGACAACATGCGACCAAGAATTAAATATTCATTCCGGTAAATCAGTCGGCGCCATACCCCCGGCACTCCCTTTACCGCCAACAATTGAATTGGTGCTGCGATCTAACCGTCTTGAGAGGAACTATATGTATTGATTGCGGCCTGCTGCGATGGCGCTGAACACAATACAAAAATATTGTTTTTCGACCGGTCAATGTCAATACGTCATAACGCGTCATCAGCACGTGATACCGAGGTGCCCATGCGTCATGCTTTTGTGTTGATGGTTATGATGGTTATTTGAGATTTATATTTTGAGAAATTTAGTTTGACTATTTCACAATTGTGTGATTTGCGGTTTAAAGTATATTGTTGCTACGATCTATACTGTGCTACGATAGTCCATTTAATCTCAAAACATTGGGCTACCATGTTACATTTGTACATTCCTGCGATGCGGTTACATCTACTACAATATTATTTACAATGTCAACAATTTAGGTAAATATATATGCATTCCAGTAATATACAACATAAAACTTTAAGATATGTATTGAAATGTTATGCCCATTTGCGACAAGTTAATTTTGGTTTAATTTTAATTCACACATGGGATGTGTACATAAATGTCACAATTCTAAATGTTAATTAAAATTAATCCAAAATTAACGTGTTGCTGCAAACGGCATAAAATGTCAATACATATCTTAAAGTTTTATGTTGTATATTACTGGAATGCATATATATTTAGCTAAATTGTTGACATTGTAAATAATATTGTAGTAGATGTAACCGCATCGCAGGAATGTCTTTTACTAAAATAATTTCCAATTTAAATATGCCGCTTACTATCCTAGTTCTGCTTTTACAGAAATCTTTTTTCTCTGCATTAGTTAGGTATATAGTTTCTCTCAAGACGTCTAGATGGCTGCAAGAAGCAAGTTTTTAAAAAATTTCTGAGTGGCTATTCTCTTCTCTGGTCGGCGCTGATCCACGGTTGTAACAAGTTCTCTATGTCCACAGAAGTATAGGCGCTTATAAGCGCCGATTACTAGTAAGCAGCAGACAAACTGCTTTCTTGTTACAGAATCTAAAGTATACTTTTGCGCTAAATAAAAATATTCTACATATATTAAATTTACATACTGCTTTTATATTTATTTAACTAAATAAAGAACATTTTTATATATGTATTACGAAAGTATGATTAGAATAATGTTTCTATCTGTTCATTTTCTTTGAACTTTACAAATCTTTGGAAACATGAATTCATAAAAAATTGCCATAAGCAGCGTAGGAATTATGCAAACAATTCAAATGCCATATTGCTCAATTATTTAATACAACTTAATGGGCACACATTTACTAGCAACTGTGAAAAAAACCAATACATTGGCGAAATCATAATAACCAGTGTGCGTTGCCGTAATCTCTTCTTAATTGCAATCCTTTGTTTTCAAAAAGATGCATGTTTATATACGCAATGATTGCTAATGTACTTAATGTATGCGCTTGTCCATTTATGTATATACCATTGCGATAACTTTCTTCACAACTATTCTGCCGCACAAATAGTAAAGGTACAAAAAAGTTGGCGTAAATATTCGTTGTGAATGTTTTCGTAATACAGACATACCTAAGCCGATATGCCGTATATGTTTATCAATTTGTGTAGAGATGTCTATTAAAATCATCAACAACAAAGACAATGAATGATATTACTTTTACCTTTCCTTAACGGCAATGCGTTTCGTTGTTGCTGGCACGTTTACTTTTCTTTCTTTAAATATTAATTACGGCACTGCTGTTAGAATTCCATTATGGACTAGAAGAGAAACAGGTTTCTTTTCGTAATCATACATACACACATTGATGTGTATTGCTTTGATAAGTATTTCATACTTTTATTCCCAAGCCAGCATGCTGTTCTATTTCGAGGCTCAATATTTAAATCAGAGTACATTGTTAGAGAAATGTTGTGTTTTTGCTCTAACAATAAAATAAAGCACCTATATATAAATAATTATAACGCCAACGCTTAGATATAAAAGATTTGAAAGTTGCGTAATGCTTCTAAACATTCTGTAAACTTAAACTATCTTAAAATAATGCTTATAATCAAATGAGGACATCTGCATTTTGTAATAGACGAGTAGGCATGAAAACGTTAATAAGTTTTGTGTCGTAACAGTTTGCACAAAATATTTTTTTAGGTTGGTATTATGTAGAATCAAGACGATGTAATTAAAAATTTTCTGGACACGTTTTTTTACGAAACGCGGACATAAATTGGCTTCCCAGATCATGCGATTTACTCCGCTATATAGAGCCACAGCTGTGCGAAAATGGGATGCATAATTTCGTAAAAAAAAATAATCATTGGCAGACAGTCGAGGTGGGTATTTAATAGATACCATTTTCCATAAGTAATCGCAGAATTTATACTTTAAATTAATAAATATTGCTATCAAAATCATCTGATATTAACTCCTATATAAATTGAACTTAAAGGGTTTATGCTCTTTACATTTTAAAAGTGCTACCACCGATGATTGTGAAATTATTGATTTGCCGCTAATTAATAAATGGAGATCTTCAGATACAGCCAATAAAACATGCAGTTTTTTTATCATCGCTTTTTGCTGTTATAGCTCTACCACTTCTTGGCAAATCTTTAATGATAAATTGTGCGTGCCCACGCTTTGCTAGAAGGTCCTTCCGGAAGGACGTTTGTACAGCAGAGTTAAAACTGTTGACGTCCTAGATTCGATTAGATTAGATCTAATTAGGGTAACATTGCACCGCGACCTATTGATCTATTGTGCCGCCTTACATCAGCTGTAAGCTGCTAGGGTTTGCCCGCACTTATACAGGGTGGGGCAGAAAAACCTATCCGATTTCAAAACGTTATAAAATTAAAACCACTCAACTTGACAAAAATTTTTTTTTATTAACATATCGCAAATTTTATGCCATTTTCAAATTTAAGTTTTGAAAAGCACATCACTTAAATGTCGTCCTTGGGAGCGGATACACTGATTTAGGCGCTCGCGGTAGCTTTCCATGACTTTCACCGTCATTTCCACAGGAATTTCTTCAATTGCCCGAGCAATTTCCCTTCGTAAAGCAAGAAGGGTCCTTGGTCGATGCTGGAATACCCTCGATTTGAGGTAACCCCAAAGGAAGAAGTCACATGGATTGAGATCCGGTGAGCGCGGCGGCCAGCCAAGATCACCTCTCAGAGAAATGAGGCGCTATTGTTTCATGCTGGAAAATTTTCTTCGACCCAAAATGGTGGAAATTGGCGTGGAAAATGTGTGGTTTCAACAGGATGGTGCAACCGCCCACACATCGCGACGATCAATGGACGTTCTCAGGGAAATGTTTCCCGGACGCCCCATCCAGTCTAAGAACTTTAATAAATTGCAATAGCTGTGATGGTTTCAAGGAGGGTATTTCTCCCTCGTCTATGACATCTTTGCCAAAATGGTTGGCACGAGTTTCTGTGATAGCAGTGCAGCTGGATATTAGGTGTTCCGTACTTTCACCTTCCGCTCCACAAAACCTGCAATCACTATTCTGTTTCAGACCTATCCTTGTTATGTGTTCCCCCAGATGACAATGCCCTGTAAGAAAACCTGCAAGGATGCGTAGTCTGTTTCTGCTACGTCCTAACAGAAGAACGTGATTTTTTTAATTTGATTGTCCTTCTGGCCTTTCTGGCAGTATTTTAGCTCTACCATGAGAACTGTTTACTCTCACGAAATTTTTCAAAGAATAAATAATTACAAAAAAGTGCAAATAAAATGACATTTACATCGAGAGGGTTCGTGGATAAAGAAAAGGGGGTGGTTTCACCTACAATGTCACAGCTTCTTATTCGAGTAATATTTCCGTCTAATTACAAAAAAGTGCAAAGAAGGAAACTTACGTCAACAGGGTTCGTGGATAAAGAAATGGTGGTGGTTTAACCTACAATATCGCAGCTTCTTATTCGTGTAATATTTCCACATATATCCCATTTTACTCGAATAAACTTACTCCATTTGAATACTGCTGTGTTTTAAATAACATACAAAATTTCTCCCATCTCCATAAGTTATTGACGTTGGAAGGGTTAAAAAAAGTAGCAGTTACGGGGACGCATAGTTCTTCTTCCGAAGCCATCTTAGACAGTACTGGATAGAAAACGAAAATACGAAAAAAACCGCCACTAATTTTTTACCAGCTCGTCATTTTTTCGGTTTTTAATTGCAAATAAAGTGAAAAAATACCTAAAAATATTAATTTTACGCTTGAAATTGAGTTAACATAAACAAGAGTGATTGCAAAATACAAAATTAACTAATTAACGACAATAAATCCTCGTCTTCATACTTTTCATTAACCTTGTAGAATAAAATCATAAATACACAGGTTTTTGGAAAATGTTTTAAATAACTAACAGTTTGAGAATAGATAATAGTTTTTGCTGATGTAATTATAATTTTTTAATATATGCCGAAAAAATATTATTTTTTAACGGTTAAACACTCAGCCATAAAAGATTCGCGAAAAATTTCTTGATTTCGAGCTTTCAGCTGTTGATTTTTAGCCAATAAACAAATATTACATGTTATAGTAATCACTTTGGCAAATATCCCGGGTTTTGGTCTTTCACTAAATATATTTTGTGATTTTTCTACTGAATACTATTCACTGTGTGTATCGGCTAGTTTCTTTTTTTAATATTTCGAATTAGAGCTTCTAGGTTACTTGCAGGTTCGTTTATAAGAACCTTAGCTCCATGTGAAACACGAAAACCTAAACAATTTTAACAAACATTGTTATGCAACTAGCATCAATACTTCAATAGAATATTATGTAATACTAATATCACAGAACATTAGGTGTTGTATGCGTAATAGTGCATTTAAAAAAAGAATCAGGATGCGGTTATAGGTAGCCGAAATTTTATATTTAACACTGTTGGCTTTCTAATTCTATCACAAATCTATGTTCTTGTATACTGCGAAAACTACTGCTTGTTATATCAAGAACAAGAATCTACATTTATCGTGTGAATTTTCATTGACAGAATGAATTGAAACAATTCATTCTTATGATAAAAGATTATTTACAATCTTTGATTAAGTAATACTTAACGGGAATCGTTAGTGAAATAAATACGTATCGTTATTGTAACAAATCATTTTACGTTAATCGATGGATAATATTTGATAATTATTTTTTCATACATTTTATTGATAATAGGAAATGAATATGCATTGTTACTTTTTATATACAATTTTCGTAAAATTATTCTCCACATGAACGCAATTTGAATGATATCCTGTCAGTTGTTTTACACTGAAAAAAGATTCTTTAAAACAAAAAAATAGTTCTTGGCATCTATTTAAAAGAACCATTTCTTTCAGTTAATACCTGTATATTACTTCTACTGAAAATAATCTTATTTCATTGAAAAAAATAGGTTTGGTAAAGAAATATTTCTTTATTTTAAAGAATATTTTCTCAATGTAATAGCAGTAAAGTAATTATTGCAAGGACGAATAGATAACTTACTTTGATGATGGCTAACGCATTCACTAAATATATAAAGAAACACGGCCCTAATGAATATAAATAATTGAAATGCAGTTATTTACATTTCTGTAATAATCTACATCCATAGGTTGAATGAAAACGTTCATTACCGTAATTTCGGGTGTCTTGGGACTAGCGGGTGGCTTGGGACAGCGGATCACTGTATGTCGTTTGCGTGCAGAGCTATGTTGTGGTTGGTAAACGAACTTCATATAAAATATTTATCGAATACTTATACAGTAATCTGTAAACTTGGGTCAAATTTCACACTCCCTGTGTACCCAGTCCTTTGCAAAAAAATATTTAATTTCAGGTAAGAAGAACACAATATTTTATACACCTACTTTTCCCTGGCCTCGAAGTTCTATTTGACATAAACATTTGATATATTTCTTTTTGTAGTTCCTAAAGCGTCTGGAAAACGTGCCATAACCTTACTTTACTTACTTTAGTATGTTTCCCAAGTAACACCCTGATTATTATTTTTTGTCTTTTCAAGGGTGACTTGGGACTATGCCCAACAAATATAAGAGGCTCCTTGGTAGCCGCAGATACCATGATTCTACAAAAGAAACGCTCGAGAAAGCACTCAACGATATCAGGGTTAACAAATTAACGTACAGGGCTGCCAGTGAAAAATACAGCATACCCAAGTCCACCCTCGAACGAAAAATTAATAATAAAAATATGAAAAAAGATGAAAGAGAATTTCTTGTTCATTTGTTTAAGTTTCCTAGAATTTTTATACTTTTTTATAAAGTTTCTATTTTGTATTATAATAAAATTAAACAATAAAATAAAAAACATTAAATAAAATGAGCTGCCAAACGATTCTCCTAGTCAAAATTTATATACGGAAATTTATTCTAAAATTGTCCCAAGTCACAGCTTCTAAAGTTGAGTTGAAAAAATCATAGAAATAATAGTACGTCCCAAGGCACCCAAATCGTTGGGTAACTTGGGACAGACAGTTTTTCTTTTTTTTTTTTTTTCTTAATACAGTTCATTGTATCCCATGTGCGTACGCCCAATCGGTAATTCTAATCATTTCGCATAAGCTACAATTTTTTTGGTATAGAAAAAATAAACAGCTTTTTAGTTATAAAGCGAAAGTTATTCGAAAACTGTCCCAAGTAACCCGAAATTACGGTATATTAATAACACAAATATTTGTTCTGCGCAATAATATATACTCTGTGACATAAAAAACGCAACACCAAAGGGTAGGAATTTTTTTATTAAAATTGGCAGAAAAGTTTAACTAGTAAAAGGTAGCAATTTATTAAAATTTCAAAGAAAAAGAACAGAATATAAACATCATTTTTCTTAATAATAGATTGGTCTCCCTCTATTTATTACACACTGCCGCACTATTCGCGGTATCGATTCTAGCAGATGGTCTATCTCCTCTTGAGGTATTGTGTTCCAAGCAATCTGTAATTCGTACTCGTCTGCGGAGGATGCTATGAGTTCTTCAGTCTTCTTCTCGTAATCTCCCAAATATGCTCGATCGGCGGGTTCGGAGATCGGGATGACCGTGGCAAGAGATTGACATTAGCCTCTGCAAAACGGTCCATAGAACGTCTTGCAATAACGGACGGGCAATATCTTGCTGGAAAAGTGGTTCTTCCAATTGCCGAAGAAATAGAAGAATATGGGTTCTACCACCTCATTCACATATCGATGGGCGTTCATATTACCTCGGACGACTACCAAACGAGATCTGCCCCCATAAATTATAGCGCCTCTTATCATAATCCCCACAGTTTGGTGCACATGCCTGGCAACAGAAAATTCAATATTGCGACGTTCTCCACGTCTTGGTCTGACCCTCATGCATTCCCAAACAGAATCGGGGTTCATCACTAAAGACCACCCTATGCCATTCTAGGTTTTAGTGTAGTCGCAACCTACACCACTCCAAACGTTGCTGTCGGTGTTGAGCCGTTAGTGGTAACACCAGATGTGAACGATACGAAGCCAAGCCAAACGCTCTGATTCTACGGTAAACCGTTCGAAGTGTTACGGGGCGACCTTCATTACCTAACCATTGATCTGCTATTGGGGAATCGGTCTCTTGTTGCCATTAGCCAAAGGTAGCGGTCCTGCGCCTCATTTGATGTTCTTCGCCTCCCTGTTCCTCTTCTGTGGCGTTCCTGACCCTCCCTAGTCCATGCCTGATAGCAACACATGATGTGGATTGATTCCGGTTAAGGCGATTTTCAATTTCTCTGTATGAAAGACCACCTTCGCGCAAACCAACAACACACGACCCCTATCGAATTAGCTTAATTGGCGGTAATTTTCATATTGCACTCTAGGCATGATCACACCCTCAAAGCAAACAATCACAAGCGAAAACGATAAAGTGCACAATATACACCTGACAAGATTGTCAAAAAATACTGAAGAAACAGATAAGCCATTACCACTTGATCAATTTTTCTGAAATTTTAATCAATTGCTAGCTACCATTTAGTAGTTATATGTTGCTGCCAAGTTTGGTCAAAAAATTCGTACCCCTTCTTGGTGTTGCGATTTCTATGTCACAGAGTATATTTGGAATAGAATGGAATAGAATAGTGTGCACATGTTTCTGTTACCCGGAATTTAGAAGTTCGTTATTGTCAGCGATAATTAATTGGTGTCATTTTTCGGTTCTAATTGTATTTAGGCATTTTTTAGTGTGATGTCTCTATTACGTCATGGCAAGCCGTTTCCGGAATCACTACATTCGCATTTTTCTATTTTTGTTTTATACGGAGCTAGATCTGTGACTGCATTAACTGCTTACACTGCGATCGTCTTGAGGATTGAGAGTTTGGCTTGTGTCCCATACTGAGCGCACATCTAAATTCTTGATTCCCTAACAGGCGACTATGGATGAAGGATGTGATAGTGATAAAACTGGATCTACACTCGGAGTGATGCTGAAATTTTAGTCCATTTCTGATGCTATTCCATTGCTTTTCATTGCTTTACTGGTGTGGGGATTCCAGCCAGCATTTCCGGCTCTAATTGTAACAAAAGTCAGAAAAGCAGACGTCAAATTTTAAATTGATTTCTACTTCGTTTTAAGAAGTATCACTAATGACTGATGTCATTTTTTTTATTATTTGCTAATGTTACTTTTACTGCCATCCAAATTTAATTTCTTTTATACAAGGAATAGTTTATTATCCAGTCAATTCCATCGTCATTTAATAAAATCTTTGTCGCTGATTTGATAAACTCGTTCTTCGGACCAATTTTAATGAATAATTAATTTTTTCATTGCTTCATTCATTCATGCTGTTTTTTGGTTCACTGTATTTAAACGTAAATACACATTCCTATGTCCTGATATAAAAAAAGAAAACAAAGATGCTTATCGTTAGTGTCAAGCTTAATACAAATTTGTGCTTTTCAAATAGATGAGCTCTGTCAATAAAAAATACTACATCATAGATTGCGCACACAATACCGATTGAAAGGATAAGATTTGATTGAATGATAATAGTACTTCCGAAGGTGAATGGTTAGCATTACAATGCAAGAAACAGTTGAATTATTGCCGTTTATCGCAGATAAAAATAAATCTATAGTTACAACAATAGGCACTTCCTGGATGCATTTATAAAAAGATTTTACGGTTTATCAATGGTGATCAAACAATCATTATTAGGCAAAACGATGTGAATAACTTCCGCAATATTTTTTCTTATAACCACAAATAACTTCTCCAATGATGCGGAATACCCAATTAAGAACAACCGTCAAGATTCAAATATTAATACATTCCAATCTGTAGTCAAGCCATTTATAATAAAATTTCTTGTTGACGCTTTAATTATACAGTGGTTGGACAAATTGATTCAAATTCCTAACCAAAAAAATATACGGTAAAAATGACTGATTTTATGTAGAGTTAGCGAGCTCTTCTTTACGAATCTCGTAGTTGCACAATACAACATTGACTGGGCAATTACTAGTTCTAAAACTTCTCTTTGTAAGACATAAAAGTAAATGATTGCGAGCTAAATTATATAGTATCAAATGCAGAGCGAACTATTATTGGGATCCTTAAATTGGTTCAAGGTGTAGAGACATGCGTTGAAAGTATATTATCTTCTTCAGTTGAACAAGACTTGGCTATCGATAAAATTGCTTAATCAGACGTTCTATACAACGCCGTTACTACAGTTAATGAAATTAAATACCAACTGTCCAGTTTTTCTAAAGAGGTGAAGCGAGATTTGTCCAGAACTATATGTCAATTTTATAAGATTACCTCCACGCGAATATGAGATGATTTATATATTGATAGTTTTTAAATTAACAATACCATGTTTACATTATTAAAATTGGAGCGTTTACTGTATATCGACCGTTTTAAACTAAAAAAGGCGAAGAAAGAATGCCACCAACACGTTTAAGGTCATCATCGTATGTCATCATTTGTGAATCCTGTTTCCCAACGGATTTACATCGATCGACTGTTTACAATATCGGTTCTCTTAACTCGGGTAAAGGTAAAGTGTAATTTTGAGACCTTGATGAACCGTGTTAAGTTTATGGCATTGACACTAAATAATGGGCATATACGTACGTTTTACCAATGGAATAGCATGACGCAATTAGCGCGGATAATTAGAACTTTTTTCGAAAGGTTTCTGGGTTCGTCCGTTGGGTGTAATACCTCGTCATGAGAACATCACAAAAAAATTACCCATTGCAAAATATCGGTACCAATTTAAAAGAGACCTGTTCGTTATGCGTATGCACAGAGCGATGTAAGCACCACCTGTAAACGAATTGATCTTACAAAAAAGTCAGTTGTCAGAAGTTCTTTGGAACGTAGACATTGTCATATATGTGTAATAGTAATGAATAATAAAAGTACATAGTAAATAGTAAATACATATGAACAAAATACAAATACAAGTAAATAATGTCAAAAATAAAATACAAAAAAATAAATAACAAACTAGACAATAGAAAGCTCAGCAGTCATGAATTCACCCAAAATGTAGAAAGAGCCACGCATCAAAAGCACCCTCACTCCTTTTTCGAAATTTTTAAGCTCAAGAGTGCTTTTAATTTTATTGGGCAGTTTATTAAAACAAATAATAGCCCTATAATGCGGACTTCTCTCATAGAAACTTGTTCGGTGCAGCGGTATATTTAAATTATTACATACTCCATTCCATATTTCTGTTTGGTGAACGGTGGTATATTCCCCTAATGCCATATATTCTTTGTGATTATTTTCGGCCCATCTACATGCCAGATTTGGTTTCGAATCTTCGGTTTCTGTTTTGCTCTCCACTCATCCCAATCCAAAACAAGGAAGGAGAGTTTAGAAATCAGCGAATCACTAGGTACCCATTTCAAAGATAGGGTTCGTGATTTTGCCCGTTATTCCGGCATACCCCAAAATATTATGGGCTTTCCACCACACTACAGTCGATATGCCCTAGCTTTCTCTTAATGTCCAAGGGATAGGTAAGTTTACCATGGTTTCCATAGCAGCTGTTGGTATGCCTTTTTACACAGGCAAGCCAACCTCTGTATCTGTGCGAGTTTTGTAATTACCTGCTTCTGTACAGTCTTAATCCACCAGATCAGGCAGCCATAAGAAGCATGGGTGGCAACTTCATCCAACGAATGCACTTTCTTATAGTGTGAAATCATTAAAGGCAATTTCTATATTAAATTTATTCTTCCTACACTCCATGTTTTCCAATTGTTCTGTGGCTTATTATTAGTGCCCTTTACACTAGTCTATCATCTGTTCATGATATTCATTCCAGGTTTTAGCATCTTGACTGAACTGTACCGTTTCATTGTGAAGAGTGGACGGTTTTAGACTATCCAACTGTCATCTTATTGTCTTCGTAAAGGGGAATAGCGTTGTTTTCGCAGTATTTCCTTTTACGTTTTCCTGTATACACCAATCTTTCGTTGTTTTTAAGGCTCGTTGCATGAGTTCTGAAATGGTCCTGTCATCTGTATACCCCTGCGTATAGTAGCCTGCATTATTTAAGGTTGCAAACAGTTTGTGGCGTGCTTTTATTACTACCATTGTCATTTTTAGTAATTTCTATGTATCCTACTAAGGCAGCTTACTAAGTTATAGCCTTTTATATCTGTTTTTAATTGACGGTATAGTACAAAAATGCACAGCAAACAGACAAACCGATTCCATTGTTCATCCTTCAAAGTATATCTTTTTTTTAACAGCCCTTATTTTATTGTAATTCACAACTCTTTTTCCATCGTGTCAAAGAAAATCTCTGCAAAATCCTATTTAATTCTTAGTGAAAACGAAACTCATACGTATTTGATTAGAGTTCGTAGAATTTTCGTTCTAATAAATATTTCGTAATTTCTATCACGGATATTCTTTACTCTAATTATGTGAAGCAACTACACCATACAATAAAAATATAACTTTTACTGCCATTAATAACGTGAAAAATTAATAACTATACAAGTCTAAGTCTAGTAATATCCTGAAATTAATTGTGTGATAAATTTATTTCGGATTCTTTTATATATTGTACCTAATTGTAAATTTCGCCAAATATGACTCTCTAATCGTTACATGGTAGCATTTATTTCTTTCTCTCCCATTTTAAATAATACAGTAAATTTAATAGGCGGGTAACCACGGAGCAAGTTTTAGTATTTATTAGTATTCGGAAGAAAATATGAACGGTTTGTTTTATGACGTATATCTTATCCATACATACAAATTTTATGAGTAAGTACATATATTTTCATTTACTTATTGCAGATTTTATCACGAGAAAGTTAGGTAGATGAATAACAGTGATTTATTTTACTTTTGAATGATGGTTCAAGAAGCAGTAATTAATATACGAATATTTTCACTAATACATTATGCACAAAGAGATTTTATTTCCATTTGTAATTACTTAAACTAAATCGTTTAAATGAATAGACAAACTAAGAAATCATTTCGACTGACACTAAAAATAATTAAAATTTTTCAAACAATAGTTTTTTAATGTAATATTCAAGAAATAAAAAAAAATTATGTTCTTGCTGTAATTGTTAACATTCTTGCACATTGACACACATTATTCACTGAGAATAATGACGTTTAAGATAAGGGAGAGAGTAAAAATAGCATTATAACGTCTGTTTGACCTGGGAATATAGAAATTTAATAAACCCAATAAATATGGAGTCTGAATTCTTCTGCTAATTATTTTAAAAACAAATATAATTTGTGAAATGATCCTTCCATTGTAAAGAGATAATCATTATCTCTTAAAAGATCATCATAGCTGTAATTGTACAATAGAATCATAGTATAAAGTTTGTAACATGTTCTTATGCATTCCTTCCAGCATGACAATGTAATGCAAGCATTCTGTATTCCATACAATTGAACAGTTAATATTAAAGGAACAAAAGTAGTATAAGTTCTAATCAATGCAAAATTATTCCGAACTTTGGTATTTTTGCAACAAGTATAACCAAGTACTTCATTCAAATTATAAGAAATTACAATAATAGTTTGTTTCTTATGTTTAATGATAGGCAGTTACGCTCACTCCATCTATAAATGGCGGTTAAACCTACCTGCAGACTGTAGTAGTAATCAGTCAAAGAACTGATCTGCTGAAAAAATTACAATAATTTACAACCCGAGTAATAGCATCAAAAACAAGAAATAACAATGGGCCTAAAACAAATCCGTGCATGGGGAACTCCAGGTTTGGACGTATAAGAACGAGCTTATAGACTGAGATATTCAACATAATTGTTTTAATCACTCAAACACGATTGTAACAAGACGATAATGAAATCAGAAACACCATTCTTATGTATTTTGTTGAAAATTAAATAATGCTGTACGTGGTCAAATGCTTTAGAAAACCTCATAAATATTGTATCGACCTGGTAGTGTTTGTAAAATGTGTAGTGGTAATGGTAATGTGTAAAAGAATATAAGTCCGTTGAAATTGACCTACCCTTTATAAACCGGTATTGGACATACAATAGTTTAAATAAAACAGTTTCAAATATTTTAGAAAAATTGCATATTAAGAAAATAGGACGGTAGTTACAAATCCTTATTTAAAGGCAAGCTTTAAAAGCAGGTGTTTACATGCAGTTTTCTAAGCAGAAGGAAACTTCTTTTTCGAGAGTATTAAATTGAACAAATGGTAAAGTGGTTTCAGTAAAACATAAGGACAATCCTTTCAAACATTTAAAGCCTTTAAGAATATCGTTTTCTAATACTTCTTTTAAATCGACCAGATATAGCATGCTCAAAATTATTATATATGTTGTAATTGTCCTCAAATGTAAACACTGAGGCAAAATGGTCTGCAAACGCATTAGTTATTTCAACAGAAGAAGATAAAGTTTGTTCATTGTGAACCATACGACCAAGAATATGTGTAGATTTTGATTTTTGGTTGATTAAGCTCCAAAGTTTCTTAGGATTTAATTGAATACTGCCCTCAATAACAGTCATATAGCATTTAAAATCATGCACTATCTATATTTCACAGAACTTGCTTTCTTAGAATTTTAAATTTGTGGTTGTAGAATTCGGATCTGGTAGAACATTTTTAAATAGTGTCTTTTTATTTGTATTAACCTTCGAGTTGAGATGTAGGAAAAGGATGGAAAGCTACTAGCATTACATAAATGTACTGTGGTGTCGCTGGGGGAATATGAATAACAATTACATTAATAGTTTACATGTAAGCATATTGTTAGATAATTCGACTTCACATCAATCTCAACTCTGTAGTATCGCAAAATAGATTTTACTTCAATAAGAACACCACAACTTCGACCAAATGTTCTGTTAGCATGAAATACTGTGTAATCATATGGAAGAAGTTTAGAATTCAGAATTTGCCCATGTTTTAGTTAATAGTATAATATCAAAGTCATAATCAGAAGATAGTAAGCCATTATAAAAATCGAATATTTTCGTATTTAACACGGGAACATTTTGAGAATAACAATTTAATATTGACTGCTGCATTGTATTAGGTATTTTGAACTTACAATTTTAACCTTCAGATTTGCGACGTTGAAAATCGGAAATCACATTCTCCTTATATTAATTTTTTTCTAACAGTTACGTCCATAGAAACAAATATCTTCCTATTGGATTGATAATTTTTTAATTTAGCAGAATTACGTAATATAAGTTCAACTTCCTCTGGACTCATCAAAACAACCTTTAGTGGTCGGGACTTACCAGCAATGTTTTTCTTACCAAGTCTATTTGAATAAACAAGACTTTCGCTGTATATGCATCAGGAAAATAGAAGAAGTAATAATAATAATATGTATTTAAGCCCAACAGATATAAATCCAAGTGGACATTTAACAGTAACATTGATAATACACATAATACACTTACATATTAAATAAAGAATAATAACGACAAAAAATATATCAAAAAGTTAATACATATTAAACACCATAGAAAACATCATCGCCACGAAGGTCTGCATTCCGTGCACCATGAAGAAGGGGGCTCTCAACAATATATTAGTTCTAGGTGTGGGCAGGTAAAAAGTGCTGGTTGCTCTTGACGCCAGTCTGGGCAATGAAAACTGAAGCTCAGCGAGAAGGTCAGGAGCGTCGATGCGGTTATTAACAGGGTTGATTGCTTTGTTGTCGCCTTTCGGAGAGAGATGAAAATATATGCCTTGCTAATAACTCTATACATGGTACGTCGCGCTCAGGATATCTGCCATCTATCTTAAAACTTAAATACTTCAAAAATTTCCTTTGCACACGCTCAATTCGGTTTATTTGTGTGTTGTATATAGGGTACCAAACAGTAGACGCATATTCCAGCTTACTGACAATATAAGCCCAAAAAAGAGTCTTGATGGCCGATATATTGTGAAAGTCTCGGGCGGTTCTTATAATAAATCCGAGCGACTTATATGCAGAGATGGTAGCATTTTGAACATGCTCTGCGAAGGTGAGTTTATCATCAAAAACTATACCAAGGTCTTTCATGGATATGAGTTTTAAAAGGGAAACCCCGTCAATATTATATGATGAGTGCCAGTAATTTTGTCGTCGAGTGAAAGACACACAGCAACATTTAGGTATGTTGAGTCTTAATTTGTTTGTAGTACACCAGCCATAGATTTTATTTAAATTCTGTTGCAGAAAGTCGATGTCACTATTTGAGGAAACGATTTGAAAGATCTTTAAATCATCAGCGTATGTCAACACTGAACAGTCCAGGGTAGTAAGTAAATCATTTATGAATAGAATGAACAGTAGTGGTCCTAGGTTGGATCCTTGTGGGACTCCTGAGGTTGACACAAAGCTATACGATTCGTATCCGTTAAAGTAGACGAAGTTTTGCCTGTCTTTCAAATAGGAGTTTCTGAAGTGAATCAAAGAGTTACCAAATCCGAGTAATGACAGTTTATTCAACAGTAATGAATGGTCAATGGTGTCGAACGCACGATTAAAATCTGTGTAAATAACGTTCATCTGTCCACCATCATCAAGAGCTTCTGCTATTTTTTGACTAATGGTGCATAAGTTAGTCGTCGTTGATCTTCGAGGGACAAAACCGTGCTGACATGGCGAGATGATGGATTTGCATTTAAATGTTAAATTGGTATGGATTACAGATTCAAAAACTTTGGCTAATATTGGAATTATGGAAATCGGTCTGTAATTGGTGACATCTTCCTTGTTGCCTTTCTTTAATATCGGACAAATCCTAGCAATTTTCCAGCGCTCAGTGAGTGGCATTTATCCATATTCAATGACAAATTACATAATTCATATACAGGTATGAAAATGTAATTTCACATTTAATGGATCTAAATATAATAAACAACGATAAAAACAAATACAGTGTTTCAACATATACACTCGTTTTACTCTTAAGAACAAGCTCTGTACTACTACGATGCAACTATTGTATCTACATATGTATGTATATGTGCATCTTTTAAGAATTCACTTTCTAAAGACCTCATCTTTGACCTTGGCAAAATAAATGATAGATCAAGCAGAACGACATTACTTATACATTATAATCGCTTCATTTTCACGCATTGCACAAATGGAGAATTGATTAGCGCCTGACTGATAATTGGATACCAATGTAAGAATAAGAGGTAATAAAACTATCGATTAGTTCCAGCTGTGCTTCGAGTAAATGCATACGCATATCCACATACATATGTTATGTTTACAATACGAATTTAAATAACGGTGAAATTACATATCATTTTTCAAAAAAATCAAAATATCTATTGGGTAAAAGTGGGAGACACGCCGTATAAAAAAAAATACTTGTAAGGTACACAAAATCAAAATTTATTTTTCTTATTATGGATTAAAAAGAACGCAGAGGTAATTCTTACTTCAAACAGACCAAAAGTAGTGCTATTTAACCATGAATTTATAACCCAAATTTTAAAGCTTTCAAGGTGACATCTCTCCCCCCTTTGCCACATATGTTAGCTACTTAATGTTTTGTTTTTACTTGTTAACTTTTCGGGGCATAAAGCGTACAAGATTCGTGCAGCCATTTACTGCACGAAATACATTTCAACCAATCACTTTACTGTTTGTCAAATAATAATTTTCCCAGCATTTACATCAATTATTTGTATGCTCCTCAACAGAATTGGAATTCTCTTTGGCCATGTTACTTTTTGTACATCTTTTGGATTTTCCTTTTATCAGAGAAGGATTATTAGTTTTGTTTACTGAACTTTTACGGGCGATGTTAAAATGGATGCTAGCCGTTTCCTAGTTTGATTAATTTTTGGAATTGTAGGTATCGGTTGTATTTCTTGTAACATTTTTGTTGGGGTTTCTGTGAATAAACTCAAGGATGCATTACCTGTGTTGCTAGGGTCCGGTTGAGGTTCAAGCGCGATTGACTGAGGATTTGATGTATTAGCAGAATCTGCAAGTTGAAAGTCTGCTGGAACGAAAAAAATAATCTAGGATATTATTTAGATTTAATGGAAATATGCCACAGGCTTTAAATCCAGATATTGCATTCCCAATAGTAGCACTATTTCCCCAAGCTTTACCAACAAGTCGTCCAACCTGATTTCTGGTAAGAGATCTATCTTTGTTATGTAACAGCCAAGAATTGGTTTCTTTAACATAAGACGTGTTAAATGGTGCCTGTGTTGTATGACTCACAATTAAAAGACTTTTACCGTCTTTTGGCTTCGTTGGTAAAAAATGCTCATGAAACCATTTAAAAAATAATTCACTTGTTATGTAGGCTGATTTTTTATTCATGTAAATTTTGGGAGACCATCCTCAAATTCGGCCTTTTGGCCTCCTTTAGAAATTAGCACTGGGGGTAGGAATGTACCCTCAGCATTACAGCAGGCTACTAATGAAACGGCTTCACCTTTTTCACGAGGTGTAATTACAACGTTCTTTGCTTCTTTCGCTGCCAAACTTTACTGGGCTAATTAATTAGTTGAATTCCACTTTTGTCAACGTCATAAATAATTCCTAGCTTGTCAGTCAAATTATGAACAATCATCAGCTGTTTCAATAAGTCAAAGAATTATCGATTCATCCCTGAAGCTCTTGCCAATGATAAACCTTCATCTTCGGACCGGAACAAGATCTACTTGACTTGAATACCGGGCCGTCAACGGATCAAAAGCAACGAAAGGGCTGACGAACTCGGAAAGAGAGTGGTGGACATGAAAATGGACGGCCCAGAACCATTTTTTGAGATTACAAAACAAATGGCCCGGAAACACATAGTCGGCTGGGACCAAGCAACAAGAATATTGGAGGAACTTACACAGTATAATACATGGTAAAACCTTTAAAGGAAACCATACAGGAAAAATAGGAAACAGCTCTGGATTATTATGGGTTTAATGACCGGACATGCTGCGGTGAGGAAACACCTGTACAAAATTGGATTATTTGACGGTGACCCAAAGTGTAGACTCTGCAGGATACATAGATAGCTGAACACATACTATGCGACTGTGAGGCACTAGATCGCACAAGGCAAAACTTATTTGGGAAACCGAAAGGAGATCCACAGACATACTTTACCCACTGGATGAGCGACGTGTATAGATTAGTGGAGGGTACGATGGATGTGATGACGTTGTGGCGCGACTTAAACAAGAAATAGGTTTGGAAATCAATTGTTTTATGTTACACATTATATAAAAACTTTTAAACTACAAGGTTATTAATAATATTTACCGTAAAAGAACAATATTCAATCTTCCCTAGAAGAAATATTCGTCAAGTATAACAAACTTGTTCGTGTGTTTCTTATGATTTATTTATAAGAAGCACGATGCAGCCATATACGCCCAAAACTTTCCTAGTACTAAATTTTGTGATTACATGTCCCGTGTATACTCCTTTTTTAACGAATTGTCAGATATTTTAAGTGCGGCATCTAACCTACCGAGGCGTCTCTCCCACATTTTATTTCTGACACGAAAACTATATAACATTCGTACTTGTATACAAATCAAAGTTACTGTTCTACTAATTTGAAATTAAAATGCATCAAAAACTGATAACCTGTTCGCATTTTGCATTCATCTTAAGTGGAGTATGATGACGGCAAAATGTAAATTCACCTAAGTAAGCTATGCGTACTTTCAGTTTGTGTTTATACAGAATATCAAACAGGTGAACTCAAATATTTTATGAACGCAGTTTTACTTACATAGTACGACATCCAAGAAAAGTCCACTGGTCCGTGTGAGTGCGTGGATTCACGTCTATAGACTCATATGTGTGCACGAAAGCGTATTTAAATAGACAGTAGGAAAAGCTATGCCTTAAAAGTGTTTCGAGGATGTATGTAGAGATATGTATATCGACAATATAGAGAAAATGTTATTAGCAGCAAAGTAAACTCGATAAAAGGTTAGTCTAAAAAAATGAAATGTTTATTTCAAAATCGGTTTGTCCTTAACCGCCGTTTTTTTACCAATACTTTTCAATAATAATTGAGTTACCCGGGGAGTAAAAGGCAGAGTAAATCATTTATTTACCCGATACAGGGCTTATCAAGTTTAATCGTAGTAATAGGGGGGAGGAAATATTGAAGCTGTGTGAGGAATTAAAAACTCATGTTTACAAATGACCCTGGATCCAAAACGGCAACAACCGCTTCAGATACATGTTGAAGACCTTTCTGCATATTTCCGGTCTCTTAAGGCTTACTACACTTTTGTTTTAACAACCTGTATAGCATATTCTATTTAAATAAGGTCAAGTTAGTTTACTTCGTATGAGTATAATTAAAATCTATATAAGGATTTTCATTGTTCTAGGAATACTATAATTATACAAATTTGTGCAGTAAGTAGCAACTATTTTCAATACAAAAGCTTATTTGTTTACTGAATGTACACTCCTGCTATTAAGGGGACAAGAACATAAACCTTCAATCACTGTACATCTCACATGCACATCTTAAAGAGAAATGCTAGAAGAAAAGTATAAATGAGATGTAAAATTAAACGGAGTTCGCACTGAATTAATACAACATATACTTCTTTGCCTATATAATCAATTTATTTATTCATCTATTAACATAACAGGCACAATAACATTGTCGCTTTTATTATCATACTAAATTATCTTTCTTTTTCTGTAGTAAATAATTATGTATCTGTTAGGTACTCTAATTGCAAACAATTATTAGCTCGACAAAAAAGTAATAGATACGAAACAAGTGACATAAGTAATTTTAAACGAATTCAGCCAAAGTATGAATTCATACATACAAATGACTTGTACTAGCAAATATCCAGAAACGGCAAGTTTCGAATAAGCTTCAAATAGTAAATTGCGATTTTTGTGTGTACCATAACAAAAAAAAAAACATATAAATAATAATTTTCACTCAATGCATCTAAGATATTGACGTATATTCAACGAATAAGGATAAATAATGGACTATTTGGGTTGTAGTTGTTAGATTAGGCTCTTTCGTGATGATAGCTAAAAATCCGTGATCATAAATTATAACATCAGAAACAAAAAGCCTTTAGTAGAATCTAATACATTATTAATGATAATAATATATAATGGCTAGTCACCGCAGAAAGGGGTATCGCCGCTTCTAAAGGTTTCTAGATCTAAAACTGCGGGGTAGATCAATCCCCATTCTCTTCTGGCTATATCTTCTCGCAAATGTCCCTAAATTTTTTCTTGTCTCTGGTCTCCTCCTGCCATCTGTACACGCCGGCTCTACCTAGGTCGGGCTTCACCTCCTGCAGCCATGTAGCTCTGGGTCTGCCACGTCTTTTTCTTCCTCCCGGTTGCCACTCCAGAATGTTGCAGATTGTAGACTTATTTCCAGCTCTCCACACATGACCCAACCATCTCACTCTCTGTTGTTTTGTTTTTCGTACGATGTCTATATCTTCCAACTCTTTTGCTATCTCATAATTTGTTCTGCGCCTATATTATAGTATTGTTCTTAATATTTTCCGTTCTTGTATTCCTCTTGCTTCTTTATCATTGTCATTGTTTCTGTCGCGTACAGGACTGCTGGTTGTATTGTTGTTTTATAAATCCTCATTTTTGTTTTTCTCCCTAATATTTTACTTTTTAATAGTCTTTTATTTGCTTGGTAGGTTTTGCTCATATTCATTATTCTTTCCTGTATGTCTGCATCCCTGTTGCCATCGTTTGTCATGACTACTCCTAAGTATTTAAATGTGTTTACCACTTCAAATCCATAGTTTCCGATTTTAGTTGTGTCACACCTATGTTCCTGTTTCCCACTTAGTCTAATCGTTTTGGTTTTTGAAATAATTACAATGTCGTCAGCATACGGCATCTGTCCTGCCCTTGTTCTTATTGTTCTATTTTTCTTAATACAGGTACTCCAATGCCAGGTTAAATAATGTCGTTGACAGTGAGTCACCCTGCCTTTCTCCTGTATTTATTTCAAATTCTTTAGTTTCTCCTTTTGCGTCTTTATGATTGATGACAATACTAATTAATAATAACCCATTGCCACCTAGAATGTATTGTTTACATGGGTCAGGAAACAGAATAATACCTATAATATAATATCAATAGTCCAACTTTCTTGTTGTCCAAAAGATTGTCCCATACATTTAACCACATACATACTTGTGTAATATCTGGATGCAGTTAATAATTCAAACGAGAAAGGCTAAAACTACTGATCTTACTGATAGTGAGGTTTTAGTTTGGTTTGATGTAAGTCCATTGTTTCCTAGGGTATTTCTTGATATTACTTTGGTTTACTTAGAAAATCCTTGGAAGGTACTTGGCCACTGATGAAGCTGATAATTTGATTTCCTTGGCGAAACTTTGGGTGAAATAATTTTTTTCCAAACCTTTTACCAATAAACTGAAGGAACAACAGTGAATAACAGCTCATGTCCCTTTTATAGTTATCTTCTTTATAGATAAATTTAAGAAGCTATTCTTAAGATCATATTTTCTACGGGTGTTGATTAGATATGTCGACGACTTTTTTTTGTAATTTTTATGCGAGTGAATACTAAACTACTAATTTTTAGGACAACAAAATTCTAAATTCCTCTGTATAAAATTTACCTATGAAGAGGAAACAACAACAGTATTGCTTTCGTCGACATGTTACGAATCCCGATAGTTTGTTATCCGGAAAATCATATAGATACAACCTATATACATATAATAAATTTAATGGCCATAAAAAGCAAAGAAACTTCTGATTTTAAACTGATATTTCCCATGCATATATTTTAAAAATTTTGGGATTACATAAAAATTTTGGGATTACATAAAATTTCAAAAGTTTGATTAAACTATAACAATAACAAAATATTTAAGAAGCATTTGATATTACATACAGTGTATGATTTATTTAGGTGCATTTATTTATTTTTCTTATGGTAGCTCCATCATTCAACAATTACATCTACAGTTCTTTATACAAAGAGAGGGGAGGTGATGATTGATCGCTATGAATATTTTAACTGAGTAATACATGACGTAGGTATCATGCCTTGCAAACTCCAATTTAAATAATTATCCTAATACCTATGTAACATAGATTGAAATGAGTGTCCGTATCTAGTGTAACTTTAAATTGCTGCAATCAATTTATGTATATGGTATTTGATATTAGTAAGATTGGTTAGTGTTTCACCGGAATTTGCGCCCAGAAGTTGATTAATTATAAACTGAAAAATTCTGACATACAGCTTGCTTCAAGCGTAACAGTTTGAATCATTGATGATACATATGTAAAGGTAGACCAATGCATAAGTAGGTATATGTTTTCAAGCGGAAATACATCAACAACTAGATAGGCAGTCTATTGCCACCTTTCGAAATATAATACAAACTGGGGTAAAGTTTGATTGTGAGCAAAGGAGTTCTGAATAATAAATTCCTCTAGTATCAGATAACACATCTGACAATAACATTACTATTTATATAACATAGTGCTTTTATAGCTACAAGATTTTAGCACTAGCATATTCTTATATTTATATTATTTAGTTATAGGTAAGGTGGTATAATCCAAATCATACTTTTTACTACATGCATGATAAAATTCCATTATTTTTGTTTTAAACCACATGTTACAATAGTTATTATAGTGATTAATATAAACAGATTCATAATTCAATTTTTTTGGCCTGCGGGATCAAAGCCCATATGCTTTCTGTCAACTATAAAAAAGCGTGGTGAGGGACCATTTCATAGGTTTCCTATGGGCAATCCCAGCAGCAGGCTACGCGCAACTCAGTACTTTAGGCATAGCCTCTTCCTGCTGCCGATCGCAGTGCGGGGTATAATTACCCCACCCTACTCGATGTACCACTGTGTAAGCAGAACACTGCGGTCTAAACCAATAAAGGTCGATAAAAAAAATCTCCTGACCGAACTGTCGTGTCGTAGCTAATGGTCTGCACCAGCAGTACGGCGCCGGTCATAGAGCGACATTATTTCGCATGCGACTGTTATACCATCCCTTTCGGGGGCTGTGGGGGTCTTGGCTTAACCGCCCGGACCAAGAGGATGACATACCTCTATAAAAAAGCTATCAAGCTAATGGTGGAACTTCCGATGCCGAGAGCTGCGTGAGCAAAGGGAAGCTTGGTCGTGAATAAGCGAACTGTGGATACCGGCCGACCTCGACTTTCAAAAAACTTACCAGGGTATGGGAGCATTGCCCTGGTGGACATTTATTTCTTCCCTCCTCGTGGGATCTTTTATGAGAACAGCGAAAAAACTTAAACCCTAACGGGGGAGGTGTAAACTTCGATCCTCTGACAGCAGAGGTAATGATGGAAATAGGGGACATTCCCATTTCAGCAACATCTGAGGAGGTATTGAATCGTCCTCTGATTAATTCGCCCTTCACCGAAAAAGAAATTGACCTTCTGGGGTCACTCTCGGAGGATGAGGCGACCATGAGTAAGGGAAAGGCCGGGGAATCCAGTAAACGTAGGCGTTTGAGGGAAATGTTGGGGGTTACAGCCAAAGCTAATCCATTGGCTTTATGTGATGGTAGTACATCCAACCATAACCTATGTAGCGATAACATGGTGGCAGAAAGCGCTGCAAGCCAGAGCCACAGCAAAACTTGCATCCATACAAAGGATTGCAAGTATAACAATTACGGGAGAAATGTCTTCTTCCCCGTCATTTGCGTTGAAAATTCTTCTAGACCTTCCACTCCTACACATTGTTGTGTAAAGGGAGGCTAGATTAACTACATTCCGCCTATGGCACATTGCGAATCAATTGGCACATACTCATGTTTGTGTGGCTAACAAGCTGCTGGAATCGGTCACTTCCGGCAGGATGCTGGGAATGCCATCGGACAGGATGTATACTCGACCAATGATCGATATATACTTCAGTACCTCCTTTCCAAACAGAGAGGAATGAACGAAAAAACTCTGACGCAGGCACACACCTGCTGGTTTATGGATGGTGCGAAAACAGAGCAGGGTGTTGGCGCAGGAATATTCTGTCGTAATCCAAGAGTTAAAAAATATTACAATCTCAGACAACACGCAAAAATTTTTCAGGCTAAAATCTACGCCATTGAGATGTGTCTTAGAGAGATTTTGAATAAAAACATCAGACACAAATCAATAACATTTTTCAACGACAGTCAGGCGGTGCTGAAAGCACTAGAGGCGCATAAATGCAACTCGAGGCTGATCTGGAGCTGTAAAAACACCCTAAACACAGTGAGGACGGCAAATATCCTATCCTTAATTCGGGTACCTGGGCACTCACTAATTCATAGCAATGAGGAAGCAGACACCCTTGCAAAAAAGGGTGCTGCAGAGCATTTCCAGGGACCAGAACCTGCCATTGGCATAGGACCTATGGTAGCTAGACAGCAAATGAATATATGTAACCGTATAACACTTCCAATGAATAGCAATATAGTGATAGATACTGGTTATTAGATACTAGTTATTAGATACTGGTTATTAGATATTGTATTCTTAATATATTGTATTCTTCTTCTTGTATATTATATCTTTTATTATTTGTTCAATACGTGGTCATATTTACTTTTCTCAGTGTGTATTTTTCCAAGAAAAAATTAATTTCTTTAAAGCGTTTATTAGATGAAACCAGAACCTTTTAAGCACTTTCTAATTCGTAGTTTTATTATCATTTTTAGCAGACCAACGCCTAAAAGAAACCAATAATAAATTTGTGTAATGTCAGCGTTTTTTTTTTTAAATATCATATAGGTTGGAAATGATTGCAGTTTAGATCTTCAACTTTTAATAGACCATTAGTTTTAGAAAAAGTGTCTAGTCAACAAATTATATATGTAGGTAAACTTGTACATTTTAGATGGACAACTCCTATTTGTTTAGGTGTTCTACAGCAAATACCCACTTAACATTATTTGTGAAAAACATTTCTATTATCATACAATATACTTTCACTCCATGCTATTCCTATGTAAATAATCTTGTTAAATATGTATTTTCATTTTTCCTAACGCCTAAACTAAAAGTATTCGTTTAATGTTTTCTATGTAAGCATTGTTAATGCACTGTACGGTGCGGCTCAAAGCTCAGTCCATGACGTTATTTTAGGAATATTATCTAAACATTGTTTTTCATTCATTCAAAATTAGATGCAGATTAAGATATTGTGAAAGCGAATTATTGTAGCCGAATGCTATTATTAATTTTTGCGTTTGCTGGCGGGAAAATTCACGAGCACGTCCTCACAATAAAATGAAAGTAATAAGTGTGTACATCGCGAACGTAATTCAGGCAAGTAGTTACCTTTTAGAAAGTAAAGTTTAATGACTCTTTTTTTTTGAACTCACCGCCTACAATTTTCTCACATCGTTAAAGAACTAACTGGGATTTAGAAGGCTGCCGATATGTTTGAATGTTTACTTTTTATGAAGAATAGTTTCGCATTTTCGACCAGATTATAAGCTGGTAGAAAACTGGTAATTTTTATTAACATTTACGTGCAAACAAGCGTTAAAGGTACTAAAGCTCAAAACACAAAGCGTACGTAAATGTGTGAGAACTGTAATAAATGCAGTTATATGCGGCCGACCTTGACCCTAGCACAAATATGCACGGTTTGTTATTTAGTAATTCGCCTAAACTGGATTAAACATATTATAAAGAAAAACCAATATTTATTAAATTTAGAAAAATCATATTTTTTGTCTTGAACAGTACAGTTTTATTAACACGGATGCGGTTTTCTGTTGATGTAAGGTGAAACCGCAATTGCGGTGTAATAACAGCTTCTTAAGAGTCAGCATAAAGCAAAATGATATATGTGAGCAATAAAGTAAGGTAATTATTACCGGAAGCAAAATTCATTGACAGATGTGCAAATTGAATCAATGAGCTTTGTTTGGGGTAGAAAGTTTATTTTATTTGAAACACCGGTTGTATATTAAGCTATTTAAGTTCGGTTACATTAATAAAAATTCATTGTTTTTAATGCTAATTAGCATACAATTAAAAAGAAGAACATTGAATGAACTATTTTTGAGATAATTTTTTTCAATGTTTTGAGAGAATGTATAAAAAGTCTAAATTTTCATTAAACAAACGATAAAACAGTAAATCGTCATTTAAGCCTAGCACACAGATTTTTTGTATAAAAATCGTAGATTTTTACATTATTATTCAATGATGGTCTTCTGAGGCTTGAGATTTCCGTCCAGATCGATCATCCGCGGTACGAAATTTTTTTACTCGGAATGTCCCTCTATACAGTCTCTGGCGTCCCGATCAAGTTGTCGATTTAACTAGGCTGTTGGGGACATGAGAGAATGATGGATGGACATTTCGAGTAATTTCATAGATTAAACGTGATGATTTTCTTTTCTGAATTTACTACTCAAACATGTTCTCTTAACATTTGTCATATTTATACTAAGACAGTTTATGATCTAATAGGAAAGGGTATTGCAAATAATGTTTACTAAACTGTTAACTTAACCTTTTTTTCTCTTGGCGTGCAGCTTTCAAAAACCTATGTTCGAACCCGGAAACATTTTCGTGTGATAAAATTACATTTATATGCATAGTACGCTCCTATACTTTTTAATCACGTAATCTGTTGTTATTGAGTCTATTCGTCCAAAAGTTTTTTGTTTATAGCGAATGTTTTGATATAATGTAGTTTTTGTATAAAATTTCGACTTACATAGTATCAGATTGAATGCATCAGCTACACACCTCTTGTTAAAAAAAAAACAGCAAAAATGCAATAAAAGAGATTTGCTAAACAGCACAAGATGATGTGAAACAAGACTCGTAGACAATGTACTGAAAAATTAACAGAAAAAGTTTCATAAGCCTGGCTGTCTAAGAAACCTATTGTGGGAATTCTCAGATTGCATTTAGGTGAAACTTGAACTAAAATACTGAATTCATTCATGATTTGTCTAAGTTAAGTAAGTTGATTGTAAATAAAACAAAAGAAAAGAAATGAAATGCACTGAATCGTAAATTCATTAAAAGATCTAGTTTGGCTTACATGTTCGACCCGTTTGAGTCATCTTCAGGGTCATCTATTGCAATCAATGTTTTAATTAATTATCAAAAACTACATATTCGAAATTACTTACGTACCTTAATTTGAGACTCAACTAAATTAGAGATTTCAAATTGAATTTACAAAAAAATTTAAGTTTGATACTTCAAAAAAATGTTTTTGAATGAAATTTTAAAAACTTTATAAACTAATTTAAGTTACATGGAAACGACGAAAATAACTATGCAAGTGGAGAACGAATACATCAATGTGGTACAACATTAGACGCTAAACAGCATAACAAAAAGTACATATTATAATATGAAAAATACAAAATTGAGGTAAAGTACCTACAAGATGTTGGACAGAATATACAATTTCAAAATGTTTAAAAATTGGAATAAAGGTTTTATGTAAAAATCTGTTCATTTATTAATTGAATAGTTCTATCCTTTTTGTGTTTACTAATTTCATTTGCGGGTAGTAGTGTCAATTTTAATCCTTTATTACAATTATGAATTAACTTTATATCGTTTTCATTTATTTTCATTTAATAATCCCAGATGAATGGAAAGTGGGTAATATCATCACAATACCAAAAAAAAAGGAGACAGAACAAAGTGCGAAAATTTGAGAACAATTATACTATTAAATAATGCTAGTAAAATATTGCTTCATATTATATTAAACAGGCTAAAAGTTGCAATCGACAGAACTTTTAGAAATAATAAAGCTAGTTTGAAAACAATACATGAACGACCTCGTGTATTGATCAGATATGCACCCTACGAATAATAATAGATGAATGCAATGAAAGACAAAAACAAGCGCATCTCGGGTTCATAAATTATCAAAAGGCGTTTGATAAAATCGACCAGAGAAAGCTTTGAGAAATTCTGGAAAAATACAAGGTCCCGCAAAAACTAGTACGGATGATTAGACAGTTATACCAAGCCTACGGGGTCAAAATGAGAGCAAATGGAAAACCACAAAAAAAAATCAACATCAGATGCGGAGTACAACAAGGATGTGTGCTGTTCTCCTTCCTCTTTCTAATAGCAATAGACTGGATAATGAAAAACACTAGGGAAAACCAAAATGAACTGACTTGGAGTTTTAGACATTATTTAGAAGACCTTGAATTTGCAGATGATGCCTAATAACAGAAAAGCTAAATCATACGCAGGAAAAAATAAACACACTGGTCAAAAAATCTCAAGAAATTGGTCTAATCATTAATCCGGACAAAACCAAAATTAGGGCTATTAACAACAACAACCAACCCGACATAATACGAATAAATGAGACCCACGTTGAAAAAATAAACGACTTCATATATCTGGGAAGTATTATAGAGGAGAAAGGAAGCAGTCGCAAAGACATTCAATCCAGAATAAACAAAGCTCAGTCCTCATACAACATGTTGAGGAAACTATGGACATCGAAAATTACGTTAACAAGAATGAAACTTAGATTATTTAATACAAATATTAAAAGTGTATTTTTGTATGGGTGCGAATCATTTTTTGATTCGAAAATAGGTTTAATATTATATGGTAACATAATTGTTTTCAATTTATTAGAAATATTGTTAAATGTAGTTTTATATATGCAATGAGTGCTGTTATTGTTATTACAATTTGATATTTTGTTTGCTTATTAATTTTTTAAGTTATAATAGGAGAACTTTTTTGTCCAGCTATTTGATTTATTATATTAAGTTCCTTATTAAATTCTGTTTGATTAAGTGGTAAATTGTAAAGTCTGTGTATTTAAATTTTATAGCTGTAAATTTGTGGGAATAATAATGATAAGAGTTGTAGGAAATAATGTTATTGGTTGTCGTATGTTTTCTATAAATACCCAAGTCAAATTTGTTTTGCTTTTGTACATTTCTGAATCTAGAAACCATATATTGGCAAAAATTGTCAAGATATTGATAGCCACCTGTCCACAAGCAAAATATATAGTCGATGTATCCGAAATTCTATGTGTTTGTTAAAATGGTGGTTATTTTTTAAAATGTAACTTTGTTCAATGTAGTCTAAATAGATGTTAGTAAGTAAACCGGCTATGGGACTGTCCATAGGTAGGCTGTTCTCTATTATGTTATATGTTTTATCTAATGTAAATAGATACTACATTGCTATATACATAGGTTTTCAACGTCAAAAGATACCATTATGGAGTTAGTTTTCCTTTTTTTCTCTTTCTTCTGTTTTATTTTGTTCTATTTATAAAATACTGGAATTATTTTAACTTTGGTAATGAATACAATTTTTAAGCACAGCAATATAATATTAAAGATTCTAACTGAAAGTACATAATGGTCATAGAAGACTGTACTCAGCAATAAATATTTTATTCCTATCTACATTTTGAGTAACAATATAAGTAGAAGTAATTATTTTTAATCATTATTAAAGTATACCTAACAACATTGTAAACTAGCGTTTATAATTTATAAATTTAATGAAGAACGCGTCAAATTCTCCTAGATAATTACAAGCGTGCATAAAATTTACTTTAGCAGTCTTCATATCATAAACACATCGTATGCATAATGCATATTCGCAAATATTACAACACATAATTAACTTTACGTTTTTATTGAGGAATATACACATCCACTGTTACATTCAGAGATCTTTGCACTTATACGATAGTGATAGTGAACAAATGTCATAGTGGTCAAGGGGAGCGCAGGGGGCCGATCCCCCCTGGAGGGACAGAGGTTCTATCTAGGTTAAGAAGTCGTGGGGATGTAGGCCGGCTATATACAGCGAATCGAGACGAATACTGTAGTTCAATCAGTGTTCGTTCTTCACTACCTGTTCACAAATAATCACAGGTAAGTCTGTGATGTTTACACGATCTTTTTTTTCTCTATCCGTTTAGATCGATTGGTTATCGGGTATGCATCTGTTTAAACGTGCGGGACGATTGAATTTGCGTGCGAGATTGTGTTAAAATTTTAAAATTAGTTTTGAGAGCGTGTGTTTTTTTTTTATTATTAATTGTCGACATGAAATTTCGACGTATGGGTGTTTCGCTTCGCATGTTTATTGAAATTTTGGAGACGTAGAATAATGCATTTTTATTTAATAAATGTTTTACCGGTTCTATAATATACGGTTTACATATCTACATTTTGTTTAGTTGAATTTATGAAATATTAGAACATATTTGAAAATATCAAACTGAAATTATATCTATAGAATATAACAGATGCTTTTCATTGATTTTATTATATTAGTCTAAGTTCAAATAATATTAAAATTTTAAAATTACAACTAATTTAAATTTGTAGATATAGAATGTAGCGCAGTTTTATTTCCTTAATTTCATACATAAAATCGCTGCTGTGCATTATGTAAAATAATTACGGAAGTAGGTACGGCTCTTCTGTTCTGCTTTTTTTTTCTTTTTAATTGACCTCCAATATCTTTTACTTTTCATATGACTGGCTTACCTATATACTTAATATAAAATATTTTACATCCATTTTAAAGCTTGAAACAAAAAGAAACTATGTTAAATTATATTTATTGTTGATTGCAAAAATTAAACCACTAAAATTATTAATTGCTTCAGACGAATATCGTTTTACTAATACAATATAAATAAAATTGTGGATTTTATTCTTAAAAAATATTAAACGTGTTGTCGTAGCTAATTTACAATTTTTATTTCTAAAATCGAATTTTCACTCATTTCTTCTCAGACAGTTCTGGTTCTTTGGCTTTTATATATGTAGGTATTTTTTCTTAATTCCTACAATTAAAGCAGATTTCTGCTTAGATGCTCAAACATTTTTCTTGGATCATGTGAAGGAAACTATTTTCGTAGTTGTGGTAAGGGTTATGATTTAATTTTTCATGATGTTCCCTTTAAAATTATATATTTTTAAGATAATACTTTTAATTAGTTCATCCAATATTCATATTGAATTCAATTTTTAATAAGCATATTATGATAGAAAATTACATTTCTTCAAAAAGGTTAAAGTTTTGCTAAAACAATCGTTAACTTCAGAATATCAACGTTCATGCAGCGATTCACACAAAATTAAGAAACGATAAACCAAAATAGTATTCGCATCGAATAATGACATTATCACAAAAAAATATTTTTAATCAAATACAAAGGATTGGAGATATTAATGCTGGAACAGACGCGAAAACTTTTAGTTAAGGAAGACAATCGATTGCAGTAGATAGGTATTTACTGCAATCGATACTTAGTACTTTATTAAACTCACAATAAATCACTTATATTTATTATGTGGACTAGTCATTCTGTCTAAGTAATGCATCGATAAAAGGTGCAGTAAGATATGTAAGAACTTTTATCTCATTTTAAGAAAGTTAGGGTTGTTGATTTTAAGCATCTTACTTTTTAGTACAAACATTGATTCCAAATATTAATTATTTTCACAACACTATACTTTTACCTATGTATATATAGGTACTGACACTATTTTCTCAATTTACAAATAGCATAGGTAACTAATACGCATTTTTACTCCGCAATACATATTATCTAAAAACACTTTCCTAATATTGTGTTACACGCATGTGACATGTAGCGTATGAAGGTGCCGGTATAATCAAATGGCCTAAATTGGCGAGACAAAAAAGTATATAAACATCTAGGTATGACGGATGATATCTATTAGGCACATATTAGACTATAAAACTTTTTTGACAAACAACTTTTATTAATAGGATATATACCTACTTTTATAAAATATATCTTTTCTTAGTTCTTTTATCATATTTGCCTGTTCATCCAATATTCTATAAAAGATGTTTGACAGATGGGAATGCGATCTATGTTGCGTAGTGGCACTGCGAAGTGAGGTTAAATTACATCGGTGATTTGTGAACGTAATAAATATATACACCGACATCTTCCACATCCATCAAGGTTTACGTATTGTGCTTTCTGAAGTCGATAAACAAACCCTCAAACCTATAAAACTAACATTTATTTTTTTCCCACACAACTTCAAATCTCCTTAACAAATGGCGGGTAATATTTGCATTAAAAATTTCCGCTAATGTTATGAAGTACATCATTAGGACGACATGATAGTAATAATTAAATCCGCCATCTTCGACCCCCTAAAGACTTTAGTGAACAGGCCTGTATAGCCACTTTGTAGAAACTTTTTTTGTAAACTTAAATGAAACCTTGTATTTTTAGTTTGCTACAAACTTCCTTCCTCACCTAAATTGTAACTTTATTAACTAGAGTTCTATTAGGACGTAGTTTGTTAAACGATGGAGCTGACGTTCGAATTAAATTCATAAGGATACAACTAAAAAGCAAATATATGTACTTATTAGTAAACGCTCGCGTTTATGTTGTGACATTTTGTTTTAATGAATGATCGCAAAAATAGTATTTTAAAATACAAGTCCCACAATGGCGTTTATGTAATGCCAGTGATTTAATGTACGAGCATTACAAGTCATTATGACACGAGTTTTTTACAGTATTTTTTCTAATTTACACATTAATCGCCCATATCACATTCCGGTAAAAGTCCCACCAGTGCGTTAATAACTCATTACCGCACTGCGCCGCCGTTTGTTTTAGCTTTATTGTAACATCCAATTAGATAAACACTTGTTTGAATGATATAGGCAAACGGAAATATTTATTTTTAAGTATAGCCAGTATTAGTAGAAAAAATATTACCACATATTTCATAAAAGCTACTTCATATATTTTTCGGTTACCACATGCGAAAGTACAACCTTACTGCACTCATTCGTAGATAGAAAGCGCCACTTTATTGAATTGAACGGTCAACGCATCTCTTCCGTTACTTTACCGTCCATGGACATAACTACATACACTCCGCCAAAAAAGTATCGCATAATTTAGTTTTGAATCATAAAAGTATCGCATAATCTTTGTTTGTAGCATAAAGTTGTAAATATACTTTAATGCGCTCTAAGATATAATTTCTATGATTGTTTAAATAAAATACAGGCCAAATAAAAACAAGAACTCATACTTGAGATTTTTATTAAAACAAGAAATTATAATTTTGGAAAGAAAAATGTCATAACAGTAGCTTTTAATACTGAGTATTGCCACCTCTGGCTCTTATGACCGCTCGCATACGGTTTGGCAGAGATTCGATTAACCTCCGTATATAAGCCTGATCCAAATTTTCCCACTCGTCACGGAGAGCATTTTCTAGTCCATGCAGGTCCGCTGGGGCAACATTTTGGGTTCGTATCCGTCTGTGAAGGAGGTCCCACACGTGCTCGATAGGGTTCATGTCCGGACTTACCGCAGGCCAATCTAAAACTGGAATACCAACATCGTTAAGGTATTCCTGGACGATTATTGCAACATGCGGTCGTGCATTATCGTGCATTAACATGAATTCGTTTCCTATAATTGGCGCATATGGTACTACATGTTCTTCTAAAATTTCCGTTATATACCTGTGGGCAGTCAGTGTACCTCTGTCTACTGGTACTAACTCTGTACGACCTGTTAAACAGACGCCTCCCCAAACCATAATAGAGCCACCAGCGAAATTAGGTCTAGGTCTGATATTACACTGCGAATAGCGCTCACCGTCTCGTCTGTACACTGAGATACGCCTATCTGAGGTGTAAAGACCAAATCTTGACTCATCTGTGAAGAGTATATTGGCCCAGTTATTAATGTTCCAATTTATATGTTCTCTGGCAAACCTTAAGCGAGCCACTCGGTGGTTCCTAGTGAGACGAGGGGCTGTTACAGCTACTCTAGCTCTTAATCCACTCTGTCGTAACCTATTCCGAATAGTTTGAGTACTCACACGAGTATTTCTGACTCTAGCCAAGTCGTTCTGCAATTGTCTCGCAGTTACATGTCTTCGACGTAATGCTTGTAGTAGTAAATAGCGGTCATCTTGGCGAGTAGAACATCTTGGACGACCTGGTACAGGTCTTCTACTGTAAATGCCTGTTTCCCTATATCTGGCTACGGCTCTAGAAACACTTGACTGATTGATGTTCATCAAATTAGCAACGTATGCTTGAGATCGTCCATCTTCGATTAGAGCAACTATAGCAGCCACTTGTTCTGAAGTTAAATTGCTCATTTTAGTTTTAAAAGCGTTGGTACAGAACTCTGACTTCGCACTTTAAAATTTGTCCGTATAGGAAGACTTTCAATAAACAACTGAACAAACCTTACACATATGCATTTTTCTAAATGTGTTCTTTTAGAAAAAAAAAAAAGTAAAAACGCTAAGTTCCATTATTTTGTTAGTGTTTTTATAGTTCACATACACGAGGCAAACTTTTTGTGAACGTATAAAAATATCTTGGTTCATAAATGCCCTTTTTCAGTTTATGCGAAACTTTTTTGGCGGAGTGTATTTATAAATTACACTGATAGAAAAGATTCGTTAAATAAATGAAGTTAATTTTTCTGAGTGTACTGCTTTGTTTCAAACCATTCTTTTCTACACTCAAAAACATTTGTTCTGTTATTAGTATTTACAATTAAAGATTTTTTTTCGATGATTTCATCAAATTTAAGTAAGCATCGCTTAGATTCTTTGATGATTTAAAGTAAAATATCGCTTTTATTTGAATGAAGTAAACTCATTTTTACACGCAAAGTAACTATTCTTTGATTTAAAGAAATTCTTAATGTGGTAATAGAGAGATATTTTTGGGTTTTGTGGACTATTTCTTTCGCTCTATTGAAAGCTATCATTTTTTCAGGTAAAGTCGTAAAGGTTTTAATGAAAGAAATACTCACTCAGTGTACCAACTCTATTAATGATGAAAAACAATCGACACCTTCATAATGTATTACTTTAAAATTTGTCTAAATATTTTTTTAAATGCTGACAAACGCATTTCTAAAGCATTGATTGAATAAAACTCAACATTTGCAACATTGCTTTTGGAGTTAATTTTTATGGAACAATAAAGTATTTTTTGCTTCTTTAATTTACAACGCTTTACTTTAAACTTATTTTGGTAAATTATTTATTGTTATTATATATCTTATTAATCTGTATATTTTTTCATTTAGAAATATTGTAGTATTACATAAGGTAGTAAATGCTTTATGCCTAGTAATAAAAAACGCGAAGCTTTCTGAAAATAAATTACATTTCACGAATTATTATACAACCTTTTCGGTTGTTTTGTTCGGAGTCTAATATCAATGCAATAAATGACATGTTAAATTTCACTTCAGATTCTCTATAAACCACTGCATTGCAAAACAAGTCGATATATTATGAAACTTTATGAAAAGCAAACACAACGTCTGACACTTCTGCATGGTTTAAAATTATAATCCCAAAAGCAGTCCTTTCCTTATATGCGCAATACAATCGCCTGCTGGAGATATCGCTGCTTTAGAGATAATTGGCTCTTCGTAAAAGCACAAAATCCATTTTGGCTCGCTATTAAATCGAAAGCTTACTTCATATGCGGTATGCGCGGTAGTGCAATTGCTGTCTCTGCATCTCGCTTTCCCGTTTAATTTCTCTTTTTTTGTAATTTAATTTTTTGAATCCTCACCTATAACCAACGTACATTTCGATTGTTAGCAATCCGCAGCGGTAGAGCATAGTGATGGATGCAGAAGTAAAAGTTACTTGTCGTGGTGCTCCTTGTGATCTATAGAGATACCAACACCAACCGCAACTCGGTTGGGAATAATTAAAATTGTGTTAGGGAAATGAAAGTGCATCCAAAACCGCAATTTCTCCTAGTGATACATGCTCCTCTAGCGCACATGCACGAGCGTACATGCGGTCGCTATAAATGATCCTCCTCCCACATAATTTAAACATCGCAGTACGTACATACATACATCGCTTCGTATTTCGCGTAATCATTGTTTATGTGTTTTGCATGATTTGTGCGAATGAAAGTTCATATATCACGTGTCTTTCAGATACGCGGATTGTAATATACAGGGTGTTTCAGACCACTCGTCCACTATCTCGAGACGTTAGATTATTATAGTAGAAAATAATATTGTAAATACTACAAGGCTATATGGTAAGTATGAGCATCATGTATCGTACATAGTAAAATATTACATTATACTGGGTACAATAAAAAAATTTAACAGTTATTATCAAATATAGTCAGTGCTACTAGACATTTTTTTCACATTTACTAACATGTATGCTCAAATTAATAATACAAATATAGTACACCAACTTTACCATACGAGTTAATAAAAACTATTCACAGAAATTTACTATACAGATATTGTCACCGGTAATATAAAATATGATTGTCCCTATAGGAGCTATAAAATATATTAAAGTATACTATATTTATGTTAAAGAGTACAATCTATTTCTCTCAGTGTATGTTGCATCAGGAATGCGAATATAAAACAGCATCATTCCCAAGAAGTTTTTCTCGTTTGCGCAAAATTAGCAATTTTCAAGTTACGTTTCAGAACCCCTGCGAAAGTAGGTAGTTTTTTTTTTTTTAGAAAAATTTGAGTACCTACCATAGAAATTATTATTAGCATTATTATCGTTGTTATTAGCATCGTTAAAATAACTTTTTTTAAGCAATGGCTTTACAAATTGTATCTCAAGCACCATTCAGTGAATATCTTTATTAATACTTTCGCTAATTAGTTTAGTGGGTTCTCGAAAATAGGATTGTAATATAACTAACGGGTTAGAAATTAACGGAAGTATTGTTAGGAGCTTGACTAGAAGATATTTCCAGACCAATTTTCGATTTCTCTGTAGCTAATAACTGTTATATCAATGAATAACTATTATAAAAACAAGCATGTAAAATATTAGATGTGTTTTTTAGTACTCATCCAAAATGTTCTTATGTAGATAGATATCTCTTTTACAAATTTTCGTTACGTTGGTAATTGTTTGAACAAATTTATCGGTTTAACACCTAAAATGAAATAAGAATCATTTATTTTGAAAGAATATTTTATTCAAAAATCAAAAACACAGACGACCGAAATTGAATGATTAAGCACCACCCGGAAATCCACAACAAAACGAACAGGCACAATCGTGACGTTCCCACGTTCATTGAACAGCTAATAAACGGAATTATTCTCATGGCATCAAACAGACGCATTATGGAGAACACAAATTCCGCGATTATGCAATTACTACATATAGGTAGTGTTTACAACGGTGGATCAGTGTTTGCAGCGTATAGAACTTATTCTAAACGTACCGACACATACAGAGAAAAGACGAGCACATTTAATGATCATTACAATCTAGCTGTGTAGTATTGCGTGTAATTTACCAATCGATCTCTTATGTAATTATCGTTGGTATTACCGGAAAACGTTTTAAACTATTACATAGTTGAGGTTTAGAATATTAATGGTAGTGATGGGTAATAATTGTAATAAATAACAACTACGTCGCTTATTAAAATAACACAGAGCTTTATCTGGATTAGAAAGGATTTATTAGGACATTAAAGTCTTATAATTTATTACGATGCACCATATTGTATTATTTGTTAATAATGGCAGAGAATCTTCAGTAATTGTAGTGTATAAATTTTAATAGATGAATACAATCAGTATTTTTCGATTGTCATCGCCTTGGTTATTTTAATCGTTAGTACTATTGCCTAGCGTGATATAAATTATGAAAGTGATAAGTAATCATAAGTAATCATCCGGCATTTATTTCAAATTCAACGTTTCATTCATTCCTCTTTAACCCTGCATAGAATTTTATTTTTTCTTCTTGTTTTTAGTTGTCAGGGATAATTGAAAACAAAACATACCTACCGTGTCAAAAGTTTGTTTATAAAATTTTTGTTAACAATACAATAATTATTCTACTATAATAAAATTACAAATCTGTATACATTAGAAAAACTATCACAGAGAAAGGAAACTCAACTACAAAAGATTTGCTGTTCATTTATTTAAATTATTCTATTATATAACGTGAGAGGAGCATAGAAAGTTGACCCTTCTGTACTGAAATTGACCTTTATCAATACATAATGCCAATAAAAAAGGCAATCAAGCCATATTCATTACAGTATTTCCCAGTCATAAAGATTAATTATCATTGCATAATAATATACTTAATATCAGTAATAAGCTTATATTGACAATACCTATAGAAACAGCAAATATTTACTTACGTTTGCTTATTAATTCATTTTTTTTTTAAATGCGCGTCATTTTCTTAAATTTATAGGTACCGTTGGACATACAAATTTTAACTTATTATTAACTGACAACAACCATCGATAATACCTTAAAACATTTTTATTGTTATATATTTGTATGTTTATTCAAACGTACCTACTGTGTCTATACTAACAATAAGTAGATGCAATTAGCATCCAAACAGATTTTGTAACTGTAAAAGCCTTTCTCACACTCGACCGATACTTACATAAACTTTAACTGATAGGTATTCACATGGCATATACAGGGTGTAGCAAAAGAGACAGTGCAGTTTAGAAGGGCTATTAAAATAAAACGGCGCAAGAGAAATCTTCAGGACTTGATGCATAAAACGGCATGTATGTATGTGTGTGTGATATTAGGGTGATGATAGTACACTGTGACCTGACAGATCTATTGTGTCCCCTCTTCTCGCTGTATTTACAGCTGGCCGTCCAGTCTGACTCCTTTTAAAAACTGCAGAATGTCCGAAGGCCCCAGATTAGGTAACCCTCCCTCTTCGATTTCACATGCTCCCAGGTGCAGCGCCCTTGAGTTGCACAGCGCAGCGCAGTTTGTAAGTAAATGGATGGATGTTTCATCCTGTTCCCCACAAAATCTACATTCGGCTTCCTTCGCTATTCCAAGCCTGCTTAGATGTCCGTTCAGTTTACAATGGCCTGTAAGGATCCCTGTCAATATGCGAATATTATTTTTACTCAGGTTGATGCATTCTGCAGATCTCTTCTGGTTATAGGTTCCCAGAAGCGTTTTAGCTTGCCTCAATCCCTGGAGATTCTCCCGGTATTTGGATTTTCAAAATCATATATTTGTGTTAATCACATACTATTACGAAACAATTTACTGTGGTGCACATTTTATTTATGTATGCAATGAAGCTCTTGAAACATGTATTTAAGTTTTATGTCAGTAGTACTCATTCGCGTATTTCATTACGTTTTCGTGCAATATTTACATATTAGATGAACCATGTGACAAGCATGTCCTATGTGAATATAATCAGAAATTGGCTTCGTTTATACACGGAAAAAAGAAATTGTTAAATCAATATAACATTCATTGACACACACAGGTGGCTTGTTTATATATGAGCCAACCAATATTTACTTCCTTGAAATAACTTACTTTGTCAGCACCAGATACTCCATTCAAATGTGTACAGCATTTGTTTAAAAAAAAGGGAATTGGATTAGTTTAAATATTTCTTAAAATTGGATACATATGCCTACATATTTGAATCACTTACCATTAACTAAACATTTTGAGTTAAAATGAACAAATGCTATTTCAACTCTGTAGTTGTGTTGCATTATATACGAAATTGTATTGAACCAAACGCAGTGTAATGTTTGAGGTAAGTAAATATTTGGACTAAATCAATCAAACTGCAAATTCGAAACAAACAAAGTAGTTTATTATTTACAGCTGTATTATGTTTATCAGCTCATTTTATGTTAATAATGACGTGTGGGACTATCTTTATTTTAGATTCGAAGCGGACAAAACGTTGTCTGTCAGACATCCAATTTACGCAGAATATGGATTATCACCAGTGTGAAATAAGAGAAGCGCCATGTTTATGACAATTTACGTATTTCCTGATATATATAACGAGAAAAATTGTAAATTGCTAATTTCAACAATAATTTTAGTTAGTTTAATATAGCTCACTTTGTTAAGTGAACAGTATTTACTGTTCAAATGAAATAATTCATTACATTTTTTTTTTTTTGTTAGATTGATTATAATGTTGGTTAGTTCAACATACATACATATGTAAATTTTCTTGTTAAGTTCACCATGAATCACAATACTTTAAAATTGTTATTCGAAATGGTTTTTCAGTGTTAAATAAAACTACCACTAATTTGGTGTTAAGAATTAATTGGTTAATAGAAAGCGATATAAGTTTTTGATTCCAAACAATGATAATTATTTAAATGAAATCTTAATTTTCTTGAATTTAACGTTAAATAAACATTTGTTTCATTCAACAAGTTTTCGGCTGAAATGACTACTACGAATATTTTACAAAAACTTTTCATTTTCATCAAAAAATACTATATCGTCATTGCTGCTTTTGGAGCTTAATTTTATAATTCCGTTGATAAGATTTCACAAAAGGTGAACTAGTGAACCTTTTTATCGATGTAATATTTGACAAAGTAGTCCAAATTTGGTCATTAAAATTTGTTGTACTAAACAATTGAAGTGATTCTATTTAAGATACATATACTACAAAACCATAATTTTGCATTTTTGAACAAATACTATGTATTTTTTACAAAAATGTATTTATTATTGGCACATTTGTAAAATCCATTGAGTGCTGTAGATCGCTGCTTTCCGTTTCAACAGAACTTAACTTTAGGGGATCAAATCTACCCTCGAAAATTTAATAAAACAATTGATTCGTCCTTTGAATTCTTCAAAATTTGTTCAAATCGATGAGTGGCAGTCTGAGCGCTTCTCATGTTAGTTAATTATAATTATATTAAGTTTGTTTATTTTATCATCAGCATTATGCAGCGACAGGTATGCAGTATTTTTCTGTTCGATTTCGCTTGCCGTGACTTTTATGATGCTAAATGACTGTACGATTTGAATTTTGGAATTTACAACTTGCCCAAACTTGCCGCAAGTTGTCATGCAGCGTGGAGAGTCTTCCACTTAGGGAGCAGATTTTCGACGTAAAAATGTGCGTGTCTTTGGAAAAAGGGGAATAAGCAGTTTATTTTTGGTGACCGTTTCGAATAAGGAGCTCTGATTTGGCGACTTATATGCACATTAACGAAAAAAGGGAGAATGCACATTAACGAAAGAACGTTTCGTTAACACCAAAATGCTATTTCTAGGTTATGTGTGTCATGGTTTTGACATTTCTGGCAATCAGTAGTGGTGCAGTAAAAATAAAAATTACTAAAAGTAACCAATAACCTATTGTACTTATTGTTAGTTATAAATACATTGTAGAAAGTGAATTTAAAATTGCAAAGTGGAATTAGAGTAGGCTGCAGCCGCTGTGTTGAGACCAATTCCAAGGGATATTATATATAATGGTGCTCTGGATCTGTGCTTGACAGTGGATGGTGTAACTACAGGCTTTGCTAATGGTCTAGAGATGTAAAGAGAAATAGAGCAATGAATAAAAATCTTCTTATGAATATGAAAACGATATAAATCATTGTTTAGAACAAATCAGTACTTGGATAGAATTATAGAATATCATATATTAAAAATGGCATCAGAAACAGATTGTGGCAATGTTAGTTAAACGAGAATGTAGTAGGTGGTAGCATATGGCTTTTAACTCAAATGAAGTAAGAATATAAGAACAAAAGGATTGTAAAATATTTGGCCACAATAGTTGATGATAATAGAAACTTCGAACCACATTTAGAAAAGGTTGTGGAAAAAGAAATGCTAGGAATTGTGAGAGGTTAATCTAGGAGCACCGAAAAAATTGTGCTTTATAACGCTACAGTGCAAACTATCTACATCATAGGAGTCTGTTAGCCAGCATACAAAGAAAAATGCTTTTTACATCTGTATTCAGAACTGCATCGTTTAAAGCCTTGCAAATTATTACAGAAGCGATTCCCATTGACCTTTCAGTCGTAGAAAGAATATACAGGGTTGCGATAAAGTGTTGAATCAACCCAAACAAATGTCTTTATAACGGAAACGATGGTATTGATGAAACTTTACAGATCAGTGTAACGAAATCTATATATATCTGATTTCGATTTTGTTGTTGTTACTGCACTTCTGGTTCAACCAGACACTTCCTCCACTTTTCTTATTTAAATGAGACAGTCTGTATATTTTCACAAACTATAATAGACCATGATTTTCCGAATTCGTCCATACCGGTTTTACCACCATTATCTATAAATAGTGGAGAGATTATGCATGGTTTAGTTTTTATATTATATACGTTGGAGTAAAAACTATGCACTAAGATAAGCATAAACAACTTGATTTTTTATTTATTAATGAAAGTAAAGGTTGACGAACTATCAAGTTTATCTAATTCGCGCCCATTTATTTACTAATTGTACGGATGAAAATCGTGCATTTAGATGAAAGAGACCGAATTGAAATTATAATGATGATCGGGTTCGGTAATCGTGTTAGTACTCATGAAGAAGTGTGTCATCTTTTTAATGCGTTGCATCCCGAAAGAGTTTGTATAGCACATTCAGCTGTTAGTAAAACACTAAAACGTTTAACGTAACGGGAACGATTAATAATTTGTCATAAACAAGAAGACCCCAACCGCAATTAACTAAGGTATTAGAGTAAACATTGCTATGGAATTAGAAGAACCACCTCAAACTTCCACCACAACGTTGGAACTAAAACTATAGTATAAGTCGTCATTCTGTAGGAAAAATATTGAAGAGAGAAAAGTACCATCCGTATAATCTACACTTGATTCAAGAATTGTCAGACGATGATTTTGACTGATGCACGTCTGGAGTTTTGGGGAAGAATGTTGGAAATTTGTAATGCTGACGAATATTTTGCAACTAATGTGGTATTTTCTGACGAGACAACTTTCTGTTTAAACAGAACAGTTTATCGCCATAATCCAAGGTACTGGTCGAATGAGAATCCTCACTGGATTTATGAAATCCATACGCAACGTCCTCAAAAGTTGAATTTTTGCATGGGAATTGTAGAAAACTATTACCCTGTTTTCTACAACTCTCTATAGAAGGACACTTGAATGGGGAAAATTATTTGGATCTCTTGACTAACTAAATTATTCCTGCACTTCAACACAATGAAAGTTACCTCAAAATTTATTTCGAGGTAATTTTATTTTGTCACTCTAATTAACGACTCATTTGTGAAAGGTGTTTTTCCACAATTACCGACCAATTGACCTACTGCCAGCCTTATCCAAAATTATTGAGAGATTGATCAAAAAACAGCTAATGTTTCTTCTAAAAAAAATTAAAATTATCACCCCCAGGCAGTTTGGGTTCTTGTTCAATTCAAGTACTGCCAACGCCTTCTTTTCGGTTTTCGATGAAGTATTTAACAATAATAATAATAAACACTTTACTGCAGCAGTGTCCTGGGACTTATCTAAAGCCTTTGACTGTGTCAGTCATGACATTCTAATAAAAAAGTTATTTTACTATGGGGTTCGTGGTACTCCTCTGGAATGGTTCAAATCATATCTTTTCAGTAGGGAACAGATAGTGAGAGGAAATAGTTCCTCCTCATCATGTATGGGAATTGACTATGGCGTTCCGCAAGGCTCAGTGCTTGGTCCAATACTGTTCCTTCTTTTCATCAATGACATCACCGATTTCAGTGGGAAATTTTGTCTCTTCGCAGATGACACCAGCATCACTTGGAGCAACCCAAATAGAGAGGGGCTACAAATTATTATATCTAAGGACCTAACTATCATCAAACATTGGTGTAACTCCAACTTGCCTTACAAAGGTGCACTACAGCAACCTTGTCTATTCGATAATGACACCGTCAATATGGTTCAATCTGTTAAATTCCTGGGATTTATCGTTGACGATACTCTTAAATGGTCTCACCATATCGATACTCTCTCCAAAAAATTGTCTTCTGCGTGCTTTGCAATCAAATCTGTAGCCCGGGAGCTCAATCCTTCTACTGCTCGCATTACTTATTTTGCCCTTTTTGAATCCCATCTTCGCTACGCGCTGCCATTTTGAGGCACCTGTAGTTTGTACAACTTCAATACAATTTTTAAACTGCAAAAAAGGGCAATTCGCTACACATTTCAACTGTGGACCAGAGATGACTGCCGACCATACTTTTTAAACTATAAAATGCTGACCCTCCCGGCACTCTTCATCCTGAAATCTGTCTCACTAATTCGTAAACATATTAGTGATTTACCAAAAAAGACCTTTTCATAATCACGTTACAAGACGGTTACAACATGACCTTTACTTACCTGTACCCAGTTCAGAGTTAACTAAGAACTCAATCTTCTACTATGCAATCAAGCTCTACAACCTTCTCACAATCCAACTCAAATCGATGCCAACATACGTCCAGTTTCGCAGGAAGGTAAAATCTTACCTTCTTCAGCAACCTCTTTACGCTGTTAGCGATTCTTGCGGAGAGGGATAACATTAAATTTCATTTCCTTCAAACTTTCATCTCCCCTCTTCTTTCTTTGTGCGGACAGCGCAATCTCCTGGTTTATTCTTTGACGACTAAGTGTATCTGACACTTTATATCTGTGTTTATTGTATATGTACCTTTTCAATGATTAAATTTGTTAATTACTCTGCTTTGTCCACAAAATTAATTTATAATTTTTATTTATTCATTTTTTGTGAATTTTTTGGATGCTGCTTTCTGAAATCGATAGAGGAGACGTAGAGGATTCATTCACGTTTACCAGACCTTGATCCATTAGATTTTTATTTTTTTTATCTCTCCAATACTTATATATATAATGGTGCTAAAACCAGTATGCACGAATTCGAAAAAACAAGATCTATTGTAATCTACAAAATATATGTATCGGTTGATCCGGAAGTACAGTAATAACAAAATAGAAATCAAATGTATCATATGTCGTTATATTTATCTGCAAAGTCTCATCAATATCATAGTTTCCTTTTTAAATATATTTGCTTAATTCCATACTTTATCCCAACTGTATATATCTATGAGTGACAAGGTGAAGTTAATAAGACTCGTGCCAATGCCAGAGAGAATACGCTGGATGCGTAACAAGAGAAGCTGTAAGATACCAGTGGACCAGATGACTTATAAAAGATACTAGAGTTTGCTCGAAGACCTTGACAGGCATTATAAGCGATTTGGAACAGACAAAAAGGATGAGTACACATACTGCTACACAGTCTGGACACATGGCCGACCTTATTATTATTTTGTTTTTGATGCAACAGGTAACCTAGTTTCGAAAGTTTGGCCAATTGACACTTGATAGTATTACGATATCAATGATTAAATCAATGGAATAAACTATGTAATATGATCAAAAAAATTATAAATGTATGAATAACTAAAACGATAAATTTGAAAGACAGGAAATTGTTAGAGAGGTTCCCAGACTAAGCGAAACCATGTACACCATTAAACTATGTGTTGGATAATGCAGAAAATGGCAGTGTCTAATAGAAGTTTAGTGGCTATCGGACGCGAAAGTTCCATACTACTAAGCATATTTTTTTACAAGGTGCGCATAAAGCATTAAAAGAAGGAATTGCTTCCATAATTCAAAAATATGTTTCAATATTTAAGAGTAATTTGAAATGGGCAATATTTTAAGAGAGATATCTGAGTTAACTAGTCAAAATGTGTTATAATAAATAAAATGATACTAGTTTGGTGAATTTCATGAAATTAATAACGTAAAAAATGCTATATAGCTATAAAAAAGATGCGAATTAAAAAGTCTTTACAAAATAAATAAAATATAAAAGGAAACACTTACGAAATGTTATCCAACAAAAAAAATATAAGCTGTTACTAATACTTTCCTTTGGTAGTGATGCATTATGTTTCGATTACTAAAAAAAAGTTAATTGAAACCCTTTCTAAAATTAAAATTCCTCGGAAGATAAATATCAAAACTTTATATAGGTACAGACATTTATGTACTTAGGTTTTTACAGTATAATTTCTTATCGAGTGAATTAGGTGTTGGTAAATTAAGATAACTTTCTTAACAATTAATCACGAATGATCTGACCTGAATACTTATAATGAAAAAGTAACAGGAATGAAGTGATTATAGCAAGCTACATTTTTGGGATACCAAACAAATTTCTAATAGGCATCTAATTATGTAAATACTTAGATCAACAAACAAGGAAATGTAAAAAATCACTAACGGAGAAAAATACCTTTTACTATCAAGATTCCACGAAAGAAACGACAATGTTAATAATGCTTATTATTGATTTAACTTTCTCGATGTGTAAATACTAATCTGTGCATATACCAATGGAGAACCAAAGCACCTGATATCGACCCACACCATTCATTCAAATTTCACCTTCCGAAGGATTACTTACTCCCGTACATTATGTATAACAAGAACGACACCATAATCGGCATTACTAGTTCAGCTATGACCAGATTGATAATTGGTCAACACCTGTTCCGTAGAGAAGACAACAACCAATATATGTGAGAAAAGGATCGATTAAGCGTCTGAAGTCTGATCGCGGGCATCTCCGGTTTGTGACCGTGAAAGCAACCGGCCTCGGGTCACACTCTGACCCAGATACTCCGGAAACGGTCGCTATAAATGATCCTCCTCCCACATAATTTAAACATCGCAGTACGTACATACATACATCGCTTCGTATTTCGCGTAATCATTGTTTATGTGTTTTGCATGATTTGTGCGAATGAAAGTTCATATATCACATGTCTTTCAGATACGCGGATTGTAATATACAGGGTGTTTCAGACCACTCGTCCACTATCTCGAGACGTTAGATTATTATAGTAGAAAATAATATTGTAAATACTACAAGGCTATATGGTAAGTATGAGCATCATGTATCGTACATAGTAAAATATTACATTATACTGGGTACAATAAAAAAATTTAACAGTTATTATCAAATATAGTCAGTGCTACTAGACATTTTTTTCACATTTACTAACATGTATGCTCAAATTAATAATACAAATATAGTACACCAACTTTACCATACGAGTTAATAAAAACTATTCACAGAAATTTACTATACAGATATTGTCACCGGTAATATAAAATATGATTGTCCCTATAGGAGCTATAAAATATATTAAAGTATACTATATTTATGTTAAAGAGTACAATCTATTTCTCTCAGTGTATGTTGCATCAGGAATGCGAATATAAAACAGCATCATTCCCAAGAAGTTTTTCTCGTTTGCGCAAAATTAGCAATTTTCAAGTTACGTTTCAGAACCCCTGCGAAAGTAGGTAGTTTTTTTTTTTTTTAGAAAAATTTGAGTACCTACCATAGAAATTATTATTAGCATTATTATCGTTGTTATTAGCATCGTTAAAATAACTTTTTTTAAGCAATGGCTTTACAAATTGTATCTCAAGCACCATTCAGTGAATATCTTTATTAATACTTTCGCTAATTAGTTTAGTGGGTTCTCGAAAATAGGATTGTAATATAACTAACGGGTTAGAAATTAACGGAAGTATTGTTAGGAGCTTGACTAGAAGATATTTCCAGACCAATTTTCGATTTCTCTGTAGCTAATAACTGTTATATCAATGAATAACTATTATAAAAACAAGCATGTAAAATATTAGATGTGTTTTTTAGTACTCATCCAAAATGTTCTTATGTAGATAGATATCTCTTTTACAAATTTTCGTTACGTTGGTAATTGTTTGAACAAATTTATCGGTTTAACACCTAAAATGAAATAAGAATCATTTATTTTGAAAGAATATTTTATTCAAAAATCAAAAACACAGACGACCGAAATTGAATGATTAAGCACCACCCGGAAATCCACAACAAAACGAACAGGCACAATCGTGACGTTCCCACGTTCATTGAACAGCTAATAAACGGAATTATTCTCATGGCATCAAACAGACGCATTATGGAGAACACAAATTCCGCGATTATGCAATTACTACATATAGGTAGTGTTTACAACGGTGGATCAGTGTTTGCAGCGTATAGAACTTATTCTAAACGTACCGACACATACAGAGAAAAGACGAGCACATTTAATGATCATTACAATCTAGCTGTGTAGTATTGCGTGTAATTTACCAATCGATCTCTTATGTAATTATCGTTGGTATTACCGGAAAACGTTTTAAACTATTACATAGTTGAGGTTTAGAATATTAATGGTAGTGATGGGTAATAATTGTAATAAATAACAACTACGTCGCTTATTAAAATAACACAGAGCTTTATCTGGATTAGAAAGGATTTATTAGGACATTAAAGTCTTATAATTTATTACGATGCACCATATTGTATTATTTGTTAATAATGGCAGAGAATCTTCAGTAATTGTAGTGTATAAATTTTAATAGATGAATACAATCAGTATTTTTCGATTGTCATCGCCTTGGTTATTTTAATCGTTAGTACTATTGCCTAGCGTGATATAAATTATGAAAGTGATAAGTAATCATAAGTAATCATCCGGCATTTATTTCAAATTCAACGTTTCATTCATTCCTCTTTAACCCTGCATAGAATTTTATTTTTTCTTCTTGTTTTTAGTTGTCAGGGATAATTGAAAACAAAACATACCTACCGTGTCAAAAGTTTGTTTATAAAATTTTTGTTAACAATACAATAATTATTCTACTATAATAAAATTACAAATCTGTATACATTAGAAAAACTATCACAGAGAAAGGAAACTCAACTACAAAAGATTTGCTGTTCATTTATTTAAATTATTCTATTATATAACGTGAGAGGAGCATAGAAAGTTGACCCTTCTGTACTGAAATTGACCTTTATCAATACATAATGCCAATAAAAAAGGCAATCAAGCCATATTCATTACAGTATTTCCCAGTCATAAAGATTAATTATCATTGCATAATAATATACTTAATATCAGTAATAAGCTTATATTGACAATACCTATAGAAACAGCAAATATTTACTTACGTTTGCTTATTAATTCATTTTTTTTTTAAATGCGCGTCATTTTCTTAAATTTATAGGTACCGTTGGACATACAAATTTTAACTTATTATTAACTGACAACAACCATCGATAATACCTTAAAACATTTTTATTGTTATATATTTGTATGTTTATTCAAACGTACCTACTGTGTCTATACTAACAATAAGTAGATGCAATTAGCATCCAAACAGATTTTGTAACTGTAAAAGCCTTTCTCACACTCGACCGATACTTACATAAACTTTAACTGATAGGTATTCACATGGCATATACAGGGTGTAGCAAAAGAGACAGTGCAGTTTAGAAGGGCTATTAAAATAAAACGGCGCAAGAGAAATCTTCAGGACTTGATGCATAAAACGGCATGTATGTATGTGTGTGTGATATTAGGGTGATGATAGTACACTGTGACCTGACAGATCTATTGTGTCCCCTCTTCTCGCTGTATTTACAGCTGGCCGTCCAGTCTGACTCCTTTTAAAAACTGCAGAATGTCCGAAGGCCCCAGATTAGGTAACCCTCCCTCTTCGATTTCACATGCTCCCAGGTGCAGCGCCCTTGAGTTGCACAGCGCAGCGCAGTTTGTAAGTAAATGGATGGATGTTTCATCCTGTTCCCCACAAAATCTACATTCGGCTTCCTTCGCTATTCCAAGCCTGCTTAGATGTCCGTTCAGTTTACAATGGCCTGTAAGGATCCCTGTCAATATGCGAATATTATTTTTACTCAGGTTGATGCATTCTGCAGATCTCTTCTGGTTATAGGTTCCCAGAAGCGTTTTAGCTTGCCTCAATCCCTGGAGATTCTCCCGGTATTTGGATTTTCAAAATCATATATTTGTGTTAATCACATACTATTACGAAACAATTTACTGTGGTGCACATTTTATTTATGTATGCAATGAAGCTCTTGAAACATGTATTTAAGTTTTATGTCAGTAGTACTCATTCGCGTATTTCATTACGTTTTCGTGCAATATTTACATATTAGATGAACCATGTGACAAGCATGTCCTATGTGAATATAATCAGAAATTGGCTTCGTTTATACACGGAAAAAAGAAATTGTTAAATCAATATAACATTCATTGACACACACAGGTGGCTTGTTTATATATGAGCCAACCAATATTTACTTCCTTGAAATAACTTACTTTGTCAGCACCAGATACTCCATTCAAATGTGTACAGCATTTGTTTAAAAAAAAGGGAATTGGATTAGTTTAAATATTTCTTAAAATTGGATACATATGCCTACATATTTGAATCACTTACCATTAACTAAACATTTTGAGTTAAAATGAACAAATGCTATTTCAACTCTGTAGTTGTGTTGCATTATATACGAAATTGTATTGAACCAAACGCAGTGTAATGTTTGAGGTAAGTAAATATTTGGACTAAATCAATCAAACTGCAAATTCGAAACAAACAAAGTAGTTTATTATTTACAGCTGTATTATGTTTATCAGCTCATTTTATGTTAATAATGACGTGTGGGACTATCTTTATTTTAGATTCGAAGCGGACAAAACGTTGTCTGTCAGACATCCAATTTACGCAGAATATGGATTATCACCAGTGTGAAATAAGAGAAGCGCCATGTTTATGACAATTTACGTATTTCCTGATATATATAACGAGAAAAATTGTAAATTGCTAATTTCAACAATAATTTTAGTTAGTTTAATATAGCTCACTTTGTTAAGTGAACAGTATTTACTGTTCAAATGAAATAATTCATTACATTTTTTTTTTTTTGTTAGATTGATTATAATGTTGGTTAGTTCAACATACATACATATGTAAATTTTCTTGTTAAGTTCACCATGAATCACAATACTTTAAAATTGTTATTCGAAATGGTTTTTCAGTGTTAAATAAAACTACCACTAATTTGGTGTTAAGAATTAATTGGTTAATAGAAAGCGATATAAGTTTTTGATTCCAAACAATGATAATTATTTAAATGAAATCTTAATTTTCTTGAATTTAACGTTAAATAAACATTTGTTTCATTCAACAAGTTTTCGGCTGAAATGACTACTACGAATATTTTACAAAAACTTTTCATTTTCATCAAAAAATACTATATCGTCATTGCTGCTTTTGGAGCTTAATTTTATAATTCCGTTGATAAGATTTCACAAAAGGTGAACTAGTGAACCTTTTTATCGATGTAATATTTGACAAAGTAGTCCAAATTTGGTCATTAAAATTTGTTGTACTAAACAATTGAAGTGATTCTATTTAAGATACATATACTACAAAACCATAATTTTGCATTTTTGAACAAATACTATGTATTTTTTACAAAAATGTATTTATTATTGGCACATTTGTAAAATCCATTGAGTGCTGTAGATCGCTGCTTTCCGTTTCAACAGAACTTAACTTTAGGGGATCAAATCTACCCTCGAAAATTTAATAAAACAATTGATTCGTCCTTTGAATTCTTCAAAATTTGTTCAAATCGATGAGTGGCAGTCTGAGCGCTTCTCATGTTAGTTAATTATAATTATATTAAGTTTGTTTATTTTATCATCAGCATTATGCAGCGACAGGTATGCAGTATTTTTCTGTTCGATTTCGCTTGCCGTGACTTTTATGATGCTAAATGACTGTACGATTTGAATTTTGGAATTTACAACTTGCCCAAACTTGCCGCAAGTTGTCATGCAGCGTGGAGAGTCTTCCACTTAGGGAGCAGATTTTCGACGTAAAAATGTGCGTGTCTTTGGAAAAAGGGGAATAAGCAGTTTATTTTTGGTGACCGTTTCGAATAAGGAGCTCTGATTTGGCGACTTATATGCACATTAACGAAAAAAGGGAGAATGCACATTAACGAAAGAACGTTTCGTTAACACCAAAATGCTATTTCTAGGTTATGTGTGTCATGGTTTTGACATTTCTGGCAATCAGTAGTGGTGCAGTAAAAATAAAAATTACTAAAAGTAACCAATAACCTATTGTACTTATTGTTAGTTATAAATACATTGTAGAAAGTGAATTTAAAATTGCAAAGTGGAATTAGAGTAGGCTGCAGCCGCTGTGTTGAGACCAATTCCAAGGGATATTATATATAATGGTGCTCTGGATCTGTGCTTGACAGTGGATGGTGTAACTACAGGCTTTGCTAATGGTCTAGAGATGTAAAGAGAAATAGAGCAATGAATAAAAATCTTCTTATGAATATGAAAACGATATAAATCATTGTTTAGAACAAATCAGTACTTGGATAGAATTATAGAATATCATATATTAAAAATGGCATCAGAAACAGATTGTGGCAATGTTAGTTAAACGAGAATGTAGTAGGTGGTAGCATATGGCTTTTAACTCAAATGAAGTAAGAATATAAGAACAAAAGGATTGTAAAATATTTGGCCACAATAGTTGATGATAATAGAAACTTCGAACCACATTTAGAAAAGGTTGTGGAAAAAGAAATGCTAGGAATTGTGAGAGGTTAATCTAGGAGCACCGAAAAAATTGTGCTTTATAACGCTACAGTGCAAACTATCTACATCATAGGAGTCTGTTAGCCAGCATACAAAGAAAAATGCTTTTTACATCTGTATTCAGAACTGCATCGTTTAAAGCCTTGCAAATTATTACAGAAGCGATTCCCATTGACCTTTCAGTCGTAGAAAGAATATACAGGGTTGCGATAAAGTGTTGAATCAACCCAAACAAATGTCTTTATAACGGAAACGATGGTATTGATGAAACTTTACAGATCAGTGTAACGAAATCTATATATATCTGATTTCGATTTTGTTGTTGTTACTGCACTTCTGGTTCAACCAGACACTTCCTCCACTTTTCTTATTTAAATGAGACAGTCTGTATATTTTCACAAACTATAATAGACCATGATTTTCCGAATTCGTCCATACCGGTTTTACCACCATTATCTATAAATAGTGGAGAGATTATGCATGGTTTAGTTTTTATATTATATACGTTGGAGTAAAAACTATGCACTAAGATAAGCATAAACAACTTGATTTTTTATTTATTAATGAAAGTAAAGGTTGACGAACTATCAAGTTTATCTAATTCGCGCCCATTTATTTACTAATTGTACGGATGAAAATCGTGCATTTAGATGAAAGAGACCGAATTGAAATTATAATGATGATCGGGTTCGGTAATCGTGTTAGTACTCATGAAGAAGTGTGTCATCTTTTTAATGCGTTGCATCCCGAAAGAGTTTGTATAGCACATTCAGCTGTTAGTAAAACACTAAAACGTTTAACGTAACGGGAACGATTAATAATTTGTCATAAACAAGAAGACCCCAACCGCAATTAACTAAGGTATTAGAGTAAACATTGCTATGGAATTAGAAGAACCACCTCAAACTTCCACCACAACGTTGGAACTAAAACTATAGTATAAGTCGTCATTCTGTAGGAAAAATATTGAAGAGAGAAAAGTACCATCCGTATAATCTACACTTGATTCAAGAATTGTCAGACGATGATTTTGACTGATGCACGTCTGGAGTTTTGGGGAAGAATGTTGGAAATTTGTAATGCTGACGAATATTTTGCAACTAATGTGGTATTTTCTGACGAGACAACTTTCTGTTTAAACAGAACAGTTTATCGCCATAATCCAAGGTACTGGTCGAATGAGAATCCTCACTGGATTTATGAAATCCATACGCAACGTCCTCAAAAGTTGAATTTTTGCATGGGAATTGTAGAAAACTATTACCCTGTTTTCTACAACTCTCTATAGAAGGACACTTGAATGGGGAAAATTATTTGGATCTCTTGACTAACTAAATTATTCCTGCACTTCAACACAATGAAAGTTACCTCAAAATTTATTTCGAGGTAATTTTATTTTGTCACTCTAATTAACGACTCATTTGTGAAAGGTGTTTTTCCACAATTACCGACCAATTGACCTACTGCCAGCCTTATCCAAAATTATTGAGAGATTGATCAAAAAACAGCTAATGTTTCTTCTAAAAAAAATTAAAATTATCACCCCCAGGCAGTTTGGGTTCTTGTTCAATTCAAGTACTGCCAACGCCTTCTTTTCGGTTTTCGATGAAGTATTTAACAATAATAATAATAAACACTTTACTGCAGCAGTGTCCTGGGACTTATCTAAAGCCTTTGACTGTGTCAGTCATGACATTCTAATAAAAAAGTTATTTTACTATGGGGTTCGTGGTACTCCTCTGGAATGGTTCAAATCATATCTTTTCAGTAGGGAACAGATAGTGAGAGGAAATAGTTCCTCCTCATCATGTATGGGAATTGACTATGGCGTTCCGCAAGGCTCAGTGCTTGGTCCAATACTGTTCCTTCTTTTCATCAATGACATCACCGATTTCAGTGGGAAATTTTGTCTCTTCGCAGATGACACCAGCATCACTTGGAGCAACCCAAATAGAGAGGGGCTACAAATTATTATATCTAAGGACCTAACTATCATCAAACATTGGTGTAACTCCAACTTGCCTTACAAAGGTGCACTACAGCAACCTTGTCTATTCGATAATGACACCGTCAATATGGTTCAATCTGTTAAATTCCTGGGATTTATCGTTGACGATACTCTTAAATGGTCTCACCATATCGATACTCTCTCCAAAAAATTGTCTTCTGCGTGCTTTGCAATCAAATCTGTAGCCCGGGAGCTCAATCCTTCTACTGCTCGCATTACTTATTTTGCCCTTTTTGAATCCCATCTTCGCTACGCGCTGCCATTTTGAGGCACCTGTAGTTTGTACAACTTCAATACAATTTTTAAACTGCAAAAAAGGGCAATTCGCTACACATTTCAACTGTGGACCAGAGATGACTGCCGACCATACTTTTTAAACTATAAAATGCTGACCCTCCCGGCACTCTTCATCCTGAAATCTGTCTCACTAATTCGTAAACATATTAGTGATTTACCAAAAAAGACCTTTTCATAATCACGTTACAAGACGGTTACAACATGACCTTTACTTACCTGTACCCAGTTCAGAGTTAACTAAGAACTCAATCTTCTACTATGCAATCAAGCTCTACAACCTTCTCACAATCCAACTCAAATCGATGCCAACATACGTCCAGTTTCGCAGGAAGGTAAAATCTTACCTTCTTCAGCAACCTCTTTACGCTGTTAGCGATTCTTGCGGAGAGGGATAACATTAAATTTCATTTCCTTCAAACTTTCATCTCCCCTCTTCTTTCTTTGTGCGGACAGCGCAATCTCCTGGTTTATTCTTTGACGACTAAGTGTATCTGACACTTTATATCTGTGTTTATTGTATATGTACCTTTTCAATGATTAAATTTGTTAATTACTCTGCTTTGTCCACAAAATTAATTTATAATTTTTATTTATTCATTTTTTGTGAATTTTTTGGATGCTGCTTTCTGAAATCGATAGAGGAGACGTAGAGGATTCATTCACGTTTACCAGACCTTGATCCATTAGATTTTTATTTTTTTTATCTCTCCAATACTTATATATATAATGGTGCTAAAACCAGTATGCACGAATTCGAAAAAACAAGATCTATTGTAATCTACAAAATATATGTATCGGTTGATCCGGAAGTACAGTAATAACAAAATAGAAATCAAATGTATCATATGTCGTTATATTTATCTGCAAAGTCTCATCAATATCATAGTTTCCTTTTTAAATATATTTGCTTAATTCCATACTTTATCCCAACTGTATATATCTATGAGTGACAAGGTGAAGTTAATAAGACTCGTGCCAATGCCAGAGAGAATACGCTGGATGCGTAACAAGAGAAGCTGTAAGATACCAGTGGACCAGATGACTTATAAAAGATACTAGAGTTTGCTCGAAGACCTTGACAGGCATTATAAGCGATTTGGAACAGACAAAAAGGATGAGTACACATACTGCTACACAGTCTGGACACATGGCCGACCTTATTATTATTTTGTTTTTGATGCAACAGGTAACCTAGTTTCGAAAGTTTGGCCAATTGACACTTGATAGTATTACGATATCAATGATTAAATCAATGGAATAAACTATGTAATATGATCAAAAAAATTATAAATGTATGAATAACTAAAACGATAAATTTGAAAGACAGGAAATTGTTAGAGAGGTTCCCAGACTAAGCGAAACCATGTACACCATTAAACTATGTGTTGGATAATGCAGAAAATGGCAGTGTCTAATAGAAGTTTAGTGGCTATCGGACGCGAAAGTTCCATACTACTAAGCATATTTTTTTACAAGGTGCGCATAAAGCATTAAAAGAAGGAATTGCTTCCATAATTCAAAAATATGTTTCAATATTTAAGAGTAATTTGAAATGGGCAATATTTTAAGAGAGATATCTGAGTTAACTAGTCAAAATGTGTTATAATAAATAAAATGATACTAGTTTGGTGAATTTCATGAAATTAATAACGTAAAAAATGCTATATAGCTATAAAAAAGATGCGAATTAAAAAGTCTTTACAAAATAAATAAAATATAAAAGGAAACACTTACGAAATGTTATCCAACAAAAAAAATATAAGCTGTTACTAATACTTTCCTTTGGTAGTGATGCATTATGTTTCGATTACTAAAAAAAAGTTAATTGAAACCCTTTCTAAAATTAAAATTCCTCGGAAGATAAATATCAAAACTTTATATAGGTACAGACATTTATGTACTTAGGTTTTTACAGTATAATTTCTTATCGAGTGAATTAGGTGTTGGTAAATTAAGATAACTTTCTTAACAATTAATCACGAATGATCTGACCTGAATACTTATAATGAAAAAGTAACAGGAATGAAGTGATTATAGCAAGCTACATTTTTGGGATACCAAACAAATTTCTAATAGGCATCTAATTATGTAAATACTTAGATCAACAAACAAGGAAATGTAAAAAATCACTAACGGAGAAAAATACCTTTTACTATCAAGATTCCACGAAAGAAACGACAATGTTAATAATGCTTATTATTGATTTAACTTTCTCGATGTGTAAATACTAATCTGTGCATATACCAATGGAGAACCAAAGCACCTGATATCGACCCACACCATTCATTCAAATTTCACCTTCCGAAGGATTACTTACTCCCGTACATTATGTATAACAAGAACGACACCATAATCGGCATTACTAGTTCAGCTATGACCAGATTGATAATTGGTCAACACCTGTTCCGTAGAGAAGACAACAACCAATATATGTGAGAAAAGGATCGATTAAGCGTCTGAAGTCTGATCGCGGGCATCTCCGGTTTGTGACCGTGAAAGCAACCGGCCTCGGGTCACACTCTGACCCAGATACTCCGGAAACGTCGGCGAGCAATCCGGGACAATTGAATGCCAGACGAGCATACGCCTCGAAAACTATCGAACCGTTAACGTATCGACGAACCAGTAGGCTATGACAACATCAAATTGTCTCCGAGCAGTAATTAATAGTATTTGTATGTGCCAATTAGTAACAGCAAATAAAGCACACAAAACCAATAAACCCACATACGCGATATTCGCCTAAAATACTGAAATATTAATTAATTTTGACTAAGATCAACATTAAAGTACGGGCTGTCCCATCTTGGAGACTTTGGCGGGGTATTTCAATTATTAATAAACATAGAGGGTAGTGGTTTCCGTGACAGGCGTTCTACTTTTTTGTGCAGGGTAAAATAAAAAAAATTTAATTTTCGAACACCTCTAGCATCTCAGTTGCAATGTAGTAAAAATGGCGTGCCTTATACAGTACGGGCTGTCCCATCTTGGAGACTTTGGCGGGGTATTTCAATTATTAATAAACATAGAGGGTAGTGGTTTCCGTGACAGGCGTTCTACTTTTTTGTGCAGGGTAAAATAAAAAAAATTTAATTTTCGAACACCTCTAGCATCTCAGTTGCAATGTAGTAAAAATGGCGTGCCTTATACAGTTCATTTTGCATAAAATCCCATAAAAACAAATCCAATGAGTGGGGTGGGGAAATATTTCACAAGCGCGTTTGTACCTATCGATCTATGAGGAGTTATTATCTAGAAACCGCTTTAATAACATAGTAGTGTGGCTGGGGACACCGTCTTGTTGGAGATAAATAAATTGTAATAGGCCAACGGAACATTTTCCAGCAATTCGGGAATAAGTCTCCCAGGAATTTCCCCCTTCATACATTCTGTAAACCATGTGTCCACCCAAAATGAAACATGACGCCGAAGTGTTCTTGTTTTGCCCTTTCAAATATTAAATGGTGATTTTCTGCTGACTAATGCCTCGTATTGTATAATTAAAAACTTCCGAAAAATAACATTCGTCAGACTAGATAACAAAATTCGTTTTGGTTGCGATTTCTTCGGATACCATTAGCAAAAGGTTACTCGAGACTCGGCATCTCTGTGGTGCAAATGTTGAACTATTTGAAATTTATATAGATGATACTTAAATATTTTTAGAATTCTTTGGGCGTCAGATTTTGCTATACCAACTTCTTCTATTTTTCTACAGACAATCTAATTCGCGGCTTCTGTGTGGAATAACACATCTACTTATTTATTCTTTATTTTCCCTGTCTTGTTTCATGTATATTTTGGGACACGCGCTGAATAAAATAGCCACCTTGAACTAGATTTTTTTTCAAACGAATAAAAATGTCTAGAAAAGGCTTTCCTTTTGGATACCTAATATGAACGGTCCCTAAATATGAAAATCAGATATTACCCTAATGGTAACACTTTAATCATTTTACCTCAGCATATCATATTTTTCAACGTTCCCGTAAACGGCCATTATGGACAAATAAACAAGCAAAGAGTACGGAAAAAACACCATAACAAGAATAATTCACAACAAACAAGAAATCTTCCCTTGTTTGCCTATAATAACTAAACTAATGGCCTAACTATTACACATATATTGAATTCTAAAAAATATCAAATCGTGAACTTATTTGTGAAAATAAATATAAACAGCTATACCTATATTTTTAAAATCGCCAAATTATGCTTAATCGAAATAGAAATTATATTCTACCCCGTATATTATTATACACACACCACTCCATAAGGCCCACCACTCTTTTTTATGAAGGATTGTTTTCATATACCTAACATATATTCGTGGTATAGTTTCTTATCAATCATTAAATTAAGGTTATTAAATGATTGAGCTAATAATTTTAGCGCAATTTTTTGGTGCATTCATATTTCTTCTGTAAAACCAACATCGTTGATCAATTCAAATAACAATACAAAGCAATTACAACAACTGGATGATCGATTCAACGCATTATGATAATGACGTCAACAACAAAGCATATACAATTTTTTTTTTTTTATTATTAAGTTAACCACACTTTAACATTTTTATGCTTTAATTTAATCGAGAAATCGTGTTCATACGTTACGAAACATTGGTGAATACAATAATCGATTTGGTATTGGTGTGATTCTTCGTATAAGTAATGATATCCTTGGATTAATTACCATATTAAAAGTAGTAACTAGAGCGACGTTGCCCTTATATGTATATGTATATTTTGCAATTAAAAGACATACTTTCCAATAATAGCAAAAAGGCATGAACAATATGTGAAGTATTTGCCATAGCTGGCTAACGAATTAGAAACCTTAATGCAATATTTATTTTTACTCAAATTCAAAGGAAAAAGCATTTAAGTTTTTCTTATAAAGCAATTTTTATGAATTTATATTTTGTATTTCACATAAGTAAAATATAAACTTTTTAATAGCTAGCTTTTAATAGTTATACTGGTATGCTATCATACCCATTGCTCTCATCTTTACTTGGTTTATTTTGCAACATTTTGTTTTGCTTTCGATTTCGATCATTTGCACGTCATAGAACGAAACTTATTACAAATGCAGCAACTAACTCCATAACTAATAAATAATAAGTAGTATGTAGTGGTATGTCATTACTGGGGTTTCAAACGGCAGAGTATATTTTAATAACACATAAAAAGTAATCTTAATCTATAAAACGGAGCTTTTAAAAATTATGCACACCTTTCCAAAATTAATTGATTTACAATTAAAGTAAATTAGATTAACTTGGGGTAACTATAGGTGTCTAATTTCCCGGGGTTTTTTATATGTATTAAGAATTTCTTCCTCTTCTAGGCAGAATCTGCAACTAGCGCATCTTTCGTCGCTTATGGTATGCATATGCCTATTTGTCCTACCATAGTTTTAACAGTCTTCCTGTCTTTATTCAATTGATCTTTCGTATGTTCAAGCCTTCGTTCTATTTTGCCATTGTTTGGGCTGGTAATTTTTGCTTTTTGGGCTTACTGTGTATCAATTCGTTGATAGACTTGTGATGTCAAAAATAGACCATCTGCAACGAAAACACCACCCCGCCTGGCCATATCGTCTTCTAGCCCTTGCTTGCTCTTCGTGTTTAACTTCGTAATATTTAAAATTAACCAAAATTTGTTAATTTAACACCTATCGTTTACTGGTTATAAAATCTGCTACTAGTGTGGTACTAGTTGCACAACAAATATATTGCTAAAAGCAGCTATTTTGGAAAGCTACAATAATGTTGAATTTCATATCTTACCTGGATAGCTGTCACTATATATCACAATTATTATCGTTTCCTGTATTACATACCACAATTGCGGTAAATTTGCTAATACATACACCTTTTTCTCTGTATGTAAGAAAGTGTGACCATGTATAGGTACATTCTTAATTAAAATGTTGTAGGTATGTACACATATGTAAAATAAAGAATAAAGGATTAACTATGAAACCCAGATTTCCTTGTATTTCGGAAATAGTAAAATAAGACTGGTGATACCGCAAATTACTTTGACCCTATAATTATTACGGTAGTGTGGTGATCACCACCACGTTTTAAAGGTTTCATATTGATAGAAAATGTTCAAGCCACATTTAGATATCCCAAAATGAATTACAATTAATAAAGTTCCAGTGGCAAAATAACATAATACTTAAATCGGTTATAGCATTATTAATGATTAATTTGTGAATACTAATAACTTTACTGATTTATTTGGAATGTACACTTGAATATCAGTGTTTAATACAAACATCTAAAATAGCGTGTTGTTAACGATCTTAAGTTGTTTATGCCAACACAAGTATAAGCTAATTTACATATACGAATATTGACAATTAAATCCAACATTTCCTAGAAATATAAGTTTATCGTAATGAACTACTTTAGAAATCTAGTTTACGCAATTTAGCAAAAGATTTTGTTAATTAAGTAATACAATTATTTAATAAATATATACATATATAGAATATAAATATACAATGCTGTAGTAACATAATAATGTAACTAATACTAGTGCTGCCAAATATTAGAAACCGATAAATGAATCGGTTTCCCCCCAACCAATTCCACTACAACTGGTTAACCGGTTGGCAGAAAAACATTTTAGAATCCGATTTTAAAAGCCATTTTAAATACAAAATACTGTGAATTAAGAACACTTTAAACCCATAACCTACTTTTATAGTAGCCTTGTTTATGACGTGATTGCCAAAGGGCAGAATATACCCTTTTCGTTCTAACCCTCAGATTCCGCAAGTGGGGAGGGATAGTAGTAGGGGCGGCAAAAAAATCTGATCCACGCTAATTTGATACGCCTAGACATAATACAAAGTGGTGATTTACAATACTTGATGGATGCTACAAATGTGCCAAGCTTAAATCTTATTGGTGAGTGTCACCTCGTAAGATTCCCTTGTTACTTAAACACAGTAATATGTATCATTTATTCTTAAGGGCATTGAGTAACTTACAAATGATATTGTCGGTTTGTGCTGGATTGCTTGGGAAACCTTGGCATCACGCCATTTCAAGAAAACCACAGTAACTACCAATTGAACAGGGTTTACTGAAAATTAAGAATGACGTCATTTCAAACCAAATTAGAGAAGAACGCTAAAATTGTATTATTTTACCTGAAATCCGTACATGTATATATCTCTAAATAATTTGCAAGCAACATTGAACTCTATGATGAAAATGCAAACGTACATTATATATGCAAGTGTCCCAGAGTTACTACTAAAGCTTAAGGTAATCACCTTTGCTCCTGCTTTCCGAATAAAAAACATATGAGCAAATTTTTTCGTGCTATATTTTACGGTTCTTAATTTTCTTAACAAAATGTCCAAGCTTTTAAGCATGTTAATTATTCTATTATAAAAAGGTTCAGACCTTGTTAGACCTTTTTAGGCGATATTTGTCGCAGATCGTTTTTTTTTTTTTTCGAGTACTGTTAACGTTACTGCGGGCGTACTCCAGGGATCAATCTTGGGTCCAACTTTGTTCTTGGTCTATGCCAATGATTTAAGTTGTAAATTCAGACCGTTTGTTCTATCACAATTTGCGGATGATAGAAGCTGCTTTGCGATCGGTGCGTCCATTTCCGATTTTTCTCACTACTTAACTACTATTATATCTGATATGGCAGCATACTGTGAGCAAAATTGTTTGACCCTTAACCATGGCAAGACCGGTCTAGTGCGTTTTCGGACCGCGAACGATAGTCACTCTGTGTATACTCACACAAATAGTCAATCCGTGCTGGAGCTACCCGGCTACTGTTTCCTGGGTTTGATCGCGTTTCGGTCAAGGCGAAACTTTCTTCGGCATTATATGGCATGAGGGTCTTGCGTGAGCTTGTGCTCTTTAAGATCATTTTACTTTGCGTACGTGGAATCGCGACTACGGTACGGCTTGATTTTTTGGGGTTCTTCTCCGCGGATTGCAGCTTTGTTTCTGTACCAGAAGAGAATAATCCGGTGCATGGCTCGAGGGAGTATGCGCGAGTCCTGTAGACCTCTGTACATATATGAACTTTTACTGTTTTATAAACGTAACGCCAAATTGTTCACAAGAAACAGAAATATTTTTAATCGTATGCAGACGCGGGGTTTTAATAATTTGACAGTACCTTTTTATTCAATAAGCGGCCGTTGCACTTGAAGCAACGTACACCTCTTTCACAGTTTAAAGCTGCATTGACAAATTATCTGAAAAATCGTGTATTTTACTCAATAAATGAATTTCTCGAAAGTTAAAAAAACGCACAAATGGTAGCAACTGCTATATTTACTTTTTTTTTGTGTTGTCGAAGTTTTATTTATACAAAAGGCTTTTTTTAAAATGTTTTTCTTCTTCTCGGATATAGGAAGTAGGTCGCGTATTAATGCAATAGTTGATAAATGAAAATTTCCTACCAAAAGTTGGAACTGCGAGTTCGACACGAGTGCGGATGGTACAATATAGACGTCTACATATGTATGTTAGTACCTAGAAGGTGTATTCCATAACCCGGAGCTTCGCCCACCAACAATCAAAAATCAACTACAGATAAATATTTATCAGTTTTGGCATGATAATAAGTTGCATGTAAATTTTTTTTATACACTGACATGAGTTCCGAAAAGATACTTTCTATAATGAAATAGATACATTAAATTTAGCAAGGCGCTTTTAGAAATCCTTAGATACAATTGAATCAGTTCGGGGCTTACATCGGCAAAAAAAAAGGTTAACTATTAAAACTTTTTCGTAAATATTTATGATGAAAAAAAATACCACTAACTAACTAATAGACAATTAAAAAAAAAACATTTCTAGAATGTTATATATGCGTTTCTAATTTCATCGTCAATGAAAAGTCAAATATTTTTCAAACATTCTACGCATATTTCTGCGTGTTCAAATGTCGAATACACTTTCTACCGCATACTATCCCATAGTAGGTGATATAAATGCAGAGTGACTTATTATAATTTCGTTACAAATACTGAAGCAAGTGCGTTCGAACAATACGTGCCGGTAGACATAATTATAAACGCGTCCATAATAAATTCACACCAAATATATAATAAGGCTCTGACACAGTTCGCCGACTAATGTATGTACATACATATCAGAAAACTTTCTCTCCAAAGTCAATGTCAATATCCTTTAAGGCAGTCGAACCCGTAGTTTAACGGCCGCAATGATGGTGATATTTTGAACGTACATACGTATGTATAATATGAGAAAACTCGTTTGTCGTATTGACAGTGCGCTGTTGACCATTGCCTTCGCCAAAAGACACCTTCGTGCAACATTATGAGATCATAGTTGCGTATAGGTATCAGTCGATGTCAGTGAACTTGAAGAACTAAACGACCGATCTGTATGACAATGTCAAAACCGTTACCGCACCTATTGCACGAAACAATTAAAATATTTAGCTCAGTTGGATTAGTCATGCGGAATGCGGAATGAATTATTATTCTAGTTTCTTCTTAATATAAAGAAATAATTATCACCTAAATGAAATGCAAGCTTATTCTAACTACTGGAAGATTAAAATATTACCTAAAAGCACCAAGTTACACGGAGGAATCTCTTTATATTAATTGTTATAATTATTTTCAAAAGTAAGATATGATGTTTGTTAAGATTAAAATAATCACACTTCATCATGCTTATAATAAGAAGTACCTACAATATTATTATTATATTCTATCGCTGAAATGTTGTTCAATGGCTCGTATTATAAAGATGATGTTAGAGTGATCAGAACCGCTGCACAGTGTGGGATTCTGCAAATCTAGCGGAACAGCGATATATAGTAAGAATAAAACAGTTTGGAATAGTTTTCGATATTATATAATATTCACTTAAGTATTAAATTAACATTATTGTTTATTTAATCATTATTTAACCATCAGAATCACTGTCTGTATCGTCGGTATCATCACTATCACATCGTTCAGGTCCGGCAGAGATTGTTACTATCGTAGGTGCTTTGATTAATTTCAGAGTGAAGAGCTGCATCACTTCTTTTTGTATTCTCGACTTTCAGACTTGTTATTAATGGTTCCGCAGATATAAGGAGCTTGTGTAAAATGTCTACATTTGTTTTTTCAGCTTTTGCCTATTAATATCGACCATAGTTGGTGTAAGTGGTGCGATTTGGATTCGCACATTCTCGAACTCTTCTAAAACTGCTCTGTCGCTTTCTTTTGGCGAATTTAAACCGAATAGGTCTGAAGTATGACGTAGAATCTGAGCGTGAGTTTTTCCAAATTAAAACTGCCTGTCCGTGTTTACCAAGTCCATGAAGCTGTAGAGGCACTACTGATGTCACCAAAACGTTTGGGTCTTCAAATGTCTCCTCGTTCGCTTTTTGCTTATACCTGCTTTGTCCTCCACTTCCATCACCAACATCCCCAGTTAAAAATCGTGGTAGTATTTTGGACCGCGATCTTTTCTTTATCGAACAAAGACTGCAGACTTTTTTTTCTGTATAATGCACAGCCGATGTACCGTCAGATCCACAAGAGCTTGCAACTTGAACTCAGCTGTTGCTTCATCAATTTTACATTGATCCTCCCATGGATAACAAAGCTGTATGGTATTTTTTATTTGATCATAAAAAGGGTAAATTCTTATACCCTTACCAAGTGCCATTTTACGGATTGTGTGGTACTTCCGAGAGCTCAACTTCGTAACGGTTATGAAAGCTAACGCTTTATCAGCAGAAAACGTCGGTAGTTATCTTTTAGTATGAAGAGCTCATAGGCGTCAACATATGCGCAGCATCTCTATTTCCTGATCTTCTTAACTTGAGTCTGGTAGCGTGGATTAACTCGTGTTTTTGTCAAGCTACTTGAGTCGAAATCTTTTTTTGGATTTCCTGCTTTCGTTGTAATATGTTGTCTACTTGTACTTGATAAATCTTGGTTGTTGATTATTATAGTGCTGTTAACCCATTGATTATATTTGCTTAAAAATGTGTCCTTCTTGCGATGCCACTGTTTCCATCTTTGATAAAAACGGAGTTGTAGCTTTTCTAAAAATAGTGAGACTATAACTAAACATTTATCATAATAGCATTAAAAAGAAATACATATTTTACACGTTTTGGAAATGCTTCTAACCTACACCTCATGTAGTTAGAAATTTTCAATTCCAAAAAGCAGAAATACAATATCTTTCGACGGTGTTGTATGTATGTATTAATGTGTGGTATTAGGGTGATAGTACACTGCGACCTAAAAGATCTATTGTGTCCCCTCTATTTACAGCTGGCCGTCCAGTCTGATTCCTTTTAAGGAATGCAGAATGTCCGAAGGCCCCAGATTAGGTAACTCTCCCTCTTCGATTTCACATGCTCCCAGGTGCAGCGCCCTTGAGTTGCACAGTGCAACACAGTTTGTGAGTAGATGAATGGACGTTTCGTCCTGTTCCCCACAAAATCTACATTCGGCTTCCTTCGCTATTCCAAGCCTGCTTAGATGTCCGTTCAGTTTACAATGGCTTGTAAGCATCCCGACGGTGTTACTCTTTGTTTAACATCGCTCTTCGGATAATAATAACTCCAATCGCAGAACTTTCCGTGTTTATCAACGGTATCACTAAAGATGGGACCTACAAAATTGTTGACGAAGTTTATTGTATTTTTTTTTGCAACGAAATGCAGAATTTTGTTATAGAATAGCTAGGCATTAAAATAGCATAAAATACAGGTCACTTGTTATTGTTGTCACTAAATAGTACATTTATCCCAGTGGTAATAATTGCAACTACTCGTCAAAAAGTTTTTCACAGGATGTCCGTTTCATCATATGCAATTTATTATATTGACTATTGTAAAGCATTTCACCAGATTTTATAGACGATTCTCCTACAATATTTTCGAACAATTTTATTGCTCTTTTTGTAACTATGGTATGGAGGAAATTGCAGCTACATTGTTGTAAAATTTCGTACAATAATAGAAACTGTTACTTTTTTCGGCAAACAGTGAAGTGTAAATTTTACTAACCAAATTTTTCTCTGTTACTTATTTTTTGACATATCTAAAGCATTCGACGTGACTTCTAACTCTGTTATTCTTCACAAATTATAGTGTATCCGCAATTGAGGTGTGCACATGATATCTTTAAACAATATCTGTCGGGTTACAAAGTAACAGTTTGTTTGAGGGGTGATTGTCAGAGTCGTTACAGACACGCTACGCTGAAGTCGCGCTATTGACAACGCGTTCATACAACGTAAATCACTGGTTGATGCGAAGTCGCCTGAGACGCACATCTATAGTCGCTGCAGTCGCCTGATTGACGTTGCACCTTTAAATTATTCTTTTCGGGGCTAATTAATGTTACTAGAAGCGTTCCTCAAGGGTCGGTGTTGGGACCAACGATGTTTCTCATTTACGCGAACAATTTTCTGTATTTTAGTCAATCCGGGAAAGATACACATTGGGGCTTTCGGTATTTTTTGGCAATGTTGTTTCTAATACGGTGACAAACTACAAAAGAAATTGCTTGACTTTAAACTGCGACAAGACTGGTTTGATCACCTCCAATTAGATTAAATTAAAAGTGGAGTGACCACATAGGCATTTTCCCCACCGCGACTTTTTCAGGGCTGTTCTGAAACGTGCTCCCTTTTTTTATCATCTCCCTCCAGAGCAGCTACCTTATGTAACTATATCTCCTTTGAGGTTCTCAAAGACCACTAGTAGAAACCTTGTCCTTGCAAGTCATCGCAATAGCACGGAACAAGTCGTTTACATTAATCAACATCTGCATAACTATGTTAAACTTTATTTTATATATAATTGTGATTCTGTATAAGGACACCATATACGGGAAAAATAAATTAAACGTGGTCTATAATCTCACATCTCACATAATCATATGTGTTTATTTGTTTCAGGAAAATGCTCAGACAAGTATTGCTCCTGATCGTAGGAGCGGCAATGGTAATTGGCCAAAGAAGATTAGCCCTACCAGACCCCAGAAGTTGTGTAAATAGTAAGTATACCAAATTTAAACATCAAATTTCCATAGAAATACTTTAAAACACATCTAAAATCCACGCAAATATTGTCTTCTCTTCGAAAAAATATTGCTACATAGCACAAAGCTGTTATACCTAGTGATGTTCCGATACTCCTTTCGATACGATATTTGATATCGAATCAGTACCGAAAGCACGTTATCGATACCCCGATATTATCGAAAGAAGATATCGATACTGAGAATATCATTCGATTATTTAAATTAATTATAATCAAGCAAACGTTAGCAATCGCGAAACGAACAAACGTAAAGTAGAAACCTGTACATGTTTAGATTCATTTTCAGTATTTATGTATTTTATATGTAGTTTATTTATATAGCTTATGTCAAAACGATTTCGAATTTGTGCCGGAATTAGTGAGAATTTGTAAATTTCAATCGGAAAATTCGCAAAAATAGAGTTTCAAATCACACAACTGTCATACACTTCTATGTATGCATCTGAACAATAACCTCCGATGAGAAAAAAGTTGGACATCGGAATTCGATATTTTGATTCGACACTTGACAGTTCCTTTCGATATCTCGATATTATCGAAACCCCGATATCCATAAAAATATCGAATATATCGATATTAATAATATCGAAAATATCGGAACGTCACTAGTTATACCTATAAAAATACTATAAGAAATGTGCCGATTTTTACATTAGAATAGGAATCTTTAGCTTTAAAATGAAAATAACTGTTTACCTCTATTTAACGCGCAAATAAATATACAAAGCATAAATTCGTGCTTTCTGCGTTGTACGTCGAATGAACTCTACAGCTGCAGGAGGACAATGGCACTTCATTTATTGTATATTGTACCTACCTGCATTTATTTCCTGTGACATGGAAAATTACACAATGGTGTGAAGCGCTACTGTTTTACTATCGGTTTTTACTCGCCGATTTCACAAGCCAACGACAACAAAACGTTCGTAAGTCACGACCACCGACGTTTCCTATTGTGCTGCGAGAAAATCTAAGAGTTGGCTGAGAAAAAAAAAGCGAATGTGATATCCAAATTACCTCTTTGAAAGTGACTTGCTCTAACGCCGTTCTTTCGCAACGATTCTCACTTGAAAATGAACCAATGCTATTTAATAGTTATTATATAACAGTACACAACGGACCTCGCTTAAATTAAAATGGTCTCATTAAGTTGAGCATCAATATCTGACAAACATAATGGATGATGATGAAGTTTTATTACCTTTCATTTAAAATATTTAATATTCGGCCTTATAAGATTTATTACCCAATAGAAACCAATTACATGGCGATAATAACAGCATGCACGCTAAAATTTCAACAACATTACCTATAGAGAAATACAACTCTCCTGTATCAAAAAACAAAAACATTGTCATAGATTTTATTAGCATTAGGGTGTATGCGGTGTAGGAATGAAAAAAAGTATTACAGATTCTGGAGGAAGCATGAGGCAGATTAAACAAGATACAGGGAAAGAAGGAAGGATGCATCGGTTGTTGCCTGAGTCAACTTCGAAATAAAATGGCGTCTGGTTAGGGCTTCAACTTCGTGTTTTAATGTCGTAGTTCAGAAGAATAAATTTTATCCATAGGGGAAAACAGGTATTTCAGAAAGCGAATGAATAACTGACGCAAAATATAAGATGAGAAGTTTCAGATCATTAAAGTAGTAGGAACCTCGTACTATATAAAGCCCATACTTCTATTTATCCGAAAACGTTTCTTAGAACAATAGAAAAACAACTGTACCAACAACCCCTGAACTGACAAAATAAGCAATCTATAGCGTTTCCAATTACCTTATCAGGGACAGTCGCTATATGTTAACCCCAGTTTGGTCCCGGCTTTGTCAGTTGGTTGTGGAGGCCCCTTGGAGTACTTTTGTCAAATATTAGCCAAGCGTTTATTTTCTACGATTTTTTAAAGTTTACAGTGGTTGATAGTCTCCCTTAAGTACACTCGAATACAAGATACGGTTACAAGCTTCTAGTGGCGTAGTGGTCAAGCTCAGTGTTGGTATGCAGAAGGGGCATGGTTCAAATCCCCTGACGGGAACGATACTAGTTTTTCTTTTATTTTTTAATGTTTTTTTTTTTTCGTTTCAAATTAAATATTAAAACGATAATGAAGCTGTAAAAATACATTCAATTTACCCAGACTGCCTGCAATATCTGCATTTAATTAGATGTAAATGCATTTCGGTTAATTGCATTGAATGCAACACTTAAAGCGATCAGTTCAGCAAGTATTGACTCTAATATTTAAGTTGAAACGATTAAAACAAAAAAGTAAATGCAAAAATAAGAAAACAAGCATCAGCTCCGTCCAGATTCGAACTATGGCCCTTCTGCAGCAAGACTATCAACCGCTGTAAACTTAAAAAATCATAAAAAAATAAACGCCAGGCCATCTATAGCTAATTCTTTACAAAAGTACTCCAAGGGGTCCCCACTACCAAATGACAAAGCCGGGATCAAAACTTGGGCTAACATTTGGCGACCTCGCCTTGTAAGCTGATATATTGTTTTGTTAACGCAGAATTCCATTCTATTCTCCTCAGTAACGTTACATTTTCAATTTTATCGAAGCGGGAGTAAGTTTTACAGATCCATTTTTGATTAATGTTTCATTTATTTTGGAGGGAAATTTTATTACTCTATTATCTTCGTTAGAGCAAAATATATTTTGTTGATACTTTGTTCTCGTAGGTACAATTTTGGAGGCTTCATTGTAAATTAATAATGAAACTCTAATTCTCATGTTAAGCTATTAAGAATATTAAGAAAATTGATCGATGATAAAGTTACAACAATTATCTCGAATCTGTTTTTATTACCAATAATTAGTATTCTTGAAGTGTAGTGATTTTTTTGAAAAATAATTTGTTTGAATTCCAGTTTGTTTTGGAACTGACATCAATACGTGTACAGAACATAATTTTCAAATTCCTAACCAAGGTATCGAGATCTCTGTATGTAACTTTTCTTAAACAAATTCAAATTTCCGCAGTTATATTTATTAACTTCAAAGTTCAAATATAAAGTTACCTACTGTTATTATTTTAATAATTAGTTTAATCCGTTTTTGTTAAAGTTACAGAAGATACTAGCGAGAAGATTCAATTTCTCTAAAATTAATGATATATATAATATATATATTTATTTATAAGTACAATCAATTGAAAATTCGTTATTTTTTTGTAACTACATTTTGTCGCTATCAATATGGAAAGAACATCTGTTGCATCTGAACATCATATGCTCTATTTTGAAAAATTATGTTATTTTAGTGATACGTAGGAGATATAATTTTCATAAGAAAAACAATATATATTATAACATACACTCCGCCACAAAAGTATCGCATAATTTAGTTTTGAATCATAAAAGTATCGCATAATCTTTGTTTGTAGCATAAAGTTGTAAATATACTTTAATGCGCTCTAAGATATAATTTCTATGATTGTTTAAATAAAATGCAGGCCAAATAAAAACAAGAACTCATACTTGAGATTTTTATTAAAACAAGAAATTATAATTTTGGAAAGAAAAATGTCATAACAGTAGCTTTTAATACTGAGTATTGCCACCTCTGGCTCTTATGACCGCTCGCATACGGTTTGGCAGAGATTCGATTAACCTCCGTATATAAGCCTGATCCAAATTCTCCCACTCGTCACGGAGAGCATTTGCTAGTCCATGCAGGTCCGCCGGGGCAACATTTTGGGTTCGTATCCGTCTGTGAAGGAGGTCCCACACGTACTCGATAGGGTTCATGTCCGGACTTACCGCAGGCCAATCTAAAACTGGAATACCAACATCGTTAAGGTATTCCTGGACGATTATTGAAACATGCGGTCGTGCATTATCGTGCATTAACATGAATTCGTTTCCTATAATTGGCGCATATGGTACTACATGTTCTTCTAAAATGTCCGTTATATACCTGTTGGCAGTCAGTGTACCTCTGTCTACTGGTACTAACTCTGTACGACCTGTTAAACAGATGCCTCCCCAAACCATAATAGAGCCACCAGCGAAATTAGGTCTAGGTCTGATATTACACTGCGAATAGCGCTCACCGTCTCGTCTGTACACTGAGATACGCCTATCTGAGGTGTAAAGACCAAATCTTGACTCATCTGTGAAGAGTATATTGGCCCAGTCATTAATGTTCCAATTTACATGTTCTCTGGCAAACCTTAAGCGAGCTACTCGGTGGTTCCTAGTGAGACGAGGGGCTGTTACAGCTACTCTAGCTCTTAATCCACTCTGTCGTAACCTATTCCGAATAGTTTGAGTACTCACACGAGTATTTCTGACTCTAGCCAAGTCGTTCTGCAATTGTCTCGCAGTTACATGTCTTCGACGTAATGCTTGTAGTAGTAAATAGCGGTCATCTTGGCGAGTAGAACATCTTGGACGACCTGGTACAGGTCTTCTACTGTAAATGCCTGTTTCCCTATATCTGGCTACGGCTCTAGAAACACTTGACTGATTGATGTTCATCAAATTAGCAACGTATGCTTGAGATCGTCCATCTTCGATTAAAGCAACTATAGCAGCCACTTGTTCTGAAGTTAAATTGCTCATTTTAGTTTTAAAAGCGTTGGTACAGAACTCTGACTTCGCACTTTAAAATTTGTCCGTATAGGAAGACTTTCAATAAACAACTGAACAAACCTTACACATATGCATTTTTCTAAATGTGTTCTTTTAGAAAAACAAAAGTAAAAACGCTAAGTTCCATTATTTTGTTAGTGTTTTTATAGTTCACATACACGAGGCAAACTTTTTGTGAACGTATAAAAATATCTTGGTTCATAAATGCCCTTTTTTAGTTTATGCGATACTTTTTTGGCGGAGTGTATATACAGGGTTTTCCACGGTAGCCGTTCGTTAGAAGTTTCCGAGGTTAGAAAAAATCTGGAACTCTGAATTTTTGGAATCCGGGGCTATTCAAGATTCTCTTTTATTTTAAAATATTTTCTGGGTCTTACCACTTCCTGTTATACCGGAAGTCGCCATAAACTTTCTTATTTTAAATGGAACATCCTGTATATTATTTCATTTTTAAATTCCTGAGAAGAGTTTATGAGTTCTAATAGGTTTCCCTATACCTATTTTCAACTGCTACTTAGATATATTGATTTTTTTTGAAAATTTTGAAAGATGTAGCGTTATTTGCAACACAGTATCTTTTGCCCATTTTCGACTGGTAATAAACACTTCTAGGGTAGATGGAAGCACAAGAATGACACTTTCGAAATCCACATTGGCAATTGATTTGTCGCATACAGGGTGTCCAAAACTGCATGACCAATTACAAAATCTTCAAAGTTGAAAAAGTTCTTTTTTTCAAATGGAACACCCTGTATATTATTGGATGATCAGATGCAGAATTTAATTCTGCATCGATTCGCTGTGACTTTCCCTATACCTATTTACAACGGTTTTCTTGTTGTCAATATTTTCTGTTTTAATGTGATTTTTGACAGAAACTTCTTTATTCTTTCAACTTAATTTTATTATTCACCATTCCAGTGTGTTAATCGTATTTTTCATTTTTTTTATAGTTTCCTTCATATAAATCCATTCTCATTACATTATCTCAAAATAGTCTTCTTACCCGTTTTTATATACTTTTATTCAGTACAATTATTTTGTGGTCATTCCCCAGTTGCCGTAGAGAGTAAAGATCCGTTTTCCGCGTGGTAACCGTTTATTTCCTAGTACCTTCGAAAACGTATTTTAAGAGAACAGTGTTAGAAGTAGCAATATATGCAGTTCCTTTCATTGAATTCTTAAACGCTCTGAGATGATTTAACAGCAAATAATGATACACTGTATGAAACAATGATAACATGTGCCTTCTTAACTTTCAGGAGTTCGTCATGCGACATACAGAGATGCTAGAGGCGTAACGCATTCATACTTCTTCAGTTGGGAACATCTGCCTACCAGAAGTCTAGAAGTAGATTGGTTAGATGCACGAAATATTTGTAGAAGACATTGCATGGACGCCGTCTCCTTGGAAACTCCCCAGGAAAACGAGTTCATCAAGCAACGTCTTGCACGTGGTAATGTCCGCTACATTTGGACATCAGGACGGAAATGCAACTTCGCCGGTTGCGAAAGACAAGACCTGCAACCACCGAACATCAACGGATGGTTCTGGTCTGGATCAGGCGCTAAAATCGGACCAACTACGCAAAGAAATACTGGAGACTGGAGTCATACGGGTGGATTTGGACAACCTCAACCAGACAATCGTGAAGCTGCCCAAGTAAGGATCAATATCTCTAGTTTCCGAACTAAACGGTAATCATCAACATTTGTTTGGTATTTTAGGGTAATGACGAATCCTGCCTTTCTATTCTAAACAATTTCTACAACGACGGTATCAAATGGCACGACGTAGCTTGCCATCACGTCAAGCCATTCGTATGCGAAGACAGTGAAGAACTTCTCAACTTCGTAGCATCACGCAATCCTGGAATCCGCTTGTAAAGAATGAAAAAGTCGAATGTACCTTCAAAATAGAAAAATTCGTTTCGCTTAATGGTATAGAATGAAAGGAGACACATTTAACGAATTTTTCTGTCTTATAATTTATATATGGCATCCATTACTTTTTCTGCATGTGAATATTTCGCCTCTTTATCTATCTGTAATTGCTAGCTTAACTTAGTATAATATGTATGTAATTTGTAATTAAATTATATTTAAATACATTGTATTATTTGTATGATAACTTGTTTTTGTTGTATCATAAAATGTAGAAGCAAATGTGTTAACATGTTACCACTTAAAAGAATATCACTCTTCATTTAAATCAAAAACAATCCAATAATCCTTCTACATTTAATTATTACTATTATCAAGAGCTAATGACCGGATGTAAAGAGGATAAGGTTGATTGTAAGTTGTGAGTGGTATCTTATGTGGTGAGTTAGAAAATATCCCGCACATTTTGAAAAATATTTACATTATGTAAAAGTTGTTTAATAATTACTCAGTAGACATGTATGTCTGGACTCAGTACCCAGTAAATACGGTAATGCTGAGAAAAGATCAGCATTAAGTAGGCACATATTATATACAAACAAAATTATTGTTGTTTTGTATTTTTACTGACACTATGCTGACACTTAACTGCTATTTCCATCTATAGCAGTTGATAGCAGTTAAGTGTCAGTAAAAGGAGGAGAAATACTTCACTATTTTTCGGTTACTAAATATCCAGATACGAAGTAGATGAATGCTGTTTTAGAAACCGATCATTAAGGTTAATTAGTAAACAAGAATAGTTCAATGTTCTTAAAAATTATATTATTGAACAACAGAAGCTGTTACCAGAGTAGCACTTTTGTGATATTGGTTGCATACTCATTCACATCAGCAAAAAAATAAATCCACCCAAACAATATCATATTCAGGTGCGAAAATACAGCTTTTAAAAAACTTGAAGAATTGCGAAAGGAAACAAGCTAGACAGCTGTAGTTCATAAACGGTAAGACAAAAATGTTTAATATCTCTACCGGAAATGAAGTTCATTTCAAGTTAAACTCTTTGAGATTAGGCAACTTACATAACGCCCATTCGTGCTATAAGCGTTGAGTGAAGGAATTAGAGCAATTTAAGCAAATTGCAGCCAAATTTGATGTGTAATGAATCTTTAACTATCAAATTAATTGAGAAACGTCAATATTGATCATTTTAATTTGACAGCTGATGATTTATAACCAGGGATGTGAATTGAGCCCACATCCAATATTCGCAGTATCCGCTCATACAGTCTATTGTGTACCCACCACCCTAGTCGCATCGACAAATGTGGGGATACTAATAACAATATAATTTCGAACGCCGAGTGCTAGATATGGGCTAGATTCACATTCCTGTTTATAACCTTTAAAATTAAAGTTATTTGCTTATAGCAAAGTAATCCATGAATAATGACAAATAAGTTGCTTAATCCCAAGGAGTTTAACTTTAAAGAACATTTATTTCCAGCAGCTATTTTGATTTTCTCCGCCATTCCTCAAATGTTTTAAGTTAAGTTGTTTTTCTACACCCTGTGTGTATGTACACCCACGGACACCCAAAATGTCCGGTGTAACTCACAGTGTGAGCCCAACGTTCCATGCACCCGAGTTGCACGCGGCGTTTAGACTACGCATTAGACCGGACGTTTTGGATGTCCGCGAGTGTACAATCGACTACATCAAGTCAACACCACTCGATGCGAACCTGCCTGAACATATTGCTGTCTCTCTCATATGATCTTGTGATAGCAAAATTAGATAATTTGCAAAAGCATATATTTTATTTTAATTAAATTAAACCATTTTTATTAGAACAGCCTTCTTGTTATTGCAAAAATTAGTCCAACACCAAATTAAAATCGTACTGCAAAAAGTGTAGGTGTCTCCTAATCGGTTTGATAAAGCAGCCAGACCTAGCAGAATGGCCCCTCTAGTATTTAATGAAAATGTTGACTAGATTTTACGGTAACACGGGAATTTTTGTTAGCCCACGCATAGGTATCGAGGAAAATGAAAACTCAAACTTACCTGTAAACTTCAGCGGTCGTTATCTCTATGCTGTTAGGTTTCCCATGTGAAACCGCATTTTAAAACTGCTCATGGCCGATATTCTTTATACTGAATGTCAAATCATTATTTTTTAAAATCTTTTTAAAAAAATTCAGAGTTTACAAAAATATCACTTAGGTATATTATAATGAACAGCAGTACTTATCAGAATATGAACCTATTTTAAAATCACACATGTTCAAAAGATGACTGATACGTAGTTCATAATTAAATTTATTTTTTAAACGTTTCTAAACCACAGGACTGGATGGCAGTGAGGCCATGACGGTGGGTGCGGGGATTCCACAAGGATCGGTGCTAGCACCGATGTTATGGAACACGACGGAGTCTAAACCTGGAACTTAATGTAAGCGTCCTGAGCGTAGCCTTCGCTGATGATCTAGCACTGATTGTATATATATAAACGAGCGTCCTAATAGAATTGGCAAAACTTTAAGATACCTGGGTATTACTCTAGACTTAGACGATCGCAGAACCTTCAAAAATTATGTAAGTACGGTCGTCACTAAAGCTGAGGAAAGAATTGGAAACCTTGTTAGGATCCTGATCCTGTCGAAAAGAAGAGGACTCAGAAGCGAGAAGAAACTGGTACAGTGCAGCATCGTGCACAGTATCCTCTTACAAGGAGCTCCTATTTGGTACAAAGTGCTACAGCATCAGATATATACAACTGCTACTGAGAGGACAGAAGAAAATGCTTCTGCGAGTTATCTCGGGAGCGGCTATACAGGTTGTTGTCGGAATAGTACCCATCAACTTTCTAGCAAATGAAAGAGGATTTATACATGCGGTACAGGAATGATAAGGGACGCCCGAATGGCATTAGTGTCAGGAAAAGATCTATCGATCTCTGGCGGAACAAATGGGATCAGCAGATGGTGAAAGCGCAGTGGACCAAGCACCTGATAACTAACATAGGAATAAGGCTAAGATGTAAGCATAGACAAATTACTATCTGACACAAGGTCTGACAGAATATGGTTGTTTCCGCTTCTTTGCCAAGCGTATAAGCAAAGATGAGTTCTGATGCCTGCATATATTGCTTAAAAGTAGATTGCGTAGAACATACCTTATTTTAAAGCAAAATATGGAACGACATCATCAGAGCATAGGACAGCAAATTCGCAACTCATTTGTCAAATTCTCACGCATATTATGGCTAGCAAAGAAAAGGAGGAGTTTGAGAGACAGGCAACGCAGAACTGAAGGCTGAACCACTAGCTTTCTGATGTTATATCCCAAAGATGATTCCGGAATGCCAGAGAAGAGAGAGGAGGGGTTGTAGTGGACACCCGACACTCGTGCATACACTGAACCCGTGTTTCAGATATAAGCGGTTTCCTCTCACCAAAAAAATTACTATATAAATACATAGTTTTGGCAGGTACTGCGAATAACTTTCGGATGTAGCCATAGGTTCCAAACTGTCTTCTATTGTTTGCCAACATATCATTTTATGGGCATACCCATTTGATATCTTAGATCTGAGGCTGTTTGGTAAAACCAGTAAAACTTATCTTGACATATAGACTGGATGGGGAGCTGTAAGTGCGGGCAAACCCTAGCAGCTTACAGCTGATGTAGGGGGGCATAATAGATCGACAGGTCGCGGTGCAATGTTACCCTAATTAGATCTAATATAATCTAATCTATCTTGACAGAAAAGAGAGACAAGAACCGCGATTTTCCAATAAAACTTCTAAAAGGAATCGGGCTTTAGATTTTCTTAAAAGATATAAGACTGACCTCCTACCGACTAGCTTCAAATATTTACACAAAACGAGCGGCTTTAAGCAAAGATAAACTGGATTGCTTTTTCATGAATGCACAGGAAATGTTGACTAGTACACATCTATCTTCAATAATTAATTACGACGAAACTAACCTGTGATAATCTTGAAAGCAAAAAATATATATTCAAGAGCAGGACAAAGTATCCTGAAAGGGTGAAAAATACCACCAAAACAGCAATTAGTCTTATATTTGTTGGCATTGCAGAAGGCCAACTTATGTCGTCTATAATGGAGAGCATTTGTGGGATACCTGGACCACTGGTCTTCTGGCACGCGGTACAATAGATCGCGTAGCCACTATCTGATTCTAAATAAAATTTTCTGACCGATTCAAGAGCGTTTCTTTCAATACCCACCATTATATTTATTTGTCTGCCCAGTAATTCTACTTTTGTTATGCAACCACTAAAAGTTGCATTCTATGGGCCATTACAAAGATATTGGAGAGAGATACTTACAAATTGGAAGAAAAATAAAGGGCGCAAACAATCAACCCTCAGCAAAGATGCATTTCTACAATAGAAATAGATGTCAAGGGGAAAGGCACCCAAAATTTAATTTCAGGTTTCGCTAAAACTGGTTTGTACCTCCTCGAACCATTAAAGCCTAATGAAAGGTTTCCAACAGAGGAGCAAGTATGTGATATTCAAACGTCTGCTATTGTCTCGATAACTGACATTTTGAAAGTGATGCGAATGGGTGTAGATTCATTTGGAACCAATAGGAAGCCCAGACGCAGAAGTCTAAATCTGAAAGCCAGGCAAGAGTATTTCTGCATAAGACTTGACTTTTCCCGTTTCAAATCCTGACGTCGAAGAATTTTTATTTAACGAAGAATGCAGTGCAGATGCGCTCGCTTGTTTTGCAGAAACTAGGAACTCAATGCAAAAATTCAATTATTCATACGAGTATCCAAACCAAACATAAGACGAACAAATCTCGATAACAAATGTCCGTAATCCTAAAAATTAAAAAAATTAGCCCCGTTCGACTGTACTATAAATCGACACCTACCTATATCCTAGATCCAACAATCACATTTCGCATCTTAAATTTGCAACATCAATTCTAAAAATCGGCCTACCTACCAGTGTTAAAAATTTCAAGGCAAAATATGTATCCACTGCATATTTTGTTGAAATCTTCAAACCAGTTATATCATATGTAACGTAGTCCCCGCAATAAATACGGCATATTATAAAAACCAGCTCAGGCGGTTACCCCAGTCTTTATACATACATGGATTTTATGAATATCATTAAACATTCCTAGCTTTTCTCTCTTATTACTAAATAAAACAATTTGATTCTTATTATAAAACTTCGATATATCATATAATAGAAGCGATAAATAAAATCAAGGTAAGTAGTAATTCCTAGTAAGCACACGTAAGACACATGACTCATCGACGTCATGTTTACTAATAATTATTCTAACCAGATCAACGGACATTTTCTACGAAATGTATGTTTTTTAATTACTTTGGAATGAGCATTTTTAAAATAAAATTAGTGATACGATTTAAAATGTTAACTAGGACGTATTTACCTCAATTCAAGTTATTGTTATTAGCTAGAATTATAAATATTTATAAAGACGTTCAAAAACAACACATTAAGAACATCAAACAACCAATAGATAGAAGGGAAATCGCTGACATAAAAATGTAAAACAATGGACAAAAAAGTTTATTTACAAAGTATATCATTGACAAAACACAAAGATATATTAATTGCCTACTTAATTAAATTAGCAACATGTACAATGCATTTCATGCATCGTTATCACAAGAGTTGTTTTAGCATATATATTTCAATTTTATGTTAGGATTATCGACAATATTTTGTTGTTTACATACAAATACAGCACTGTTTATTGATTATGGATTAACCAGGATTAAGCAATGTATTCCTTTTATTGCCATATACCGAATAAAAATTGCCATGTTTCTAAAATTACGCCACAATTCACTATTGAGAATCTAAGAGATAATTTATTTCTTGAAGAAAGTTAATTATTCTATTAGTTTAGTCAATCTTTCATTTACCGGTAAATTGCAATTATAACGACATGAATTAGTAACTTTTTATTTTATTGGCCATTACGTTCTCAAAGTACTTTTTCGGAGTGAAATGTTAAATAAGGAGAATACCCATCAATTTTAAAAAACTGAAGGTATGTACACTGAAGAAATAAAATAACCGCGATACTTGCTAAAAAGATGACAGGAATACCTATAATTTTTGCGGGATATATTTTCGGCTGGGAGCAATAAATCAAGACTTGCGCGCGCCGTATTTTATTTTCGTTTGTGCCTGCTGGAAGTATTTTTACATTTTGGATATAAAGTTATTTACTAACTTTTATTATGAATTAATAATTAATTAAATATTATATAATAAAATTATTTTATAAACATTTTTATTTCTATTTTAAATATTTAAATTAAACAAACAGTTGTGTAGATAATTGTTTCAAATTAATATGTATTTAGGCTTTATGTAATTATTAAATACCTCATTTTTATGATAATAGGATAATCAAAGGAATCAAACAGTTTTTTTAGGAAAGAAACAATTCTATTTAAAAATCTCTGAAAATTGCTCTTATCCAATGTCATCTCTTCCTCACCACCTCTTCCATCATTTAATATTTTTACTCAAAACTAGGGCTGATATTTACATAAAAAAAAATGATGTTAGATGTAGTAACAAAGAGGCGTTCTTGGATAGGGTCAAGCTCATCTCCAATTTTTAGTTGAGTATTTAGTTAAACATTTGCAATAGACATAAAAACGTTTATGAAATCAATGCACCATTATCATTACCTATTCATAAAAAAAAATCAATCAAAAAACTTCACATCAATACATCAATCAATACATATTGTCAGTGAGATATTCATTTCACAAACATTTTCTTTTCTGTTGCAAATATTTAGTTAAATATTAAATTAAAAGCAAAGTTATATACTCGTAGGTAACCGTTTCAAATTTAACGTCATATTCAAATGTTCCCCAATTATTTAATAATCCAGCACGTAAAAATACTTCTAGGAAGCGCAAACGAAAATAATATACGGCGCGCGGTTTTATACGTCAATAAACGTATAAAACCGCGCACCAATCTAAAATATATACCTAAATCCTGTTTAATTCATATATTCAAATGATCAGCTGTTTGCAACATATTCCGCAAAAATTATATTCACGTAATCTTTCTAGCAAGCCCGCGGTTATTTTATGCCTACATAAAATCTTATACAAAAGAATGTATAGAATTGTGTTCAAAATTATACAACGTGTGAAACGGGCCTGAGATATTAGTTTGGTACCTTATTAGTTTTTAAAACATTAGTACTTGTTTCACATTTGCCTAAAATATATCAAAATTCCATGACCAAATAATGTTATAAATTTATGTTCATGCAATAAATTAATTTAATCAATTGGTACGATTATATTTGAAATTGCTGTCGGCAGTCTGTATAACCTGACATGAGATTAAAGTATTTTGGTGGTGGACTATGATCACCTCCCAAGTTTCAGAATCAATTTCTAATACAGGTCTGTGAGATATTAATAAACATAATCATTAAATAAATATAAAAAAATAAAAACCTAATTTTATTAACTAACAATATTTAAAATATTTAAGAAATACAATCTATTTATACACGTATTAAATCAAGTAACATATTAAAATAATAAAACATGCTTACAGATCGTCTAGCGAAAAATGAGTACCTATAGGCTGTTATCATTTATCCCTTTTTATCTGTTCTAACTCGTATAAACGCACGCTCTTCGACAAAACTATTTTCGCATTTTTTCCAGAAATTTATTGAATACTGCTTGGTAACAGGTTGATGAAACCCTGTCGTCAACTGTCACTTATTCTTTAAATATGTTTATTATGTTCAACTTTAGGACACTACACAGGAATCTAATTGTAAAGTTGCTTTCCATTTGATCCAAACTGCTGTATCGTTTTATACAGTGTAAAATTTAAATGTGCGTTTTCCATTTGAAAAGAACGGATAGTTCTAAACTGTAGTTTTCTCTGAATCTCCTTTATCTTTGTGCCCTTGCCAGATATTTAGTACATTCGTGGTACATTCCGTACTATCAACTATCGGTAAATATCGCTAACTACTACTTCATCATCAAATGCTTAATTACAGTAGAATGATCCTGAGTTGGCGGAAACTTCGCCCCTACGCGCAGTATACGTCACGGGCTCGAAAAGGCCGGCAAAGACTAGTGGACGAACAGCGTACAATACATACTGAATTACGATTTTTGAACAAATCGCGAAGATATTCCTTCCTCCATATTCCTTTCGCTGTGTCTCACTCCATTGAGCACGCTCTCTCGCTCTTGCGCATGCACCAGCTCAAGTTAACACAAGCATTGTTCGCAGAGGTAGTCCCTGACAGTTTCTTACTAGTCATTTCGTTTAAGCAGTACAATAATCATGAAGAATTTCCTTTAAGACTTTTTAAATCATAAAAATATCAAAAAAATACTGTAAAACTAGATTTTTTAAATAGATGCATTGACTCATCTACACGCTTCTGTTCATTTTGCCTTTTTTTCAACCCAGAAAGTTAGGTTAGAATTATATGTAGATGTTCACCACAATCAATTCCTCTTGGTTTTGATTCACTGTAAGTACCGTTCAGGACAGGGATAGTACAGTATAGTTAGTAAAATAAATAAAAAGCAGCTTATGCGTCCACTTTGGTTTGAAAGTTAAACATAGAATATAAATTTCCTATACTAGGCGTCACAACAGTGTACGCATCTTGGTATGAACGATGTTTAAAAGTAGGGGCTGCATTCAATTCAAAAATAGCAAAGATAAATACACATGTTAACTGTAAATGAGGAAAAAATGGACTAAATTATGACATGACAATAAAGAAATTATTTTATCTTACTTATCATTGCTTTTTCAACAAACATAAATATTTATCCAATAGTTGCTCTCATCTTTGATAAGAGTAATGTAGTACTAATTGCTAAAGAATTCCAACAGTACTGTGATAAAATTTATTAGTGTATTTAGTGTACTCATATTTCAGAACTGTACATTTGTTTTACATGTAAATTATTAATGGTGATATATAAATACCAGACTAAATCACATTTTTTTTTTATTAAACTATATTGCATAGAATCTATATTGATTCGAAAATAATATCTGAAAACCCACTGTCTTCATTCAAGCAGGGTAGAATGAAACAGCTTGCATCACTGATCCATCAAGTTCATCACTGAATTGTATCACAGTTGAGTTCCTCTTATCAGCAACCCTTTGACTAAGATATTGTAAAACTACTTCTCCTCTTTCAAATTGTTCTTCTTTTTCATATATTACAAAAATTTCATAAGCAACACTTTTCTCTAATCTGACAGGCATAGGTAGATTTATAAGTTGTATGTGATCATACTCTAAGTTCTGATCGTTTATAACACAGTTGTAACAAACATAATTTTTTGATGTGACTTTTATTCTGATAGTACCCGTATAGCTTGTAGTTTCAGCTGTCAGTGGTCTATGTAATGTTGTTACAGAGACACCAAAGAGATAAACTGGACGATTACAAGTAATAACATTGCTAACATGTAACACATCAGGAAATATTATATTTTTCGCAATCCTGTATGTATCCCTAAATTTAAAGTTTAGAACATTTGGTTTTGTCTTTAATAATATATCACTGGATAATTCTTTACCATAAACAGATTTTAATTTCTTTACAATTTCACATATGCAATTAATGCCGTAATAGAGATGACCGTCTTGGCAGTAATCAGAATTATCAAACATGTTAAAATTTAAATATTTCAACAATTTATTTTCAGATAAAATATCCCAAATATTTTCAAGAGACGTTTCTTTGTCACATAAGGTACATTCTTCTATGGCCCACTTCACAGCAATTATTATCAAATCGGAAATGCTAGCATTAATATCAGTTTGACATAAGATATTACTCAAAGTAGTTTTTTTCATGTGGTAATCTAAATTAAATAGAAATCCTTTTGTGTATCTTAGTATATCTTGCCAACACAATTTAACTAATTCCTGGTGATTATATAATTGTCCATATTCGTAACTAATTAATAAATTACTTACAGTAAGATTTATTTTCACAAATTCCACACACATCTCTAACAAATCGTTCAAAAAATATTTTTGGCTGACATATATTAAACTCCAAGCACTCTGAACTGTGTTAATGTCAACGTAATCAGTGTACACATATTCCAGCATCTTTTTGAAGTCCTCTGGATCTATATCTGGCAATTCAACTTCCGATGCAGCCATTTGCCCAAAAAACATTAGTTCGAAAACAGGACTACTGCAGGCAAGTATTAATTTATGTGCCGGTATTCTTTCATCGCCACATATAAACGTACAATCGGCGTGATCTTGCGTTTTCAATAGATGTTTTAGTTTTTCCCTTTTGTAACTGATTTTCAACGGAATTACGCTCGACATCTATCACAACAAACTTTTTCAGATAAGTTACACTTACAGCATTTTTTTAACTTACCTTACTGATAAAACAGTTGTTCACTATTACAGTTGGGATAAGACTAGAATTCTAGAATAATTGTTTACCACCAGCGGTTATTCTCATCCTTGAACCTGTTTCAAGAGCAAATGGAAGGCCATTTTGTGGCCATGTGATCAATTATATCATAAATCTGTGTATATTCGAAACATTAACCAATAAGAAATTGAGAAACATCCAACAACCAATTAATTTGAATCATTGCCTTTAGTTATGTAACTTATTTTACACCTGTGAAACGAAGGCAACATACAAATCAAACCTTTCTTAAGCTATGTTTATTTGTAATTTTTATTTTATCAGTTGCTTTAATCCGATTCAATACGAGTTATACCGCTTATTTACGATTAAGGGAGGATTTAAATTTTATAATTAATAAATGAATTAAAGAATAAATTCCACATTGTTTCATTTTTAGTGCATTTCATGCACAGATTAAGCTGCCATACACATTTTCAAAATGATCAAAAAGAGGACTAATTAAAATTCTTACTTCCCTTTTCCCGCCATTAGGCCTGTTCCGGCCTGTTCATAAAAAAGTCACCTAGTTAAATGCAATTCGATCGGGTGGGAGAAATCCCAAACAGCTTTCCAACTGATTTCACAGTATGATCAGTAGAGCTGTTATCCGGATCCGGATAATTTTGGATCCCGATAATTTACTATTCGGATATCCGGATCTGAGTGCTATCCGGATCCGCTATCCGAAACCTCAGATCCATATCTGCTATCCGACACCTCGGATCCAAATTCGCTATCCGAAACCTCGGATCCAGATCCGTATCCGAAGCTTCCGATCCGAATCTGTTATTGAAAATCACAAATTACAAATTACCATTCAGTTGTTCGATAATAATTTGTATGTTTTATGTATAGTTATCGGATCTAGATCCCAGCACCGAATAGTATATCCGAATTCAAGAAGCGGATGCGGATCCGAGGTTTCGGATAGCGGATCCGGATCTGGGGCTTCGGATAGCGGATCCGGATCTGAGATATCGGACAGCGGATCCGGATCCGAGGTTTCGGGTAGCGGATCCGGATCCAAGGATGCGGATATCCGGATAGTTTTGGATCCGGATCTCAATTTTGTCGGATATCTGCAGCACTAATTATCAGAGTATGATTTGGTGTGATTAGCGGAATCACATGGCCGATCCTTGTTTGTCATTTGGTTGTAAACATAACCACAGTACCTATATACTATATACTGTGACATAACCACAACTGTGACCACAACCACTATCGAACACGAATAACCACACGTAACCCATTTGCCATCTATTTGTAAAGTAGTGATAACTATACAATGAGTGCAATCCATATTTTAAAATCGTTATCTATAAAATGTATACGGAAATTGGTCAATAGAAAAGACATTCAAATAAACCAAATGAGGTTATATGGTACATTATTCAATTTTCATAAAATATATGAACTTAGAGCATTCAATTCACAGCACAATTACCAAAAAGATTCTACAAAAATACTGGAATTTTATATAATAATGGAAAATATGAAATTACACTAGATCAACGCAAATTGAAAACTCCAAAAGGAAATTTATTTATTGTCGATTCAGAGCCATTAGCATTAGGAGTAGCAGCAGAATGGAATTCACAAAAAGAGAAAATTATACAAACTTCAATGCATTTGGTATGAGCAAATTTAACTTATATTAAGAATGTGGTTCTATATGCAGTGTTTCAGACAAGTTTGTGCAATACAGCAATAGATAATCCAAACAATTTAACTAAATATGATATGGTGAAATACATAGTAAATTATTTAGAAAATGATACAATTCTTTTCCAATCTGACGTAAGAATATAGTCTCAAGGTATATTTTATATTATGTGATATATAGGCCTATTTTTTAGGAGGAGGAATTATATAAATTTCAAACACGCGAATGGGATCCTGTTATACAATGGTTTTGTGATAGATTTGGGGTAAATATTCAGAAATCAAGAGTGATGGATGGGCCTACAATTAATGAGGAGACACAACAAATAATTAGCAAACACCTGTTGTCTTATAATCAGGAAGCTGTATTTGGTAAGGTATTATAAAATGTTAGATTAATTTTGTGTTTGGATTTAGACAATTTCAATGTTAATATTTTTTTAATAGTAAAAAAAATTAATCAAATGTTTCAGGATATGTATATGCTGTTGATACTCTTAAATCTGTTATACTAACATTGGCATGTACAGAAAAACATTTAACGCCTGAAAGAGCAGTATTATTGAGCAGATTAGAAGAAGAATTTCAGGTAAAACCACATATATATGCTTACAATGGTTTATTATCTCAAATTTTAGTTAGAACACTGGGGTCGAGTAGAATGGGCACATGATTTAAGCGAACAGGATTTACAATCTCGATTATCTGCTGCTATCCTATATATTTATTGTAATTCATCTTCATATTTGAGGAAAACAAAAGGCGGTAGAGAATTTTAAAATGTAAAAAAATAAATTTAAACAATTATTTACTGCTTTTTAATTTTTTCTTATTAGAGCTTACAAGTTTATTATAATACACAGCATATTTCTTTTGGGTTTTTATGAGAATATTTAAGTTATCAATGTGAACATTCTCTTTTTGAAGCTCGTTTACTCGTTTTTTCACAGTATCCACACTATGCAGTAAGATTTTTGGAGAAATACAAATTTGAATTGGTTTTATTTGAAATTCATATAAATAAGTTATGATTTCATCTATCTTCTTAACACTTTTTGCTTTTAGAGCTGGTAGCTTTGTTATTATATAGTTAGCTTCCTCAATGCTACATTGTAACTTTTGTGATAGATATTCTGTTAATGAATTATTTCCCAAGATTAATTTATTATCAGATCGTATTTTTATATGGCTGAAATAGAATTACTTAAAAGTTTATTTTCCCAATTTCTCTTAATCAGCTTACTTCAAAAGAGTATTTGGTGGTGCTCGAATCATCCATGTTTTAATTTTTTCCAAATTATTTGTCTTGGCAATTTCAATCCTTTTCTCCATTGTACTTTTTTTATAATTCAGTGCCCATAAATCATTCAATATTTCTTGATCCGATATGCCATTATCTAAAAACTATATGCAATATATGGCATTTCTAAATAAATAAAAAATACCTTTTAATAGTTGAATAGATGCTGTTGCCTTTTGTAGATTCAATTTTCTTAGAAATGGTTTCTTCTCTATACGTTCCATTATTTCTATTGGAGTTACCTAAAATGAATGTTTAGTTGTTTCCTAACTATTTTCATCTATTAATCATACATTCAATAACTTTGCTAAATATGCCGCACGACTATCACCATTATTCAGCAAGCCCACCATTCTTGAAATTGTTTCTAAATCTCTTGTTAGTAAATGCACCATTTCATTAATATTATCACCTGCCATATTTAAAAGGTGCAATTTTTCAGGTAAATTGTTTTGACCGAGTATATAAGGATGCTCAGTTATTGATTTCTTTGATATTTTATAAATTTTACATACATCATAATTTTCCTTGATTAATTGTGGGGGTGTTCGCGTTAATTCTTTATTATTTTTAATCATTTCTAAAGCTGATTCTTTATCAATTCTCAATAGTGATTGTAATGCATTAAGACAATTTTCTTTTGAAATTTTATATTTTTCGTACACTATTTCGTTTGTGCTATAATATGTAAGTGTAGGGGTAATATTTATATTGCTCAGGTACATTTTACGTTGATATACAAATAATAGCTTACTATAGCTCTTAATGTTTACCATTATGGCTGTTTTGAGCGATACTTATTTCCAAAATAATGAATACAACGAAATAAATACCAATGAACTACTATTTTTGGTTTAATTTTACGAAGAATAAATTATTTCTCATGTTTACTACTGAATGACTTATCTGACGTACAAATGACATTAATTAGCGATTTTCAGGGTATTTATTCTTGCAGTTGCTGACGAGGTGACGTATGTACGTACAAGATGCGTGCAACCAAAACAAAACAAGCTTGCCATACGCGCATGGATATTGTAATCATGTAATCGTTTATCAACAATCAAAAATCCTTGGTAAAGGCGTAATGATAGATAATTCTTCATACAACCAACTTTTAAAATATACACTAATTGTAAAATAACTTATTGTATAATAAAAAAAATAAATATATACGTAGGCTATAGGTCAATCATATAATTTTCCGGATATTGGCATCACTGAATTGTAGATCGGCGGTTGTGAGGGTTGCATTCTTGCAGTATCATGATCATGTATGTATCATCATATTCAAATCAGAGGGCCCAGAATTTAGGATCGGGGTGAAGTTGCTCATAGAAGTAGTTGTAAACAAGACATGTAAACGTAACATAATATTAATTATTATATATTTTATAGATCCTGTAGAACACAGCAGAACTTGCCTCTTTGATCAGGGTCTGTGATAACAGAACAATTTGACTGTAATTAATATGGTGATTAATTAAACTTAGCGTGTTTACAATGCTGTCCAGCCTCTTTCTAACAAAGCCGCACATAGACCATGCCCAGTACGTAACAGAATTATAGATCATACACAGAACCGAAAAGTACTAGGATAGGAAACCTCCAGAACCATTACTGAATCAGAAGAAACATGGAGGATAGTTCAACTTTAGCAGAAATAAAAAATGATGGTAAGTGTAGATTTTGTTGGTATGTCTATGATTTAAGCTGCTTGTTTTAGAATTCTTTAAACAATTCCTGCCTGATGCTGTTAAGAGCTCCTTACAAGCTACCATGTCGATCACTGAACAAGTAAACAAACTTGGTGAAGGTATTGACCGACTGAATAAAGAATTAAACAAACATATTCTGCTTAAGCATGGGGATTTGTTGAGACAAGCAAATCATGCTACCAGATTACAAGAAGTGCTTAATACAATGAATATGCATGTTCAAAACCTTTTTGCTAATGCGGAAAGATTGAAAGCGCAGGTTAACATATTCTCTTTTGCAAAGTTTCATCAGTAAAAGTAAGAACAAATTGTTCAAAATAGTTATATTTTAGATACATAGACCATATCATATTTTGGAACAACACACTAAAATGTTAGGCAGGTTACATTTAGCAAGCCATATATTAAGACAGGTTAATAGGATTCAACAGTTAAATAGGAGATTATCAAATACTAATGATTATATTCAGAAAGCATCTATTTTACAAGAACTTGGTGAGCATGTTTTATACATATGTATGTATAAAATCTAAATAAATGTTTACCCTCTTTTCAACATTTTCTTCACCATTTTCCTGCACTCTCCCCTATCCCCCATGTTTTCCTTCCAATTTGTGATTCTTATAGATTTCTTCTATTGTTTTACTGATCCATCTTGTTCTTGGTTCGCCCTTTCTTCCTTTATTAATTGAATTCCTGTTTAATTTCATCTTTGACTTTTCTTTATCTAACCTCTACATCTTTGAGTTTGCATAAAAGTTGTTAAATTTGTTTCTATAATTTCTGTAGTGCTCTGTTAGTCCTTGTCCATTCTTCCACTGTGCTTGCTCTATCATATACTGCCTTCAACAGTTCCTTTTCCCATATTTGTTGCTGTTCTTCCTTCATTGGATTCATTGTCCATGTTTCATGGTGTATGCTACTGTAGATCTTGCAAGGACAGAATATATCCCAATGTTTGTTTTACTTGAAACATTTTGATCTCACTAGGCTCCTCAACATTCCACTCCTTTGTTTATCCTTTACCATTCTAGTCTGGCTTTCCTGTTTTCCCTGTCTACAATTTCTTTAACCATTTCAATTATTGCAACCACTGTTAAAATTATGTGCAGTATATAACAGCATCAATATGTAACTTTAGAACAACTTGCTGCTGATAAAGAGTTAGCGGATATAGATGCAATTGCGATGGAATTGAGGAATATTAGAGAACAGCGGCAGCAAGTTTACAAAGTAGCTTCTAACGCATTGAATAAGGGCACAATAAGTGAGAATATTGTACAAACAACAAATGCGTTACAAGTAAGTTAAGTTTTTAGTAATTTTTTTCTTTGTAACCAATGTGAATTTACAGATATTTCATAATTTGGGAATGTTAAATACTTCTCTGGATAATTTTATCAATATTGCTTTGAGTGAATGTCGTGAAAGTTTGAAGACTTCCTTTGATTTATCAGGAAATTTGAATATGAATGCTAATATGAATAAAGTTGGTCCTGGCAAGGCAGCACTCACTAATTCGCAAGGTTTTCGGCAACGAGTCTGGACTGATTTGGAAAAAGCATTTTCAGAAGAAATTTATTCCCAATGTAAACAGGTAAGCATCGATTATCATGCTTTGCATCTAGTTTATTATATAGTCAGACTTTTTAAAACTTGACTTATTTATATTGAAGCCATAGACTAGTGTTTTCCAACACAACATTGCCGAGAATTATTTAACTAACAAAAATTTAGTGCAGTGTTGCAAGATATCTCCGAAGCTACTGAAATATGTTAGTTTTGTTAGTTAAGTAAATCTACGATTTTGCTTTTGAAAATATTAGTCTCAGTTAAAATAAAAAAGTTGATATATTATATGAGAGTATTATTTACATAAATTTAACTTCACTTGTTAACTATTAGGTTAAATTTTTGGATTGTACATTAGACAATATAAGTATAATGGTTCTGAATCATTCAACGGCTCAAAAATTTTGGACTGACCTTGCCAAATGTATTGAAGAGGAGATAAAAAACTCTTCACCCGCAATTCAACAAATGCTTGAAGAAGAGTACCCACATCTGCTTAAATCATATTGTGAAATGACTAAAAAATTAAACTTTAGTACATACTCCTTAAAGTAAGTATTAAATTTTCCACTATGAGAATGAGTGCTTATATAATTCTCTTCTAGGCATCAAATATTTGAAAATTGTGAAAATGCTTATTTATCAAATTCATTAAATCGTATTTTGGAACCTACACAGACTATGTTCACTAAAGAAAATAGCGCCCCAAGTCACGATGAAATAGATTCCTTAATTAGGTTAATTACAAAGTAATTAAAAAGACTACTTCGCGTATATTCTTGGTATAAATTCGTTTCAATTTTAGTGAGTTAAGCGTTACTCTTGTCGAAGATCATCTGAATGAAAAAGTCGCAAAAAACGTCACGAAATGTATAAAAATGTATGCTGCGAAAACAGAACAGCAACTAGCTTCTGGGCAAGATGCTGCTCAAGTTATAGGTAATATCAAGAAAAATGCACTTTAATTTTGAATAATTAAAAATATTTGCAGCTGGTGTTCCAAATACTGGACAACAATTTAATATTCAGCTAGCAAATGCAATGTATTACTTCCATACACAAATACAAAGAATTGTTTCAAATATGAAGGATATGTTGCCTTGCAGTGTAGTATCTTTAATAACTGACAGCTTGGGCGCTTTTGATAATTTAACATCAGCTATTATTGAGCCTTTAACAGGTTGGTTTGTTCAAACTGTGAAATTTTTTTGTAGATTATGTACAATATTCTATAGATTCCATTAAATCTGCTATTGAGACCATATTAATAACAATTCATGCTGAATCCGATTGGGCTACATATCAAGTATCTGGCAACAGACCCACTATTCCCTGCAGTTTTTACATGAGAGAACTTGTTGAGTTCATTACCCGCACTTACAATATTTATTTAGCCCCATTTGATAATAAGGAAGTTCTCAATATCAAGTAAGCAATGTTAGATTAATACTTTAAGAAATAAATTTTAATTTATTTTCAGGTGCAATAATATCGTTATCCGAACTATTGAATTATTAGTTAGACATTCTTCAATTCTTCGGCCTATATCAACAGGAGGTAGATTAAGGTTGCAATCCGATTATAACTATTTAGAGCAGGCGTTGAAAGTTATTTGTCCGAACTTGGCGGACTTAGCAAACTCTTATCGTTTATTAAAATCTATGTCATACCTAATAACTGTATCACCTGCTAATATAGTTTCGTCTCAAATATCAGGAAGTACGGTTCCGCATAGCACAGCATTCCTTTTGTTATTTTCTCACGCTGCAGCAGAACTAATGAGCCCTCACCATACGGCCGATTGGTCCATAGAGAAATTTTCCAGTTGGTTAGATGAGCATCCATCGGAATCTGATAGGTTTGAGTCAGAAAATTTACTTTATGTAATTTAGTATCATTTTTTTAAAATTGCAGATTAAATATAATTACTGGGGCATTACAACGTTACGTGAAATTTATCACACAAAAGAATTCTACAAATTATGATCCGGTGTACCCTTTAATGTCCGAATATTTGGACAAGCTTATAAAAACTTAACTGTACAGTGTAACTATTTTTTTTTACATATTATGTATATTTAAGTATTACAATTCTGTATAAATAAATGTTTATATGCTGGTGTTAATGCAGTGTTCTTCCTAATACACCTCTATAATGGTTTAGACGGTTTATAATTACATAATGCTTTGTGCAACGTTTATGAGGGCTTGGATACGAGAAATATTATCACCGGTGTTATTTTTTAACTTATCTAAAACGTTCGATATGGTAAACCATTCGCTTTTGTTACGAAAATTAGAATCGATTGGTATATACGGGGTGGCCTATGATTTGTTCTATTCATACCTGATTGGTAGGAAGGCAGTGGTTAGTGTTAAGGGCGTTCAGGATGATATGATAATGACATAGTTCCGATTACATTGACTCAACGTGCGGTGTTTCACAAGGTTCAATATTAGGTCCCACCCTATTTTTAATTTATGTCAACGATTTACAGCCTACACTTGATTATTGCAGATTAGCACAGTATGCTGATGATGTTGTATTATAACGACTGATACTGTTGAATCGGCCTCTAATTTAACATCCAAGTTGGTCCGGGATATGATGAGGTGGTGTGATGCTAACAATTTAGTACTTAACCACGATGAAATGGGTCTGATGCGATTTTTGCTGACGACGGTGGAGGGTGGTAGCAGCCTGTATGTGTCGTGTAATAATAAGTCCGTACCTACCGCAAAGTCATAATGTTAACTTTTTGGGTTTGACAGTGGATTTTAGATTAAAATTTGACCTCCACTGTAGCACACTGTCGCGTAAGTTGGCGACTGCTCTCTATGGACTGCGATGTCTTAGGGGTGCTGTAAGCATTGATTCGCTTAGAATTTTTTATTTCGCGTATGTGGAATCACGATTGCGGTATGGCATTATGCTCTGGGCCGCCACACCTAGTTTTAAAAAAAAAGTTTACCTTGCAAAAAAAAATTCTACGTTGCATGTTGTGTAAGTCCTGAATATTCTCCCCGTGGCGTGTTTGTATATCTATGAAATTTGGTTGAACTTAAAAAATAATGAAAATACCTTTTTAACAAAATCTCATATATATAGTATTGTATATGTTAGTTTTATACATTAGCATTAGTATGCATATTATGTTTACGTAGGTTATCGGAGATGCGCGCATGCGCAGGTGTGTGTCGGCGATACCTGTTATTCTAGAGAGTTCTATGTTCGTTTTTGTGTAACATCTATGTATCGTTATACGGTTATAAAATACATCATATACGTAAGAACCCATGAGTTTCACTAGTAAATACATAACATATAGTGCTATGACGACACGCAATGGAATAAACAAAAGTATACTTATACATAGTACGAAAGCATTTGAATGTAGCCCGGCATACAAAGGAATCATATTCTTCAATAAACTACCAGAAGATATAAAAGCTTGTAGTAACAAATTCTATTTCAAAACTAAATTAAAAACTTTTTTGTATGAGCATAGCTTCTATCTATTGAAGAATATTTAACATGTACCTATTAATAATGATGTGCCCTGTAGATTTTTGTATTAATATGATGGATAATGTCTATGTTCTTTTAACAGAACGATGACAATAAAATATATTCTATTCTATTCGAATATTTCATGTGATAATCTTACGTTCATATCGTATGCAACTGCCTAGCAGCATACTGTTCTTATCGCATTCTTAAACTTAAAAATGCAGTGCCATTGTAATCTGCAATGGAGCAGACAATATTCCTATCATCATGCGACAAAGATGCCGTTATATTTTCGAATCGTGCAGAAACTAATAGTGTTTTCGACTTATTGCACTTTACGCGTGGAGTATATCTATCTCCCTTACTAATATTATGTATTAAAATAAGATGGAAATACAATCAGTGGATAAAAGTGCAGTAAGTCGAAAACGCTATAACATTCGCAGAATTGGACGTTTGTAGCTGCCGCCAAGAGCTTAAATGTAAAAATAATTTTTAGATTCTGGGCATGCGCACTCGTGGATGGATTCCCTTGTTTACGTCGAAATTATGTTCCAATCAGGGGCAGAGCCATCTGTTTATTATGATTTTTTTCCATGTACTTAGTTAAATTTAAAATTTTATAGTTATTGAAAGATTTTCCTTTATTAAGAATTTGTTATGTGTTTGAACACATTGTTGTTTTGACGTCGAAAGTTTTGTTAGTATAATAAAGCGAAGTTACAGTTATGGTAGTGTAAAGTGTGGTATATTAATTAATAGAAAACCGTAAAACTAAAATTGAATAAAGTTGAACTTTAATAAACCTAGGTGGATAACATTCATACGAAAGGATTATTATACACCGTAGCATAAACTGTTTATGATAAAACAATATTACGGTGGCAATTCCGTAATAATAACTAGAGAATTATTTGCAGTGAACTGTCCCGAGAGTCGTATTCCTAGCGCAAGCACTGCTCATAAGACGGTTCGTTGTTTTAAAACCACATTTTCTTTAGTAAAAACAAAATTATTTCAGATAAAAATGATCTAAACTTATTCTTAAGGGATCTTCCGTCGGGCGCGGCATCGAGGCTGCTATGCTTAAAGCATTGGAAGTGATTAGATTGATCAGCCGCGCCCAACGGAAGGTTAAATAAAATACATAACAGCTAGTTTCGTATTAAATATTATATTAGGAGAATATAGCACTATACATCGAAAAATAAAATATACAAAATCAAAATTATATTAGGTACTACAAATACTCTGTTGAAGAATATTTAGTTATATTCCTAGCACTAGCAGTAATGCCTTTCAGAATAGCTGTATTTTCCGTTTTTAATTTCATTAAACTTGCAGATTCAAAGTTGATCACATCTTTGTACTTCTTTTGCACTAAACCTAATAAATGGGTTAATAAAAAATCTGCATTCTTAATAATGAATTGGCGTTGCTGAAAGAATAATAATAAATGCGTCGGAGTTTGAAAACATTAAAATAGGTTACCTCTAGGTGTTTTTCAATTTTTAACGAATGCTCCACATACTTAATTTCTGCTTCATAAACAGCGTACATAGTATCGTCAATAGTATGCAATAAATCAGCAGTTTGTAGTTTTAAACAATCATCAAGCAATTTCAGAAACAGCTTAGCAAACGACATGGTACTTGCAGTTAACTGCAACCAATAGTCTCCTAGAATCACTAGTTGAATATGCTTGTAAAAAGAAAGTATGGAAAAATACCTGTAACATAATCATTTAATAGCAGCCCCATATCAGAATATTCTTGCAAAAATCGACCCAATGCAGCTTTTGATTTTAAATTCATTGGTATCCACTTATCTTCTTGCGACCTTAATTTTATTGCATCAATGTTCTTATCTCTCGAGTCTCTTAAAGCTTTAGTTAATGGTGATCGTAGAGACCCATCGAGTTGGTAACATAAGTCTATGCCATACTTACACAACTAATGAGAAAATAATACAGCATAAATTTCACATTAAGCACATCTAATACCTAAACTTACTCTATTACATTGGGATCTGACTAACACGACGCATTCGGTTAATGCTGATAAAGAAGTCTGAGGAACAAAGGCTTGTTTTATAAAGTGGCTGGTAAAAAGGGTAAGTTCTTGGCTAGCCCAAACAACATATGCTAAGAAGAATAATCTTATTTAATCATACAATGCAGGTATAGTTATTGTTATTTATACCTGACGCGCACCTTGGTGAATCAGGAAATGCTCTAAGAAATTCTTCGGTCATGTGACACATATTCGTGAATACTACACTAGCTAAGTGACGTACATAAGTGCTTGTTGATCCTTCCCTTTTGACCCTTTTGTATTGTATCTTCAGCATACTGCTGCATAATTTTAAGAATAATTCGCATGACTGAAACAAACATACTTATGAACTATCTGAGTTATTAAAAACATCAAATATACCGTACCTGCATTGATCGACCCAGTTGATTTAACAGTCTCACAGCTGTCCTAGCACCACGCAGCCCACCTTGAAGCGATTTATCATGATTTACTTCTAACTCCTTCATTAAAACATCAATCAAAGCAGATTTTCTCTGCTCAACCTGCAAATAATATTTTAAGAAACTACAGCTGCAATTTTAAAATAAATTTGGAAGAGGACCTTTCTCATAATATCGTTAAATATAAGATCTTCTTGGTTTTGTGGTGCCGTATATGTTGTACTGAAATCTTTGACCTTTTCTAGCAGTGTTAAAGCTTCTTCAAAATGCCTTTGTGCAACACAAACATCTAATTCATCAGGTATTTCAAGAAACCATTCTGGATATATAGATATTTCTTCATCATTGTCTTCAAATGCTATGGTTTACAGCTTAAAATGATACTTTTATACCATTTAGAAATACATACGATTACTGTATGGTACATCTATTGATGATGAACGTGAAGGAGATTTGTCTATAATTCCTTTTTCTGGTTTATTTTGTTCCTGGGTTAGCTTTTCCTTCTTTGCTAAATCCATTTTTTCTAGCCATTCTTTCTAAAATTTTACTAATACAGTAAGTTTAATTATATGCTATACACATGTTCCAGCAAGATTTTTGATTACAACTGCATTTTTTATTTTAGAGGCAAACCATCTATAAAAGTTTTATGGAATTTAATTATTTATTGAGTAGCATCCAGAAAGTATGTAAACACATGCTTTTATTTTAATTGAAATAGCCTTATTCCTCTTTTTCGTTTTACTCGTTGTTATTAGAATTTATTATAAACTAACAAATTAAAATAAATATTTATATGTACATACTAGTTTTTAAGGCTAACATAGGTCACTAAATCAAATTCAACCGTAGTATTTCTTTGTCCTAGGTCCTGACTTAATAAAATCTAATTTGTTTATGAAACCACATAGTGAAAAAAATATTTCTTTCTAAAATGAAAAGTAGTAATGTAATCAAAAATCTAGTCTTTGGGTGGATATGTGGTATATTACCTTAACAGTACTAGATTTGCATTGAAAAATACGTGAGTGTGGAAATGCTAAAAGTTTGAATGCCTGCTTTACATTTCCCAAGTCTCTAATATTAACAACAGCAACACTACCAAGGTCATAGAAAATTTCAAACTTTAAGCTTGTTAAATCACGACTGAAATCGATTCACATAAGTAAAACTACATTAAAAGCCTTAAGAACTTACTCATTAATATTGGTAGTAGCAATTAAAATACCATCTGTAAACAAAACTCCGTAGACACTTTGAATGGGTGTGTTCTCTATAGAATCTAATTCTGTTAAATAATTTTCACATAATATCTTACGATTCGGTATATCTAATACATGCTATAAATAAATTTACATATTATCAAATTAAATAATGTGTAAATACTAACTGAGCATCCTATAATTTTATCCTTTAAAGCTAATATTTTTTGTTTTCGTATTTCTTCTTTTTTTTCTTCCGTATTATCTTTATTTGTACCAGGTTCCACAACAAGGTGACTATCATCACCTAGTATAGATGTATTATACAATGAGGTCAATAATGATCTTTGCTCTGTTAATAAATGGTTCAATTGATACATTTCACTTTCCAAATCTACGAGTACCTAATGAATTAATAATTTCGTACACAGATATTTTAATAAATATACGTGATATTTCCTTGGCTGTATCGATAAACTGCATATAGTTTTCATAAACATTTTTCTTCAAGTTACCACTGGTTTCTTCAGAGAGGGTTTGCACTTTCTTTCGTAAACGAGATAGTTCAAGTCCCCCAACAAAATTTAAAGATAGTTCTCGTACATCTAAAACAAGTTGAATGTATAGTTCATTACCTTTTAAAAAACAATGATATTTCGGTTACATTTATCGGGATTAAAATCGTGAGAGCGTAATAAACTTAAACTTGGTTCTCCCATTTTTTAACACTTGATACACATAAAATCCTTTACATGACACTTGCTGACATACCAACAAAAACATAACCTAAATGAATGTGAAGTAACAAGAGTAACAACCAACCATAACCTACAAATAATTTGAAACTTTTGCAGTGTCAAATATATTAAAATGAAAGAAATTCGTATTCTGTGAATTGTAAGTAATTAATGAAAATGGATATTTATAGAGCATGTCGTGCTTGCTTTACTAGATTGGATAAGTGTAAAAGTTACATAAATCTTAGTGAAGAACAATTGAAAAAATTTACTGACTGTACATCCATCGTAAGATAAAAGTACATTTGGTGTTTCAAAATTACTTAAACTAATTTTAGGTACTGGATAAAGAGAAAGATACAATATTTTTATGTAGTTTGTGTATGAATTTATTAGAAAACTTTTATAATTTTATACAACGGTGTAAGGAAATTGATAGTTATCTTCGTCATGAAATACAGGGTGATACAGATTGTAAAATACAGGATAATGGAAATGCAAATAGTAATAAATGGCAAGTTAATAAGAGATTTGAATCCAGATTGCTCCAAAGAAATGCAGGTCAGACGGCTTCTTTTTCTTTTAGAAATTGTTAGAACCAAATAATTTTTAGAGTTTCAGAACTGTAAAGTTACTCATTGTAGAAAAAACCTCTTGACAAATAACCCTTTAGATGAAACTAAGAAATGTAGTTTGAAGAAACATTATTTATGTTCAATCTGTGGGAAGGGGTAATTGTAAAATTTATGAAATAATTACATATACATAAACTAGATTTTTTTTTAAGATTAGCAACGGCAGGATCTTTGAAAATTCATCAAAGAATACATTTTGGTATCAAACCTCTAAAATGTCCCGAATGTCCAATGAAATTTACAGCACATGCGAGTTTAAGTGTACATTTAAGAAGACATAGTGGTGATCGACCATATTTATGTGCCACCTGTGGTAATAATATATAATAGTAGCATTTACATATGTAATATCTTTTTTGTCGCAGGAAAAAATTAATTATTCACTTTTTGATGTAGACAAACTTAGCCGATGTGGAATTTACACCCACTATAATACTCTAATTACTTCTAAATCTTAACTCAAAATCTCTTGTTCATTGAGCTGAATCTGTTCATTTGGTTACTACTCCAGTTGTTTTCTTTTTGCTTCAAACATCATTACAAGCTGTTTTACTGATATCCTAACAATTTGTTGAAAGAGAGAAACATGGATCTCTATCTTCTAGTTCTCATGTTGAAAGTGTGGAGTCATATCTAATAGTTGGACAATTATGGGTAGTCTGTGGTGACTGATCTGTCTATTTTATGCAGAAAAGTATAACAGTATTCATAGTTAGACAGGAGCTGGGTAAGTCATCAATCTCCCAGTGGTCCTTTTCAGCCCAGGACTGGATTGAGTCAGTCTGGCTGACTGTCGCCTCCTTGGTTCTTCTCACATAATATTTGCCAAGGCAATGTTATTTTATTCAAGTACAATTTATTTCAGTAGCAGTAAATACATAGCTCATTCAATTAACATTTCAATCAAAACTTGAAAGTGGAAATGGAGAAGAATTAGTCTAATTTATAAAAAAAATTATAGACTGATTTCGATCCTTCCTACAACTCTGCAAAGATATTTGAAAATGTAATTTTGTCATGTTTAAATCATAATATCAAATCGCTAGTATCTGCTTATCAACATGTTTTCGTCCATTGTAGATCAACGATTACCAATCTGATTTTTAGATTACAGTATATTAGGCAGAATTTGATCTCTATGATCTAGGAATAACTCGATGTTACTTATACCGACTTAGACATGATAGGCACATTCCCTAAGACACACTCGCTGGTGTAGATCTACTAGCCGGTTTGCGTTGGAAAGGTGCGTACAGTGGACGCTGGGAGAAGTTGATAAGTCGGTTGCGCTGGAGTCAGTCGTAGAAGAAGTTGAAAAGCGGAGATTTTATTTATTATGACAGTAGCCTATAAAATGGGTTCAAGCGCGGACGGATTTGTTTTATTTTACAAATATTTTAGCTATAAAAAGTAGCAGCGTGCATGGTTTAATAAATATTAATAAATGTGGGGGAACGTACATATGTGGAATACAATCATTTGTTCCACAAATTAAAATAAGACGAAAACAGATTTTTTTAAATATGGCAGTATGAAGTCGGATATTTTTAATTACATTTTGGCGAAAATACAGCCTCATTTAAAAAGCAGTGGCGTAACTTGAATCCAATATTGGATGTCCATTTTGTATAAAGAAAGATCAAAGAAAAATAACAAAAAGTAAAACTGCGTGTCGGTTTTATCAAAAAATATACAAACAATCGAGCACACAGTTTAACCGCACATACATACAGTTAGTCACAGTCAAAATCGTCCACATACTAGCAGCCGAACATTTTCTCATTTTGTAGCACGATACATACACTACATAAACACATTAAAAGATTCTATTTTAGTTCATACTAAGTTAACAAAAAATACGTATTCAAGGGAAGTACCGAAAAGCGGCTCACAGTCAAAATTGGTCAAAATCGTCCAGCTGCAAAAATAGGTAGTTCCCCGAGAAAAATCCCGTGTTTCAGCTCAGTTAGTACCATAGTGTGTTCTTATACGGTTATATCTTCCTACTTGAGTAGACATATCAAAAAAAATTACGTAATGGAACCGAGGAAGAAACAAACTAGTTGTGATATTCGACGTTTGATAATAAAACTGCAAAAAGAGGGAAAATCACAAAGAGAAATAGCTAAAATTGTAGGCAGAAGCCGTACAACAGTTCAGTATATAATGAAAAGATGGACTGCTGATAAAACAATATCCAACAAACGCAGAAATTATTCAAAAAAAATTCTCACCGCAGGGGACGAACGATGGATTTTAAAAGAAATAAACAAGGATCCGAAAAAGAGCGCACCAAAACTAGCCAAGGAAGTAGAACAATACCTTATTTTACATTTTCTCGTCAATAAACTCAATATGCGTCCCGATAAGTTTGGTCTCCGCAAAATATTTACCAGCAATTATGTCTAAAACCCACAATCCCTCTTTTATATTGCTTTCATTCACCGCGACTAATGTATACCCTCAATGTGGAATTTACTTTGAATCATGTATCAAGATCATAATTTGTGTTACTGAGTTGCCGGCAAGTTAAACTAAATTTATGTGGAAATTTACCAGTGGTTGAATTGATCATCCCATACCTTCTGTCTTGTCTTTCTTTTATTGTCCCCAGATCCTGATGTTCGTGTTCCTCTTCAATCTTTCTTTTACTTTTGTAGGGCAAAAGTATTACATGAATCACCATTACTTACAATATACGTCAAATATTTATCAAATTACATAAATATTGTGTTATAATTTCTTTTCTGAATATATCTATGTATATATGTATGTATATGTAATTCGTTGGATAAAGAACAATAAAATGTACATTATTATTACCTTACAATTCATGTATTTTTCTCTTGTTCTAGGACAAAGGTTTAAATCTAGCTCTGATCTTACAACACATGAAAGAAAGCATACAGGAGAAGCACCATACGAATGCGATCTTTGTGGTAAACGTTTCCGTACATCTTACACAAGAGTAATACATAAGCGTTGGCACGTGGATGAGAAACCAATACAGTGTAGAAAATGTGATAAATGGTAAATTACATAATTTGCGTAACTGATCTTTCACAAATAAATCCAGGTTAATCCAATGTTGCCGTAAATTAAATTAATTAATTTTTTCAATAAATTGTATATTGATTTTCTTTTCTAAGCTTTGTGTCAACCGGGCATCTCAATGTACATATGCTTTCACATTTGCCAGAGAAACCATTTAAGTGTAATAATTGTGAGAAAAGATTTACTAATCAAAAGGACCTAGATATACACAGTTCCGTTCATACAGGTGCAAAGCTATATTTTTGTTCAAAATGCGGTAAAGGTTTTAATAGATCGAATAACTTGAATAAACATATTCGAGCACACTTGGGTATTAAACCATATATTTGCGACGTAAGTATGTAATCAGCACTAAGATAGCATAAAGTGGCGATTCCTTTTTATTTTTTAGGTATGTAAGGGTTGCTTCAGCACAAGCAGTCAATTAAAAATTCATTTGCGATCCCACACAGGCGAAAAGCCTTTTCAATGTGATGTTTGCAAGAAGAAATTTGCTAGCAAAAGTAGTTTTACTAGGCATAAACAGCACCAACACATTAATAAGATGAGAGTAGTTAAACCGGTGTAGATTGTTTGATTTTCTTTATTGTGTGATTTACTAATTTATGAATAATAGAATAAAAAATAACTTATATGGAATCCCAATATTATTTTATTGCTTAAATAATAAAGCTGTTCCTTCCATCATATAGATGTCACAGAGTGAGGCAAAGTAAGTAACTGGTACTAATTCAATTGATGTACCTGAACAATAAATAAACTAAAGGGTCGTTATTCAAATGATGCGAAATCATCTTTGTTCGTTTGCCGATAGCAAACGAGTCATCAACATCGTTAGCCGAAATATTTGGCTTTTTTTTTTCTAGGAAGTTATCTACAGCTCGTTATTATCGGGACAGAAGCATTTAACATCAAGTTAAATGCATTTTTGTTACTCTTTTCAGCATTTTCTGGAGCTAATTTCCTTAGATCTTTTAAAATCTTTATTACGTTCTCTTTGCGCATTTTATGGCAACTGGTTAATCGGACGAAATGAAGCTGCAATTACCTATAGTATATACAATCAAAATTAATTTTTGTTCCGTAGGCGACACGTAAACCACGGATGTATACCATATATATTATGTATGTGTAAAATGGTAAGCAACATCAATGAAAAACGTGCCACGTTTTCACTCATTAACATTGAATTCACTTGACATTGCTACTAAAATTACTGCATTGGCAAAAAAAACACGTTTCCATCACAATAATTTCTAAAATCAAGCTTACACTGATTGATAATTAATCCAAAAAATTATATCTAAATTTATTTCTAACACGAAAGAAACTAAAATAATTCAGAAACTATTAGAAATAGATATGGGGAATGCTAATTATGACGAATCGTGTGCATTAATAATATACAGATGTCCAATTGAAAAAAAGTGGGTCATTGTATTTTTTAGTTAATATATTTCATAGACGCAATTTCACCTGGCGGATGCGCGATAGTAAGAGGGCGTTTTCAATGAAGTGAGGCACACCCGAAGAAATATAGAGTAGCACGTAAGAATATAGCCCCACTATCTTTGCGATTCGGTACCCATTGCGTTTCTGGAAATCAACATTATTATGCAGCAATCTTAACGTATATACAACGACTTTCACTGTTTCAACATGGCTTTCTGCCAGGGAAATCTACTATCACCAACTTGGTAACAGTCACGCAGTTTATTTCTGAATATCTGAATAAACAAAAGCAGATTGATATATATAAGCCCCAGCTTTAACAGATTGCTGTCGTCTTACTTACAGAACAGAATCAATTATGTATATTTTAATGGCTACAGTTCCCATGTATTTACTTTGACATCCGGCGTACCCCAAGGTTCTAATTTAGGGCCTCTGCTTTTTATAGCTTATATTAATGACTTGCTTAACATCGTGCAATGCCAATTATTAGCGTATGCGGATGATATAAAATTGTATGGTGTCATAAATTCTCAGCAAGATGTTATCCATTTACAGCAAAATTTGGATGCCTTGACTGAATGGTGCGCCACCAACTCACTGCAGGTCAATGTAAGCAAATGTTATACAGTGTCATATTCCAGAAGCCGGAATGGCATCAATTCATTGTACATGATTGGCAACGAAACTATAGAGAAAGATACAATCTTCAAAGATCTAGGCGTATGGTTTAATCCTTGCCTCACCTTTATACCACATATTCAATATATGTGCTCACGTACAATGAAGAACTTAGGGTTTGTAATGCGATCCGCAAAATACTTTAATGATTGCACTACTCTGAAGGCACTGTTCTTTTGCTTTTGTTGTTAGCTCCTTGGAATATGCATCACCAGTATGGTCACCTTATTATTTGTGCCACGAACTTGCTAATGAACGGGTGCGAAAAGTTTTAAAATTTCTTTTATTTAAAATCGATGAAGCTTACCCTGCACGAGGCGTTGATTATAATACCCTTCTTGAAGGGCACAGTCTCCGATCCTTGGCTGGCCGCCGCAGAGATCATGCAGCCAAATTTGTCTACAAACTTATTCATGGTTCAATTGCTTCCTCTGACCTCTTATCCCAAATCGAAGGTCGGAACTTCTCATCTAGGGTGGGGTCCTATACCCTTTCGTCTCTGATAGAGCGGCACGATCAAGCCGCTGGGTATGTTTGAAAAAAATTAGGAATTAGATTACTCTAAGAGGGGGGTTATCCCCAGTAAATATCCATGTCCCCCGTCCAACAGCATGCTATTGTTACTTTTGCTTTACCAACCGCTACTACGAATATTTATAGAAATGCGCTTATACATCGTATGATTACAATAGCTAACTCGCATTTTTCCAACATTTTTCTTTAAAATTTGAGTATGCTGTGCTTTTTTTATTTTAATTTATTGATATCTGTTGGGTTACCCGACGTAAATATATTAAACATATTTTTGTTTCCCCGCCAAACAAGTACGACAAATTTCTTGTATCATTTTCTTTAATTTTTTAGTAAGCTGTACTTTTTTTTATTTTAATTTATACTATGTTATTCATTTAATTTTATATTTTGCAATTGCACTAATTATTTGTTTTTTTTTATACTACGTGTTGTAATCAACTTTGTTTATATTTACCCTGTAATTATTTATAGTTGGGTAATAAAGATTATTATTATTATTATTTATACTTACTCCACTATTTTTCTCAACATGTTCTCGAAATAACGGAAGAAAAGATTTCAAATTTGTCATCGAATCGTGACGTAAAATTAGAGACATAGCGGAAAGTAGCATGGCACAAGAATACTAGGTATGATCTAATGCTATCGGTGAAATAAAGTAGTGAGCTTGATATAGAATGAAAGCAAAATTACGCATTACCAAATAAAAAGAAATGAGGAAATGTAAATAATAAATCCATATATGATGGAGTATACATTCAAAGTGTTTTAACTTAACTGCAGAAATAGTCAAAACATTCAGGAACAAAATATCACCAATACTTACAAGATTAATAAACCAGGCAATAGAGAACGGAGAATATCCAAAAATTTTAAAGAGGACAATAATAAAGCCAATATACAAAAAAGGTAACAAAAGAAAAACTATAAGCTTATTATCCGTCTTGAACAAAATCCTAGAAAAAACTCTAGACCTGTAAATAAGCGAATACATAGAGAAGAATGAAATAATCCATAAAAGAGAATACGCATTTCAAAAACCTCAGGAACAACATCAGCTGTTAATGATCTATTATCTTTTATATCATTATATAAAAACGAAAATTGCCCACAACAATACATTAGTAGTTGTACTTTTTATCGATATGAAGAAGGCTTTCGATACCATTTCTAAATAAAAACTAATAGAAAGATTAGACTACCTAGGCATAAAAGGAACATCAAAAAACTTAATTAAAACACACTTAACTGATAGAAAGCAAAGTGTCATAGTAAACAAAATCGAAAGTCAACAGCTGTGCGCAGAATACGGAATACCTCAAGGAGGAATACCACCCTTACTATACATAATATATGCAAACGATATATTTGACATACAAATACATTGCAAAATCTACGCGTATGCCGATGACATATGTATAGTATATTCACAACCGTACAATAACAACGAACGAGTGAACGACTACAACAACATATTAACGAGGATATTGAAAAAGTGGAAGAATGGTGTTACAATAATCTTATAACAATAAATGAAGCAAAAACGGAGTATATGGTATTTACAAAGAAAACAATCTTTCAACATCAAAGTCAAAGAACGATCAATAAAAGAAATTAACGAAACCAAATACTTAGGACAATACAAAACAATTTAAAATCGGATACACATATAAAACACCTGATCAAAACAAATATCAGTGCTATAGCTGGATTGAAAAAAATAAGAAAGGTAATCCCAAAATATATGAAAAAGTCGATATATAATTCGCATTTTACGTCACATTAGAACTACCTTATTAACATATATGGAGCAACACAACAAAGAAAAAGTTAAACAAATTACAAAGACAACAAAATACTTATTCAATGGATAGAAGAACGGCAACAGCAGAAGTATACAGGAATATCCAAGAACTAAATTTAGAACAAATGATTAAACAAAAAAACCTGATACTATTGTATAAAATGAAAAACAAACTAATAAAAACAAATACTATACTTATATACAAATAGCACTTTATCGAATAACAAGGATATACATACATATAAGGAGACACTCGCACTTGAGAACAGAGAAAACCATTAGTAATAAATACAAAAAAATTCCTACACCAGAAACCATAACCCAATATAACAAACTACCTAAAGAAACAAAAGAATTCGATCATACCCGATACAAAAAAACCATTAAAAATATGCTATTACAACACCTTATATAAAAAGAAAAAATTTGAGAGGAAGAAGTAAAGCAATAACGCCCTCAATACCGATAGTCCGGGACGAGACATTTTAAGTCTCATCACCCCGCGACGAGGACCGAGGACGGGCAGACGCACGGACGCACGTCGACGCATCGTGTTGTACATGGAAATGGTACCTTCATATTTATTATATACTGTGTTGTATATTATCCAAATGTATCTATATATAAGATGTGTCAATAAAGGTTTCAAATATAAAAAAAAATGGCAATTGAAACTTAATTTTCTGATTTATAGTCCGCGCGTTTTTAAAAATTGTTGCAAACTGATGGCGGTCGAAACGTAGGATTTGGGAGCTACGTAATAATGAATGAAACTTAAATTTATCAGTTTTTTGTTTTAATAATTATTATTTGTAGAACACTATCTAGTTAATAAGTATACTTTCCACTTAAGTATTTACTTTCCACACTTTCAAAACAATCAAGAGAGATCAAGCACAAACAAAAATGCGCTACGAAACCGCTAAAAGTTGAACTTACTCTTTCCAGCGCAAGTGTTTTGTGGAGCCAACGTCGTTATTTTCGAACTAACCAATAGCGGCCTCACCGATTGACATCTAAACAGCGCAGATGTGAACTCGCCTTAACAGTTACTTGCGCTGAATGCGACCAATTATTCGCGCTAAGTAGAAATTACAGCCGCTAGAACTTCGCAGTCCGTTTAGATAAGTGTTTAGTTTCAACTACTTAGCTGCTCCGTCATCTGAACACAGTCAATATTTTACAGCTGTCATCGATCACCCATAGATAACGTTTTTGTTCAGTCAATTGTTTCTATTCTCGTTGGTCACTGTAAGCACGTGACGGAGGTGATACATGAATTGATAATGTAAATAAATAATTATAATTTGACGATTAGATACCAGTTACCACTTTACTTTGCCACACTGTGCTTCAAACCCAATGAAATGTAGAGAATGATTGAATTTTCTGTATTGCGCATGCGACTGACGTCATCTGAAGAGAAGGCTAGAAGGACCAGCTGGAACTAAAGCAAAAATTTTCACATTAACAAATATTTATTAAAAAAAAATATATATAACAGATGATACACCCTTCATATAAAACTTGTCTTACCACTAATGAATTGTTAACAAGAAAATAAACAACAATTATATAAACCCTCAAGATAAAATTATTTCCTTTTTCTCTTCATTTATATGTACATATTGATTATTTTCATCATCATTATGCTCATTTATTTCATCATAACTTTCATTAATCGTTTCATAACTTTCGGCTACATTTTCATAATTTTCATTGCTATTTTCGTTCATATCCTCTTCTTCTATTTTCTTACTGATATCAACTAGAGTATGCTTCTTTCTTTTCTTAGAACCACAATTTGATTCTATATGCTTTCGTAAAACTTGACTTCTGGTGAAACCTTTCCCACATTTATTACAAAGGTGAGGCATGTTACTGCCATGTCTCCATAAATGGGTTTTTAAGTGAGAATATATTTTATAGGCATTCCCACAATATTTACAAACATATGGACGCTGATCTCCATGTATTTTTTTATGGTAATAAAATGAATTACTTGAATTATAAGTTTTTCCACAAATTTTGCACAGATATATCCTATTCTCATTATTGTGCATCAATATATGTTGTTTTAGATAATCCAGGGTTCTATATTTCTTATTGCACGTCGGTATCGTACACTTGAACATAATACATGGGTTTTCTTCAGCGACAACATGTGTGCTCGAATGCCCGCTCAATCCATATATTGTTGGAAATGATTTTACACATTTGGTGCAGTTGTAAATATTGTGAGTTGTTCTATTATGTTCAATAAAGTCAGTATAAGCAATGAAAACTAATTGACATTTTTCGCACTCATGGTTTTCGTCATGAATTTTTTCATGCAATTGTAAAGCTTCCTCGTTGATACAAGGTAAACCGCATTGGGTACAGTTTGTAGTAATATTTTTCTCTAGCATTTCTATTTCCCCTTCAAATTTAACATTTTTAACGGTTTTCACCCCAGCTTCATTTACCCCAACTACACAAATGTATTCAGCATTTTCATCAGATTTACAAGAATTTGGGGACTTATGCATCCTCATATGTGCATTTAAGGCATTTCCAGTAGAATAACTTTTATCACAGACTGTACAATTAAAATATTTATGATTCACTTTATTATGCTGAAGTAGATCTTGGTGCGTTTCAAATTTACTATTGCAATAAGAGCATTCATTATTTTCAGTGTGTGTTTTCATGTGTATAGTTAAATTGCCAGATTTCATAAAAGCTCTTCCGCACAGGTTGCACTTAAATTTTTTATCCTTGTTCACCACATCAAATTCCTCAAAAATGTCTTCGTTTGGATCTTCCTCTTCACTTTCAATTTTATTTTCTACGACGAATTCATCCAAACTAGTTTCAACAGTTTCTGATGTTGTATTTTTTATTTCATTTTTTCCAGATCTCAATAAAATATCTGATCTTTCACACTGCTTTTTAAAATTATAGGAAACAGTAAGAGTTTTTATGCAATCTGAGCATATAAATTCTGGTAAATTTTCTTCTCGATGAATCTAAAATAGTTGGATATAACAAATTTATACTAGCTAGTTAAAAGCGAATTCAAATTACCTTTATAGATACAAAACTCATAAGCATATCAGCCAAATTGATATCTGTTGGGTTACCCGACGTAAATATATTAAACATATTTTTGTTTCCCCCCAAACAAGTACGACAAATTTCTTCTATTTTATCTACCATTTTCAAATTCAAATTTTCGCGTTTGGATTAACTAATTTACTTGAGTTCACCCAATCTACAACTTGCAGAAATTGATGAAAATGCTGCGTAAATAGCACTTAAAACGACGTTGCTCTAGATATCGCTGGAAACGCTAAAATCGGTGGACTACTATTGAATTCCTGACAAATCAATCCTAAACGTACATTTATGATTATTAGTACACTCTGGCAGTGGTGCCGAAAACTATCTCATAAATTCAAATTTGAAAAGAATTTTGTACGAATAGTTTATTATCTTCTTACTGGTTTTCTTAATACTCTGTCAATTTTTCCATGCTTTTGTTACAACAATGCAATTTTAACTAGTAATAATTAAAATTTAAAACACTTGACCAGATTTAATATCTACTAGAATAAGCAGTAGATGTCGCACAAATAGTTACTGAAGTACTATTCAATGAAGCACTATCTCTTACTCCTCCTGATATGATTGGCTGATGTTGCGCATACACTCAAGTCAAATTTTATACAAAAAGCACAACGAAAATGAAATGTTTGGTTTATCGTTTATGCATGGTTCATGTTTAACCGGTGTTTTTTTGCTGATTTACGTTTAGCGTCTAATTTGTAATTACTGTTTTTGTTCATTTTTATTAATTTATACAATATGACTACAGTGGAGCAAAAGAATAAAGCCGCAATTAACCTAAAAGGGTCTTCCCAAATATTATGCGAGTACTTAGGTTTGTTTATCATGTTCTTTTTAATTTATAATGAAAAATCTCTACAGATACATTTTAGATTATGGCATTAACTCTATATTATATCAACGAGGGTTGTATCCTCCAGAAACGTTTAAGACAACTGAGAATTATGGATTAACAATTCTCATGTCACAGGATAATAAAATAAAGGAATTTTTATCCACAACACTTAATCAATTACAAGGTACTATTTTGCAGATATACATCTAATGCAATTGTTAGTTATAATGTAATTATTCTTTGCAGAATGGTTGGCTCAAAGAATTGTGAATAAAATTGCGCTTGTGATAACAAATGTAAAGACATTAGAGGTAATGGAACGCTGGGATTTTAATGTGGAGTATGAAGGTGATATTAGTGAAGGCAAGGAGCAGGTCTCAAATAAACCTTTAAAACAAATAAAAAATGAAATAAGAGATGTATTGAAGCAAATAGCATCATCTGTGGCCTACTTACCGTTATTAGACTGTTTGTGCAGTTTTGATATTCAAATATATACGAACAATGATGTTGTTTTACCAGATGAATGGGCAGATGCTCAACCGGCAAATATAAAAAATGCTCAATCGGTTAAAATGAGATCTTTCTCAACTAATATACATAGAATGGAGACTGTAGTTACATATAAAAATGATGACTGATGGTAATGTTTTGTAGGATAGTTTGAAATTCAAAATGCTGAAATATTGGTATACATCTTAAAATTTTAAGTTTTTACTTATTTGGTTTTCTATGAATTTTGTAAATATTGTAGATATTTTTATTTTTTATACATTGTAATTGCATTTACATATTCTTATTTTGTGAATCATATCAACATATGTTAATAATAGAATTGTAGTTATAAAAAAATAATATTTGTACTCTTCTGCCATTTATGACTTTTGTATTTAGCATACTTTAGTTTCTTAAGTAGGTTGACAGTTTTTCACTAACAATAAATATCTCAAATGTGCTTTATTTTATACGTTTTAAAGCGCTTAAAATTATAATAAACGGCATATATACCTTACATTTTGTTTGGTTATAGAGACTGGTGGTTCTTGTCGGCGAAATAAATTTTTCAGGACACTCAAAATAAAGTCTAAAATACTAATAATTTGAAATCAAAAATTGCCGACGTCCCTTTTTACTTTCCGCTTCACATACAGCATGTCCAAGATTAGAATGGATAGCATTGGAAACGGTAGCAGTTACACTGTTGGTTCGATTAGGAAAAAAATGCAAGGTTGCACAATTTAAATACTTACCGTTTATTTGGTGGTTGTAAAAGTAAAAAGATAGTTTACTTTTACCAACTACCAATACCCTTTTTTTTATCTTTTTTGATAAAAGTCTTGCTATATTAGTTTTTATTTATTTCTGACATTATTTTCAGAGATATAAAAAAATGAAAACTAGTTTTTCATTGTCCATTTTTAAGCTGAAGAAGATAGCGTTTTGCAGATTTTCAGTACGATGTTTCGCTTTCGAAAAACCCTCATCAATTTTTTTATTAAACACGGTCCTGTTATTTTTATTTTTAAATTTAAAGTCACTTTGAATTCTAAAACAAGTGGTTATTGCTTGTGATGCTTTTCAGCCATTTTAGGTTTCATCTAAAATTATTCCTGAAAGATGTATTCGGTACTGAATGCTCGAAAAACATTTATCTGGCGTTCTTTGTAATAAACCTATTGGTCATTAAAATGTAAAAAATAAAATCATACTGTCATAAAATATGTATAGTAGGCTTTGAAAAAAAAAAACATTCGCGTTTCTTGACAATTTACTTCTGTCACAATACAAAATCTAATTAGATACACAGTCTTTTAATTCTTTAAAAAATGGTTGGCCATTTCTCTTTTGAGGAAAAGTGTGATGTTAAAGTGTTTCATATTATATCATAGTGTGGTAATAGGTACTTTAGAAGTTGAGGAAATATATTTAAATAATTATCCTAAAAGATTACAATCGAATAAAAGGACGTTTGGGAGACTGGTTGCTAATTTATTACAGTATGAGTCATTTAATAAAAAAGTTCATGCTAGAAAAAACCATGTAATGAGGAAATTCCAAATAATGGGGTGTTGCTTGTAACGGAAAATCCTACAAAATCAGTTAGACACATTGAACAAGCAAGTGCAACGCCAAAATTTACAGCACATTTTATGTTGAGTAAGAATAAATATCACTTGTACAAATTTCAAATATGGTATACTACACAGTGTCAAAACAATAAAGCTTTTGTCAATTAAATTTTATTTTCTAATGAATGTATGATAACTATATAACAACGGAATCTTTAACAGAACTCATTATTGGTCCACAGAAAATCCGCGATTGTATAAAACTTACCACTAGCAGAAATCAATAACTTTTGGTTCCAACAATATGGGGCCCCCGCTCATAATTCCAGGATTGTTCAAGAATATTTATCAAATAGATTTCTTAACAAATGGATAAGTATGCATTTGGCTGTTTCCTGGCCCGAATGATCGCCGGACTCCTCTGGATTTTATCTTTGAGGGTACAGCAAAAAACTATGTGCACCAACGTAATTTCCAAACGCATGCAACATAGTAATAAGACACTAAGAGTCACCAATACCCACTACGCTACACGAAAATCGTGTGTACCGGTACCATCCCCACTCGGTCCAGAACTTGCAGTCAAAATGATTATCCCCTAGGCAAATGGGGCTTGGACTTTAGAAAATGAAGATTTGATTTCGATTATATTTTTCTCTTGACGAACGGACTTTTACCAGAGAGGATGTCACTAATTTGCACAACGAACATGTCTGGGACATTGAAGACCTACATGCAGTTTCAAAGAAACATTTCCTGCATCGTTCTTGAGTGAATCAGTGAGAACTGATTGGTTCAACCTTGGGCCGAATGGCTTTCAGGGAAACTTTAACAACGCAATGTATAGAGGTTTCCTACGAGATTAGCTTGTGTTACTGCTTGAAAACGTCTCTCTGAATGTACGTCGGCAAATCAGGACGGAGCCGGCATATCATGGACGAATTGTCACAGATGTGTTGAGTGCAACATTTCCAAACCGATGTATAAGACGGGTCTCGTGCAATGACTGGCTCGTTTGACTTGACTTTTAGTTACAGGACCACGTAAATACTATTGCGTACGGACAACGAAAGCTCTACACCAGAAAAGAACTAGTGGTTAGAATCGTGCAAGTCTTTGATGGCGTACGAGGAATGATGGAAAATGTAGATAGATGTAGAGGGTTTGATTTGATTTGTCACTGGGTAGTAGTTAGGTTTTTTTTTATCACCCTCTTAACACCGCTGCCTGAGACTTATTCTATTATTGGGCACGTAGTGAATTTCAGTGTAGGTAATTACTTAGACAGCCGTGTCCTGTTAGAAGACTCGTCACCGTTCTAAGCTGTACTCGGTTGAGAGCCAACACATCCGCAGCTAAATGCCGTAATGGCTGCTCCATCATTCGTTTGCTTTATACCTGCCCTTCAACATTATTCCAGTGTACCTGGTGTTTTTTTTTTGTGGTCTTCTCAGCCACTGCACCACGTATCGCAACCTTAATTATCGCTAGGCCTGGTTTAGGTCCAGTAAATACTGTTTCAGAGCCTTTTCTTACTAGCTCGTTTGCTAATCCGTTGGCTTTATGCCCCAGCACTCATACCAAAGTGGCTTTGTTGCGTTTAGCTAGGATTCTTACATTTTGCAGGCAGTCCCAAGTTAGTTTCGAAGTTATCTGATTGGATGCTAACGTCTTTAGGGTCGCCTAACTATCCGACAGGATATGAATCAGTTGATCTTTTGGTTGTTTTTCCAATGTCCTTCGCGCACATGTCTTTATTGCTAGTATTTCCGTTTAATATACGGTGGCACATATTGCCGTAATTCTTTATGATTCAGGCTTTATATATGTACCTACATACATCAGCTCTGGAACTGCGATTTGTCGTCCAAATTTGGTTTCGAATCCCCGGTTTCTGATTTGCTCTCCGCTCTTGGCAATCCAAGACAACCTTGAAGGGTTTATCGAAGGAGAGTTTGAGAATCATTGTATCAGTATATTCATTTCTGGTTATATTTTGGCATGCCCCAAGATATTCTGGGTTCGCCAGTTTCCATCACACTACTGTATGTCCCCATTCTTGCTTCCCTTCTAATGTAAATATCCAAGGGGGGCAAGTTTAGCATGGGTTCTACAGTAGCTGTTGGTGCGCTTTCTACAGCTCCAGTGATACACAGACAAGCCAACCCCTGCATCCTTGCGAGTTTTGTAATTGTAACTGCCTGCTTCTGTTAATCTTAATCCACCAGATCAGGTAGCCAGGTAGGTTAACATGGTTCTTACCCCCCCCCTCCCCCTGGGGGGAGTTAAGAAGAAGGGCGTCATGAAGAGTTAAACATAGTGATGTTTAACTCTTCATGACGCACATTTTGAGCAATCGCAAATCTTTTTTTTTTATATGATGTTTGTATTGCAGTGTTTCTTTGATTAATTACTGGATTCAATTTAAAATAAAGGTTTTTGAAAACGCATTTTAAGTCTAAATTATTTTAGAAGCTAAGAATTTCGCAGATTTTCTGTAATAAGACTGTGAAAATATCATATGTATGTCGCCCAACTTTGACCATGTATATCTCTACAATAGTGGAGAGTTCGACCAATGATTATAAGTTTTTTTCTTATTTATTTACACCAAGAAGTCGCTACACAAAAACCTTCAGTTTACTAGTCGGGTTGTCGCATAGTCGGTATATTAATTAATTCTTAATTTTCTAATAATGACATCTTAGTACATACCCGAACCTTCGATTTACAGACGCAATATATCGGATTACTCGACGTCACACTAAATTATGCATCACTGTTTCGAATTTGCATTTCCAAAAGAATTGTCCTGAGTGAATGAACCTCGTGTGAGATTGAGTGATGCATGTCTTCTGCGTCTTTTACTACACAATAATCCTTGCTATATCGTTGTTCTTCGATTTATAATCAAATATATGCCAGGTATTAAACAAGAAAGGTAACAATAAAATAAAGCACTAATTTTTTTGTGGTATTGATGTATTTATTATTAATCAAGATACACTTAAAATGCATTAATTATCAAATCCTAATACACATGTATTTTTATTCAACGAGTAACAGTTGCTATAATACTGCAAGATTTAATCGAATATTTTCCTATTACGAAAATTACATGCCGTTTATATTTAAGAGACTCAATGTAAATGGAAATTTTATCACAATAATCGAGTATCATTATTTTAGATAGCGAGTTGAGATTATATTAAGGTTTAAGGTATTAATCTAGATTACAATATTTAATATGCATAGCACTAGGCTGTTTTGAGATTATAATTTTTAGGACCAAGAGTAAACGCAATATCAGTTGTCATTAAATATATAAGCGTAATAATTCACAGATTTGCGAATCTCTCCTAATAATAAGTAGATATTTTTACTGAGAAAGTGGAACATATTTGAATTACAATTGACAAAATTTCTCGCATAAATAATAAATAATTTACATAGGAAAAGTAATAAATAAAAATTATATACACTATTCTTTGGTTTTAGCGATCGCTCGATTCCAATAACTAATACCTAGGTAAGTATTAATATAATAATATATTCGCAAAAAGCAGAACACACGTTGCGTTGGCGGGAATGGAGTTTGTGTCATGTCCATCTGAAAGGATCAGTATTAAAATTAGCATTTCGCAATACTCTTGTACATTTGTTTTTGTTGTTGATAAAACAATAGGGACGAAAAAATATTTACTTTTTATACTAACCGTTCCGAGTATAATGTCCGTTCCATCAGCTAGATGTTTGATTTATCTAGCTTTTGCCATTCGCGCACCTACTGAAGAAAAAAATATATTAGTAAATAGGTAACTAGTTACAAATAATTGATATTTCATTTAGTACTGGTAGTATTACAACAATATTGCATTATTAGTGACAATACGAACACGAATCTTTTCTATATAGAGTAGAAATTTCTGCTCTGAATCAAGCGTTACGCATTATTTGAAGAAATTGCCCAGAATTGCATAGTGCACTTACAAGGGCAGGTCGCCAGATGTTGACCCCAGTTTTGATCCCGACTTTGTCAGTTTTGTATTCGGGTGTATTGAGTATTGAGGTAAGATAGCATTCGCATGCGTCGATTATCCGTCCCGTCCCTCGCGGCCGCTAGGCCTTATTGTAGAACGGATGTTACCTTTAAAGTTCATCCATCAAGTTCAGGCCTTTAGGGTAGCTCAGAATCTTTTTGAATGAGGTGGTTTTCAGGTTTTCTACGGAAAGGTCAACCTTCCCAAAGATGTCATACCGGATTCTCGTTGTGGCAGGACAGTGGCAGAAGATATGCTCAACCGTCTCTTAATCCTCCAAACAGAGGCGGCATTCAGTCTCTTCAGAGAGTCCGATTCTGTGTAGATGATTTTTGACTTTGCAGTAATCTGTAAAGACAGAAGCTATTACTTTGACATTCTTACGGTCAAATTCTAGTAGCTCCTGGGTTCTGACATGATTAATTGAAATACACTTTTTCGCATGTACCATACCAAGACAATTGTTCCAATGTTTGGAGGAGCACTTTCTGCTGCGCCCATACATTGATTTGCTGTTTAGCTACCGTAGGTGCTATGCTAATGGCAGGTTCTGGTCCCTGGAAATGCTCCGCAGTACCCTTTTTTACAAGGGTATCTGCTTAGTCATTGCCATGAATGAGTAAGTACCCGAGGACCCAGATTTGGGATAGGTTATTTGCCGTCCTTACTGTGTTTAGGGTGTTTTTACAGCTCCAGATCAGCCTCGAGTTGCATCTATGCGGCTCTAGTGCTTTCAGCACCGCTTGATTCTCACTGAAAATTTTTATTGATTTGTGTGATTGATGTTTTTATTCAAAATCTCTCTAGCACACATCTCAATGGCATAGATTTCAGCGTGAAAAATCGTTGTCGCGTTGTCCAAGTTTATAATATTTTCTAACTCTTGGATTACGACAGAATGTCGTATTTTTTCGTTACATCCCAATTTCCCTCTGTTTGGAAGGGAGGTAGTGAAGTATGTATCGATCATTGGTCGAGTACATATCATGTCCGATGGCATTCTCAGCATCCCGTCGAAAATGACTGATTCCAGCAGCTTGTTAGCCGCACAGACATGAGTATGTGGCTATTGATTCCCAATTAGCCATAGGCAGAATGTAGTTAATCTGGCCTCCTTTTCCACAACAATGTGCAAGGGTGGAAGGTCCACAAGAATTTCCAACGCAAATGACGGGGAAGAAGACATTGCTCCCGTGATTGTTATACTTGCAATCCTTTGTAGGGATGCAAGTTTTGCTGTGGCTCTGGCTTGCAGCGCTTTCTGCCACCATGCTATCGCTCCATAGGTTATGGTTGGACGTACTATCATCACATAAAGTCAATGGATTAGCTTTGGGGATGTTCACCAAGGTTTTCCACATATTCTTCGCCAAGTCCATAAGGATAACCTTGCCTTGTGAGTAATCTTTTCCACATGTGGATTCCAGGTGTCTTAGCCAATAGGACGCCTAGATATTTTACATTATCTGCAAATTCAAGTTTCACACATTGGATTGTGGGTGGAACTAGATGCTCCACTCTCCTCTTCCAGGTGAACGGTAGTTTCTATTCGGGTGTACTTAAGCGAAACTATCAACCACTGGAAACTTTAAAACATGGTAAAAAAATAAGCGCTTTGCCATCCATGCCTAATATTTTACAAAAGTCCTCCAAGGGGTCCTCTCTACCAACTGACAAGGCTGGGATTAACATCTAGCGACCTCCCCTTTGTAGTTTCAACTCTCAACAAATAATGTGTAATTACATTATTTTGTTTATTTGACGTATACAGCGTGTTTTATTATCATGAGGTGAGATGAAATTCTATGCACCTGTTCAATTAAAGTTATTATTGAAGTATGAGATGAATTGGTGAAATAACGAGTGCTTTCAGAATTATGAATTACATAGCTGTTTTGTAGTTTCTCTACGAACAAAATTACTATAAAAACAGGTAATCAATATAAAGCAAACCGCGTTCATCGATGTTTATACTGTACCACTATGTTAGCTACTCAATATTTACACTTTTCTTTTTCTATAGCTTATTGCTATAAGCTTAATCAATCAAGAAATCATGATCGAAGATAACACTCTGTATATGACGCTTTTTGAAGAACATTAATCGAAGTTTATATCAGATGCGTTACATTAATCAAGATAGTTATATTTAGTAATTAACTGGTATTATTTTATTTTATATTATACGTAGATATTATATTTCTATGTGCGTAGTTAGTTTATAAATTAATTATCATGTCATTATAACTAAAGTGAATTAAGAAGAACTAGAGCATGCAATTAGTAGACATCTGTAACTCACAACAAATCTAAGGAATTAAAAACATCGATATACGTGGTTTTTAGATTAGTACGAAGTTACAATAAGATTATAATGTTAATTTACATTCAGTTACATCTTACATACCTAATTAAATATTTCCAAGGTGTTGCTTGGTGTCCAATTTGGTATCACATCACTTTAATATAAAATAGATAACTGGATATACATATTTACGTGTATAATGCATTCTGCTTGTACGGGTGGAAAGAAAACAATTCCAAACTATCTGCTTTTCAAATTTATTAAGAATTGTACAGTTTTCTTTAACAAATAATGCTTAATTTGTTGTGAGTATAGATGTATTAATAAATAAATATAATTACATGAATTTATACAAAAGAGACTTAATCGACTACCAACTATTCGGTCCCTCTAAAACAGGATCATCATTCGTTTCATAAACTCTCTGACCTCAAAAAAAAACGATCTCACGTATACTATCGAGTACTCATCAATTAATATTAACAGTCTTGTGCACAATTATTTTTTTATACAAATTTACATGATTAACATTTAACGATATTTTCTCATTTTCTTTCTTTAAAAATATCCGGATAATATTTACAGAAGGTCAACAATGTAACATATATATATATATAATATATACAATATTTTTATAAAAAGAAAATAATACTAATTTCTCAATTCTTTTATCAATTTTAACAGTTTATTCTTTACAAAAGTGTTCATCTTTGTAGTGAGGTAGATTACAAGAGGTTATATTTTGCTGATACGTACTGGATTTTTGTTCACATCGCAGTCCTTCAAAACCATCCACGCATCTATAATATAAAATAGAAAAGAAATTATTGGCATTTTCACCACAAAAAACAAGTATCAATAAAGGAAGACGATGATTATTTGTCTCTCTTTTTTGTCTCAGACAACTATTTGCAGCAATTATTACGGAATTCAAAATATAACTGCTCAATTTGCTAATTTATGTAACATCTACTTAGCCAATATTTTTTAAAAACTGAATTGACAAACTTTTGTTTTGCGTTTACTGAATAATAGATGTAGTAAAAAAAAGTAAAATTTATAAAATACGTAGCATATTGTACGAAAAAAAAATATACTAACCTACAGAATCGTTCTTGTAATTTTTGAATCATAAAACACTGTCCTCCATTCGTGCAATACGGTTCGCCCGGTTTACATGGCTTGATGTCTGCAAAACAAATCTTAATTATGTATGAATTAATAAAGAAAGCTTTTTAGACGAGAATAAATTAATTAATTATTTCAAAGGTGTGTGATGGGTTTGATTTCGGAAACAAAAGTAATTACTTGTAATTGTAATGCACAACTGTATTAGGCGATAAGCAAATGAAATTGATTTGACGTTGCTTATTGCAACTTGTATTGCAATAGATACTAGGTGGGGTGAAAAGTAACCTCCTTGGGAATGAAAAAATTTTTTTTTTTAAATGTTTTTTTATTTTATTCAATATAGTCCCCTTTTAGCTCGATACACTTATTCCAGCGATTTTCCAACTTCTTGATCCCGTCCGAAAAGTAATTTTCCGGAAGGTCTGCAAATTACTCCTCCGTGGCGTCGATGATTTCCTCGCGTGAGCTGAATTTTTTATTGATGAGCCATCTTTTGAGGTTTGGGAAGAGATAATAGTCCGAGGGAGCCAAATCGGGCGAATACGGTGGATGCGACAGCAATTGGAGCCGTAAGTCATTGATTTTAGCCGTGGTTGCGATGCTCTTGTGCGCCGGTGCATTGTCTTGCAAAAACAAACTTTTTTTCGCTTCATGTGAGGCCGTTTTGCAGCGATTTCGGCCTTCAATCGCTCCAATAATGCACAGTAATACTCGCTGTTGATGGTTTTTCCTTTTTCGAGGTAGTCCACGAAGAGTATGTCATGACAATCCCAGAAAACCGACGCCATAACCTTTCCGACCCATTGATCCTTCCTCGGCCGCTTCGGAGCACTCGTGCCGGCTTCAGTCCATTGCCGGGCACTCATTCTGTTCTCTGGTGTGTAATAGCGGATCCAGGTTTCATCAACAGTTACCAATCGACGCCAAAAGTCCGCCCGATTCCGCATCAGCAAGTCCAAACACTCTTTCGAAGTGCTCTCGCGTTCGTGTTTTTGGTCAGGAGTGAGCATGCGCGGCACCCAACGGCAGGATAACTTTTTCATATGCAGAATATTGCCTAAAATATGGCGTGTGCGCTCAGTACTAATCTTTGTGGTATCTGCTAGCTCGCGCACCTTCACTTTCCGGTCAGCCAACACCATTTCATGTATTTTTTTGTCATTGTCCTCTGTAACCGCGGAGGGCCTGCCGCTGTGGACTTGATCGGTAGTGGAGTTGCGGCCACCACGAAACTCTCGAAACCAATATTTGACGGTGTAATCTGACGGAGCATTAGCCCCATAATATTTATCCAACTTTTCTTTTGTTTCCTTCGCCGTTTTGCCTCTCAAAAAAATAATGTTTTATGAGAGAACGAAAATCGTTTTTGTCGATACTCAACATGATGCCAAACACGTCAACAACAATCAGCTGTCAAAACAAAACTAAATACAGTATCGCACTGAAATTTGGCATGTCTGCCTAAATATGAACGGACTTCAAGGGACCTTAACCTTTTTTGCAGTAGCAGCGCATTCTGGCGGTCAAGGAGGTTACTTTTCACCCCACCTTTTCACTCCACATAATTGAAACGGAAAAAACGAAAAGCTGTGGAATAATTGCCGCATTCAGCAAAAGATTTTACTTTTCTACTGGAGTATTGTCAACAGTAAGATGCCAGTTCAAGTATATAACTACTAAATAATAGTTGCTTCGCAGATAGTCAATAAAAAAATTATCAATGGTTATTGTGTATGATGTATTTGAGACCAACTTGCGGACCTATTTGTTCGAGTACAACCAGGTCGAGAGGGTTAAGACATCATGGGGGCACAATAGGTCTTAAGGCCGAGTTGCCTCACGGGGTTAAACCTGCCCATGAAAGCAAAAAAAAAAAATGTATTTGAGATCAGTATTCCAATTGTGCAATTTATTGCTGTGATTATTATGAATATTGTGTCTAACATTTGCTCGGGCGCAATATCGGGACTTCTATGCTTAAAGTAATGGAAGTGTGCCTGATAGAATAGCTGTGTCCGACGAAACCTGACAGAAAAATACTTATGATGCTGCGCTATGCATGGAGATAGATGCAGTCGTTTATAAGGGGTTTGTGGGTAATAATTTATGTTTAATGATATGCATCCAAATGCAAATCTAAATTTATATATAACTCATTATTGGTGGAACTCTTACCATCAAAAGTGCTTATTATATTACGCCCGCACAGTTCATAGATGGTCTTCTTCTTTTTATTTATGCCCCTCTCTAAATCTGATGCAAGACTTTTGTCTTATATAGTACCTAACGTTTATTAAACACTAAATCGATCGTTTTCTTGTAAAAATATTATTACAATAAATTTCCCAACATTTTCGATATCTTATTAAATGTAGATAGTATACGCATCTAGCAGATACGTTGGGAACTGCTGGTAACTGTTTGCTTGTGCTAAATGCGTCATTTGTGAATGGGTAAGAAAGAATTTTTGTAGTGCATTGTTGTAGGTAATTGTAATTATATACGAATTCATATAAAAACATTTTTTGATATGTTATAAAGGTGAGCGAGTTCTTATTAAATTAAGTACTTACCGCTATTTTTGTCAACGGTTTCTTTGCTAGCTATCCATTTATCTCCTATGCTTGCTACGCATTTGTAAACTCCATACTCGGTCTTGTCGATTGTCAGTGTCGAATTGCGTCTGAAATTTTAAATAATGTTCTTGTATATTCAATAATTTTCAAACTCAAATGTGTTTTAACCTAAACGAGTTTTTAGCAGAAAGTATGACGACCTTAACTTTTCCACATTTCATTTGCTGATAAATGAAGAAAGAGAAATATTTTTTCTGTATTTTTTCTAAGCAAAGATGTGAAGGAAAGGCGTCAATGGACTCGCCCTTCATAAGTTTGATTATTAATAGACTGATAATAATTTTAGTGTTTTTATTGTGTACCTATATTTTGTACGTTTGCAATTACAATTACAAAGTTAGTTAATAATATATTTAACTAAAAATACAGAGGCACTTTAGCATAAATGAATATAAAAATTAATAAAATAAACCGCAAAATAAAAATAATTAAATAAATAAAAATAAAACGAACAAAACATGAACGGCATTCATAGCGTAAGCCTCGTCAATTTCTCAAAAACGAAAAACAAAATCAAAACGAGTCACGAACTCGTCAGCGCTGTAATACCCAAGTCATTTAGTAAATCTTTTGCTTTGACTTCTTTGGAGATACAGATTTAATTTGGAGGTAACAAGTTAGAATTAACATAGAGATCCTTCTGTGGTTGTAAGCCTATGCAGCGGTCCTCGAAGTTAGTTCTGAGTACGCGTTGTGTACTTGTGGTTCTGCCTACTCTGTGAGAATTGGTTTTTGTTGTTATGGGCATAAGTAAGTGCCGTCAAGAAAAATATAGACGCCAATGAAAGTATTCCCTAATTTCTAAAATGTTGTTTACAGGTTTTATTATATTTCACATTATAGAGGGATCTATCCGCTTTCTTTTGCAAAATAAAAATTCAAAAGTCTCAGATGCCATTCTCCAAAACATGATACTATGATATAAAAGATAATGAAAAGTGGAAACATGTGCAATTTTGGCAGCCTTGGCAGGGTGGTTACTTTGTAAACTTTTCTAAGCGCATATAAAGCCGACAATAGACGGCATGCCAAATTTTCTAGATGTGGCGTCCATTTCAATTTTGTATTTAATGCTAGTCTCATACACTGACGTGTTATAGGCCCATAAATACAGGTTTGTGTCTCTGACATTCGCAGGTAGGTCATTAACATTATGAGGAACAGTCGAGCTCCAAGGATTGAATCCTGTGCGGGTCCATATTTTGCGTTGTTTGGGATAAAGTACTATTCGGCAGCAGGTTTTCTGTTAGGTACTTATATATTACGTCAGGAGATCTAACAGTGTTCCGCTCACTCCGTAGTAATTCAACGTAGCAATAAGCAATTCCGGGCCCGAATGCTTTAGATAAGTCCAGGAGGTTATGTCGTTATCTTCGTGTTCTTCGAAAGCCAGATAAATCTGACTTACCACCTGCAGAATGTTCGAGGACATGGACCAGCCCTTTCTGTAGCCGTGCTGCTCATCTGCCAGAAATCCCTTTCTTTCCAAGTAGTCAGAAAGTTGTTCTGCAATAGCTCGCTCAAATATTTTTGAAATAGTCGGTAGAATTGGACAGTAATTTTCGGGTGTATTCGTATCGCCTTTTGGTTACCTTAAGTTGTGATGGAAAAAACGTCTTGTACCACGCATGCATTAAAGATATACATATGTCAGAACTTCACTAATTTCTGATCCTATCTGTTTCAGCAGAGCAGTAGATACGTTATATACAGGGTTCTTCTACAGAGAATTCTTTTTCATTATTTATCCAGGGATCTCGAAAACCATAAGAAATACGCATTGGGTTAAATGAACACAGATTTGCGTCTTTATAAGCCTGATCCAGATACGCATTTGTGCATTAAAAAAAAAAGCATGGTTTACTAGATATTTGCAAAAAATGGAAATTCACCAAAACTATTTCAGTGCAGTACCTAACTCTTTTATTTGTAAAAAGAGGAAAAAAATTTTTAATATTGGTTTTAGGGTTTTTTTTTCGAGGTTTGTCGAGTTAGGAAGTAATAGTTATTTGTATCACTAGGCCAGAAACTATAGTTTTACGAGTAAGAGGACAGTTTGTGTGGCCAAGGCGAAGCCGAAAAAGAGTTTCTGGCCGTGTGTTACACACTATTTTTTGCGCCGACAAATCTTAATTTTGTTGAAAATAATAAAAAGAATTAACGCTAAGGGAGTTAACAGTACAAGTTGGCAATACATGTTACGTATGAATTTTGAATTCGAAATCAGGGTTAAGTTACTTTAGTATTTTGACGTTTTAATTTTCTTGGCAATTTTGATACATATTCAATAAAAATAAGAGCAATGGGGACTTCAGCTCATACTTGCGCAACAAGTTATTAACAATTTATTACCTGTAAAATCTTCCGAAAATTGATTTGGAAAGAATATGAATTAATTAAGAAATTGTGTAACGAAAATTCTATCGTCTGTCAATGTCCGACATCGAATCTACAATTAGTTACAGAAATGTTAGTAATTCGAATATATATGTTGCCAACCTTTAGTGATCTTGAGAATGGTATGTTTCCGGCTGATTTAAAGTAGGATGCAAAATCAGTGTTTCTGGACGGAGGCGCAGAAAGTATATTTTTTTTAAATGGAAACCATAATTGGTTATGAGATATTCTAATAGTGTATCTTTTTCGGGTTGCGATGATGTAAGGATCGTTGTACTTATTTTATTAAATATCAGCACAATACACTATTATTATGTTATACAAAAATCATGGCTTGCTATAGAAAAGTAAAGAAACTTAAAATATTCAATAAAACACAGGAAACAATAAAAACGCTAAACGAATTAATTATTAACAACACGCAATACCCTAAATTTATGTTGGTTAAGTGTTCGAAATGCCGAGTTAATAGTTCTCCTAATTTTGCGCCCAACTAATCTGTCAAATACAATAACCGTTTCCAATAGTTCCTTTTGGGTTGCATATGATTGCACACATACGTGATCTTTTATTGCTCCAAAGACGAAGAAGTCTAATGGTAAAAGATCTAGGGAATGTGTAGGCCATAAAACAGAACCATTTCTGCGGCTCCGCGAGTTTGGAAATAATTCATCTAAATATTTGTTGACCTGTGCCTGATAGTGACGTGGTCATCACGTGTTGATATCACTGCTAGTTTGTTCGGGTATGTAAATTTAATTCATCTAGGATATTGGCGAAACCTTTCCCAAGAAATTGCAAATATCGATTTCCAGTTAAAGTTTCCTTAAAAATAAATGGTTCAACAAGCTGCGGACCAATCACATCACAGCATAAATTGAAGCCGAACTTAATCTAGGGTTGTCTTTCTTCTAAACGGTGAAGATTTCTTTGGACCCACAGGTGTTCATTATGCGCGATTGAACATGCCCAAGTTTGTAAAACGTGGTTCGTCGGTCCATCTGATCTGCATCGGAAAATTTTTATTTCATGGCACATGTTTATGAATCAAGAAAAAATTAATCGTCTCTCATCGTCTGCAGGGTGCAGAGTTGACCAACTAAGTTTTTATAAGGATGGTACTTATGTTTTGACAAAATCCTTACTACTGCGCGTTGTGAGGTAGCAGCATCTTGTGCAATTTGCCATGTTGATGTTAAATATATAACAATAATAATAAAACAATAAAAAATAGCGTTCGGCGGCTTGTTGACTATTGCTGTTACAAATAATGTAACACCATATCAAGTTTCTCGAGATTTGTATACCTACATCATAACTAACTTTGTAAAGTAACTAAACCACTAACCAAACCAACTGTAATCACCTTAATGAACGAACTGTCAATCATGAAGTAAACATAATGCTTCAATTGTTTATATCGCGTTTTCCATGACAAGACATGATTTTTGTTGAACATAATAATAATGTATTGTGCTGTTATTTATTACAATAAGTGCTACGAGCTTACATTACTGCAGGCAGAAATCCTTTTCCGTTTAACCCAAAGCGTGTGCGGTTTTCGAGATCCCCATACAAATAATAAAAAAAAAAAATCACCCTGTATATATTGTGAGTGCATTTATTTATTAGTTTTAAGGCCAGTGATTTTATTTTCAACTTCGCAGCTGGTAATTGGAGAAAAAAAGAAGAAAAGAAGAATTGGAGTGAAGAAGAATCGTTAGATAACTTTAATTTATTCAATAATTCTGTTGGTGAAATGTTGCAGTTTACATTTTTTGCTGTTTGTTCGCCAACAGTCTAGAAAAAATCCCTGATTTTCGTAGCAGTTGAACTGTAATTTTTCTCGTATTGAGATGTTTTTCTTTTCGACTCGTTATTTATCATGTTCCATGGCGCTTTTGCTGTATTTCAGAGTTTTCCATGTACATTTGATTGTATCGTCGTTTTGATTATGTCACCTTGGTATAATACTCTTTTTTCAAACGTTGATATAGCTGATAATGTGCTTCGTCTTTTGTAAGAAGTGTGGCACAGGCCCAGCCATCAAGACTATTTTTAAGATCTGCAATTTTCTGATTGACTTTTATCGTTCTGGCTGAAAAATGGTTATTCCTGGTCGAATATTTTTTTCTGGAAAACATCTATTAAATATGGCCATAAAGAGTTGTGAAAATGATCGTACATTTCAGATACCGTGTAGGTAAATATATGATTCCAGAAGTTTCTTAAATTTGTGGGGAGACAAGTATGTCCACACAAGATAAGAATCTTGTAGTGATTTATGTTTCTGATTAATTTTTATTCTTTTATAGGTGCATCTGTGCTTGTACAGACGTTAGTGTTTGACATAAATGGTCAGCCATATGAATTTTTATTTTTATTTGTATCATTATTATCCAAATGGTTTTTATTTGACCTTTCAAATCCTTCTTATGCATATTAAATTTCTTTTCCTTTGGAAATATAGGTCATAAATTCGAAAAAACTGAATTCTTTATTTTGCTGTTATTTATTCACTACGTTTTGTTGATGATAGTACTTAATAGTCAATAAACTATTGATAAAAGGAAGAGACTAGTTGTTTGGAATTTATGACCTGTATTTCATCAAATTATTATTATTGTTAAAATCGTTTGTAGCTTGATAAAGTTTTTATTTCTCCACTTGATTGTTATTGCTTCAAACAATTCTATGCCAAATACAATATAACTTACTAACTTACCTATTATAAACAACCTGTCTCCTATCCAAGTCGGGAGGTATTTTCGTGACGTTGTTTCTAAACCACGTTATTATAGGAATGGGAAATCCTTTTGCCGTACAAGTGATGCTTACCGTTCTCTCGTCCTGGACTTGTTCGATTTGTGGAACTTGTAAAATTGGTTCTGCAACAAAATATGGAATAAAATATGAATCCAATTTGAGGGAACGCTTTCGACATAATATTAGATTTTACGATTTAAGATACGTGATATTTATAAAGCTGCATGTTTTTTTAAAACAAACATTGGTAAAGGTATTTTATTTTTTTGTTTATTATAATATTGAGTCATTGTAAAAAGGGTAAGTTAAATTTAGTATGGTGTTAACAAGAAACTTCTAAATAACTTGTAATTAATATTAGATCGGTTTTACTTTTGAATACTTTACGTTTCCAGAAATGTTAAATATTTTAAATTTAACTCAAAATTTATGTGTAACAGTTTATTATATGTATACATTTTCCAATGTAGGTTAGAATAAATAAATTATGGTTAGGAAAAAGAATGTTTGGAATCTAAGCACGCTTATTTTACGATTTTTGGGAAACTTTTTTTAAAATCACATTTAATGATAAACTTTATTTGTCCGTATTTGCTAAACGAAAATAAATAGCCACCTACATACATACATTTAATTAACTACTCTTTTTCACAGAAAATCTAGTTTGAAAGTAAATATTTTGTTTCCTTCACATTAATGTAGAAAGGCTCCGCTTCATTTACTTTGTTTTCCCCTTTTAGTTATTTTACATAGACACGGCTGTTCATTGCAAAAATTCCATAAGAAAATACATAAAAGCACCATCAGGAGCGAATGATTTAAACAGTTATATTAAGAGTACACGGCTGGACGCGCCGCTTTTTATTTATTTATTTCTTATTGCGTTCGAGTGGTCTGGTTTTGGTAGAAAAGTGATATTACCAAATAAATGTCGGATTCCAGGAATGTATTTTAGAAGCCGAACGCGTGCAGAATATTAAATTTTAAACAATGCATCGGAATCCGTTAATAGTTCGGACCAAATATGTAGCAATGCAGCCGAAATATGCACCGAGATGCACTCGCCGCTAAAAGGGTAGACCGAGATAGACGCAGTTGAATTGTATTTTAATTTTGTTGCTTCTGTATGCGGTTTATCTAATACGTATGTGTGGTTTTTCTTTTCGGGTTAAGATCTGCAGAAGGTGAACGGACACACAAATAGCAAATACGCGCACACATACATGTGTTGGTGTGTATGCACGGCTCTGGGGTTTGAACTTATACCGCCGATATTTTTTTCGTGTTACCTTCCTTTCTTGAAAGTTCTGGACGATACATATACAGAGTGTGCGCAAGTACACACAACTATAGCATTGCAAAACATCACTTGTCTTTGGTTGATTTGCAAAATATTCTTGGAACTTGAAGCACTATTTTTAAATCAAATTTCTATGATTTTATGGGAGAAAATCACAATATAATTAAGTTACAAAAGCGCAATAAGTGGCTACACATGGTGCTCAAATCATGTGTCTATCGAATAAAGAGAAGAAGCCTTTAGAGAAAAGTGTTGACAATGCTTTAGAGTATGAGTTCGTGTTCACGTTCTAATCCGAGGTTTCAGCAGTGAACTACTGCTAATACCATCATCACTGCCAAAACGACGGATTTGTATAAACGCATAAGCCATAAACACATCCCATCACCAACTCATAATCATTAGAAAATGGAGTACACGGAGCTTTGAAGATATCCTCAAAGTCATACAATTGCAAGGACTAAGCTAATATGAAGAACTGGTAGAAAGATGACAGGATATCAGCTATGGATAGCAGATCTCGAGTTCCAAAATTACATGAGGGTAGTCAATGTAAAGCGACATGAGGAAATCGAGAATTGTAATATGAAGAAACATAGACAAAAATTGGAAACAATGTAATGACATCGTCAGTAAAACAAAAATGACTTACGAAAATGAAGAAAACAGACAATAGAGTAATTCACTGGAAAAGCAAGGGCCTTTATATAGAATAAAAGGTAAGAAATACATTCGGTAAGAATTGACTAATCCCCGATCATTAAAAATATTATTCAGGTAATCACGTAGGCGCTCTGCTGCAATGGGGTGGTACTTCATCGTCTTGAAACCATAAGTTATTACCAAGAATAGTGGTATTATTGGGGTTTGAAAAAAAAAATTGTAGATGCCGATGTTCTATTAAAAAGCTATGGTCCTATAACTCTACCGTTGATAATCTCAGCCGAGATACTGAGTTTTTGTGGATATTGTGTTTTATTTTCACAAAACCGATATAGATTTTGTAGAGCTCAATTTCTACAATTTTATCTATTCCACTGCTATTTAGGAAGAATATACATAAGCTTTGATGCAGAAAAAATACCTACTTAGCAGCATGTACAAATTTATAATACCTTTCGGACAATTTTATTTGGATCATCTTCATTTAATCCTTGCAATAAAATGAGTTTATAAAGATGCCGCTTTTGTTTCTTCAAATGGTTTATCACAGAACAATGACAAATATTACGATCGGTAACAATAATTCCATGGAATTTGAACGGCCTTGAATATTGTTAAAAAGTTGATTGACTTCTTGTTGCGTTCTAGTTTTTGCACCATATTCAATCATAATTAAAATTTTAATACTCTTTTGCTCAGTTAGTTTAATAACTTTTTCTATAAGCACCGTTGAAAGTTTAATCAGCGAAAAGATAAGACAAGAAGGGTCATTTTCGTCGGCGTTTTTGATCTTTGTCTCGCCGAAAAGTCACCGACAGCTGTAACACATTATTTTAATACCAGATGCCTAGGCGTTTTTTTTTTTTTAATTTACACCCATCATAAACAACGATTATTAGATAAGGAACTAGAAATAAGCTAAGCATCTTCGATGAACTGTAATCGAAACGTAATGCTATTTGGCAATAGCCACTCGAGTCTTTCCGGCTTTGTTGTCTATTGCCTGGCACCACGTTTTCAAATTATTTTCAATTTATTCTCATCTCTTGTAGTTGATGATACTGATTTTTTTAAAATTAATCTATCAAAACATTTATGTCAACTAGATGGAGCACCATCATGTTAAAAAAAGAAATAAAGGTTGTCATTTGAAAAGGAAGAACAAAAAAAACTACATAATAAAACCATAGAACTAAAAAAAAAAAAGAATTGCTGCGTTTTCGGAATTTCTCAAATAATTAACTCGTATTTACGTTTTAATCGAATTGCTTTGACAACAACGACGGTTTTCACAGCAGAATTAACAACAGTTTTCAAAAAACGAATGAATGATTAAAAACTAGATCTTGTCATGAATGAAATGATTTGTGAATTTTGGAGAAAAGATAAAAGATAAAAAGATAACAGTCGAACAACAACTGCAAGAATTGCAAATGCGTTTTAGAGAAAGGTCGAAACAAGTCAATTTTATCTTTATAAAGGCACTAGTTGACAAAAACAAAAATATTTTTTTCATTTCCTGTTATGACATGATGGAAATAGCATTCTTTCGCAACAGCATCGTTGCTCTTTTTCAGGTACGATGATGCCCCATGGGTCATTTTCTTACTGTTTACAAGATACGAAAAAAATATTTTCGAACTGATTTCCCGTGTTGTTTTGAAATATTTGGGATTTAGTTATTAGACTTGTAAGAATAGAATGCCATCTTCAAATTTAAATCTAAATAAACTTTCCGCTTATTTCAGTTCGACTAAAAAAAAAAAAAAAACAAATTATGACGCCGTAGTTTGAAAACAGGAGATGAAAAAAATACTTCTTTTGTCAATTAGTGCCATTTATAAAAAAAAAAACAAATGACATGTACCAATCAGAGTTTTTCAAAAAGTCACATAATGACCTGAATCCACAATATGAATATTGTGCGTTACTTTATTAACAGCCTGTATATTATAGAAGTTGAAATTTTTGGGTAAATTTTTTTCGTTGGTTACTTGACGCCAGGAAATGTATCTGTCTGTCATGTAAATACACATACAAAATGTAAGTTGGCAATGTGATGTATAAGTACTTCTTGTATATAAAACTAGTTGCTTATATAGTACTGTTTACATTTTAACAAAAATTTACGTTTAAAAATTGCAACATTATGATGTGTATATACTCTTTGTATTTGGAAATTACTACATATTATGTTCTAACTAGTTTTACGTACAAAAAGTATTTATACATCATACTGTCAACTTACATTTTGTATGTGTATTTACATGATTGTTGAAGGCGTCAAGTAATGAACGATCAGCATGGTAATTTTACACAAAATTTTTTATCAGTGTATTGTTGCATTACATTGAATGGAATTATATATGCGCACAAAAATTCTAATTCTGTGATTGAAAATTGAAATCAATATTCCTTCCAGAACAACGTCGAAAATCAATTGATTTACTTTTGTTTCTTCTCCTATGATTTACCTAGCCACCTCATGTCTATGAAGTAAAACATAAAAACAACCAAATAATCAGGACGAAGTAAAATTCTTTCCGAAACCCGTACACATATTTCAATACATAATTCGCTTTTGTTAAAATAGTACCAAATTAATGAGCTATCGACAATAGTGAACTGTGTCCAATCCGCCCATTATACCGCGAGAATCCGAACAATTCCGCCATTTACATACATAGGAACGGTAACGATGCATCCTTTTCGACTGTGCATGCGGTCTTTAGCACCGAAATACATAAATCCTAGAAAATAACAAAAGTCAGGCTAGACTGCCGTACATTCCGTCGATGTTAGACAGCGGAAAGTTTGTCTGGACACTAATACTGAAATACAGTGTCAATAGATTTATCGTCCGTTGCGGCTGCACACATTGCCGCAACGTACCGTATACTTATATATATATATAACACATTAAGCATTTGTTAACACTGGATCTATTTTTCGTTTAATGATTTAATTGCAACCGCGGCGAGGATGAATAGGATGGGAAGTGATTTTAATTTATAGATGCGCGCACATACTGTTAAACTTGGTGTACACACAACTTACGAAATATTAACTTATATATCCTTATTTGAACCGTCGAAATAAACTACTTCAGAAGTTATTCAGTGAAGCCGCGAAAATAAACTAATGACTATTGCTAAATTTAGGCGGTCCGCCGATAAAGGGAACTATCCTTTGCGCAATTAAAAAATAATCGTGAGTCGTAAAAATGAAGAATGTAGTTCTAAACTGTCAATATGTAGTACTGCTACCGCAACTAATTACATATACACTTAGATAAAACCAACTGTAACAAATTCCTTCAAGTGTTGGTTTTAAGCAGCGTTTGCTTATCTTATATATAGCGTTTTCACGTTATTTTTGAGATTTATTTGAAAAAAAAGCGTAAATTTATATACCATATTTCCAACTAACTAGAACACGAAAAGATAGTTGACGTCGCTGTCGTGTTTATGTCTTTATGTTTGAAAGACTTGTTCTTTTTCCCACTAGCGTCATGACTTGAAACGTACGCACAAGCGCAGTAGTATTTTTCTGTTCGATTTAAGACTACACTGAACAGAAATAACATTAGGTATTGTATTTGTGTAACTGAGACAAATGGGGGTATTTTTACAGAATTTATACTGTATATCTTACAGAATAAATTATGTAACGTTAAAATTACATAATATACTATGCTTTGCTGTTTTACATTGAATAATTATCACTTCCGTAATTCGTAATTCGTCCGTAATTAGGTTATTCTTTGTAAAATAATAAACGATCTTGTAAACTGTAACTTCCTGATTCTTTATTATACATACTACAATAGTTATTACCTGTTTCGACCGGTATTTTAGCCTTCTTCAGATTATTAAAAACTTGTAATAGTCAAAGATAAACTAAAATTAAAATCTATCCAAATTCATTACTTGTACACCACTGTCTACCTGACTATCAGAAGTACAGTGTCGGAGAGATCTTTGACTATTATAAAAGTTTTTAAACATCTGAAGAAGGCTAAAATATTTTAGCCGAAACCAGTGGTAACTATTGTAGTATATAATAAAGAATTAGGAATTTACAAGATGGCTTATTATTTTAAATAAAATATTGAGATGTTGTTCAAATTTAATTATAATATACGTAATTATGATAACCAAAAAGTTAAGTGTTTTTTTGCTGATCTTTCTCTACCTAACAATTACCATATTTCTTTCTGTGTTACTAGATGTGATGTGATTCCGATGCTTATCTTAATTAAAAATACTATAGTATATCTCTTTCCTAATACAAATTGAATTGTTTAAAAACAAGCAATTCTTTAAGAGCTCTTTACACCAACGACAATTTGTGCGATTGTCTGGGGTGTGTTGCACTCCCCTTTCTGTTCACCAAGGTGTTCCGCAGGGATCCGTGTTGGGCCCATTGTTGTTTTCTTTGTATACATCTCAACTACCTGCTGTCGTTCGTCACTGTCACATGCAGATGTATGCGGATGATGTCCAGCTTTATCTTTCATTCCCTGTTGACGCGATCAACACAGCAAAGAGTCAAATTGAACATGACTTAAATGAAATTCAAAAATTTTCTTTGAATCACTCCCTTTTGCTTAATTCTGCCAAAAGCCAATTTATACTGTTTGGTAGAGACAGGGATGTTGGACAATGTAAAAATTTATTTAATATTAGCCAAAACAACACCATAATTCCTGCATCGGAGTCTATTAAATATTTGGGAATTAATATGGACAATACTTTTCGATACAGGATGTACATCTCTAGGGTTATTGGTAACGCATACAATAACTTGAGGCTGCTGTATCCTTATCGTTCAGTATTCAGCGTCAGGTTGAAAACGCTCTTGTGCGAAACAATGGTTTTATCATTATTTAATTATTGTGCAGAAGTGTATGGTCCTTGTCTCGATGCAGTTGATAGGGGGAGAGTGCAGCGGGTGCAGAATGCTTGCATGAGATACATTTGTGGAATTGGTAAATATGATCGCATTTCATACAAGCTGATTGAGTTAAAATGGTTAAACATGCACAATAGAATTCTTCTGGGTTCCTTGTGCCTTTATCATAAGATTTTGGTAAATAAAAGTCCGCCGTATCTTTTAAATAAAATAAAATTTCGCTGTGACATACATAACATTAATATACGCAACAAAAACCTAATTACTCCTCCGGTACACAAAACTTCATTATTTGAGAGGGGGTTCACATATTCCATGTACTCGCAATATAATCGATTGCCAAGTGAACTCAGGGCTTAGGGGGTTGCGTCGTTCAGGTGCGCTGCATCTAGATATCTTTTTGCACTTCAGTAGATTACTGTTTCTTATGTATTAATATGTGTATTAAATAATTTCTGTATCTTTTTCCTTATTAATTATTAATATTGTTAGTGGGGAGTATGATTCAGGGGAGCGGGGTTGTTACAGAACTTATTTAGTTTCTTATATTTTGTTCTTATAGATGTAGGCATTTTGTTTATTATCACCTTGTTTAATTTATTTAGGGGTGCAGTGGTAGAGCAGAGAGCAGTATTATTTACTGCTCATCTGAACTGCCCCCTATGGTTTCAATTACTTTCTATGATGTGTGGGGTATATGTATATATATATGTACAATGTATATATAGCATGTATGTGCATATTATTATTGTCATCATTATGTAATTGAAATAAAGTCATTATTTATTTATTTATTTATTTAAAGAAAACATTGATATTTTCACACGATATCTCTGTTCATATTCGATGTCACATAATTTATTACACAGGAAACGTTTTTTTTTAATAAAACAATAATGACAATAAAAATAATAAAAGCGGTAAGTAATATTACATATTATATATATTATATAAATTATCACGTAATAAAGTGTTTAAACATACGTAATATATGTAAAAGTCACCTGTAATATTACACATTATATACGGTCAAATCACCTATTAAAATATTACAAATACACGATATGTGTTATGTAAATTTTCAAATTTACAGAATAGCTTGTGAAATTCCATTAATTAACGTTAGTAATAAATTGCCAACGTTAAGTTATGTAAATTCACAAGATTTTTTTCCTTGTACGTTTTACCTTGTACCACATATATGCAAAAACAAGGCCTAGTAATAGTAAATTTCTCTTGAGCCACATACAAGTATTAATTTGTTAAAAAATTGGTTTGTCAATTTAGGTTAAACAATTATTTTTTGACTCAAAATATCTTTTTCAATCTTACTTTGTAACATACTGAACATCTCCTCGGTATCTCTGTTAGTCCAATATTACACAGAAAAGACTATATTTTCTCACTATTACGCTGACCCACCAGCACTGCAGCAGTGAGGGTCAATGATATTCGCACTCTTGAATAGAAATAACAATTTTAAATACTTATTTTTAATTACATTTCATTATATTATAACATGTATCTATAAACGTGATGCTGATGTTTTTAGAATTAATGTACGATGACGTAGTTTGTTTAATTTGTTTAATTGCTTGAAAAAAGATGTAAGTCGTGCATCGAAACGTTGCAATTGTGGACAAAATAAAACTATAAGCAGCATTTTATTTATGAACCTAATATTGATATTTCCAGGAATAGTTGCACAACCTTAGATTATTTATAGTATTTGAGGTATATAAATGATTCCTAGAAAAAATAAAAATACTAACATAATGATGAAATATAAAAGATAGGAGCAATTAATATATCAAAGAAAATAATGTGATATAAACCGATACAAAGAAAAATACGTTAAAATTATGTTGAAGGTAAAATAGATTAGTTTGGTGATCATGAACTAATTCTTATTTCACTTTAAATAGATAATTTATTTTTTAACTTATTACGGAACGCCAGAACGTAAATACCGAAAGTATTTTTTGGTTGATGATGCCATCGGTTTGGTAAACAGGTACATTTGAGCACCGATGCATACGGCACATCGCGTAGCAGAAATTAGGATAAGGACCAGTTATAAATAGGTCGAAGGACTTTCAGGTGTTTTCATATATCTCCGCTGTAAAGTATCGAAAAGTATAATGGATCGTTTAGCAATTGCGTGATGAAGTAAAATCTTCTAAATAGGCATCAAGTATTTAATAGTGGATACATACACACATATGTTTTCTCCTAAGTGAGATTTAACGCCGGTATAATTGTAAGTATGTATTTACTTAAGTTTAAGTAGTGGGTGTTGATGAAAACTTGCTAATTTTTTTTTAGTAAAAGTGGGTTTTTCTTGAATGAAAAATGATGTAAATGGCCCCTATAGCAGCGTCATTTTCTAATATGTATAAATAGCCAGTTCCATTTTTATTTTTTATTATTCTAATCACCTTAACTAAATGCCCAACTTTTGAAGTAATTGTTATTTTTCTTTTATGCACTACTAGTTGGGTAATTTAAATAAATGAAAAACGTGGTTAATAATAGAAAAAAAAAAAGAATGTTTAGTGGGATTACCAGAAAGCTTGATATAGATATACTATGATACTTTTAAGATCTACTTCTCATTGTAACAAAATTAGCCATAAATCCATTATGCAAAATCTATTTTTTTCTGCCAATGACATGTTTTATTGTGTTTTTCTTTAAATTAATATTTTAAAGTTATAAAAACTATTGAAATTGTTTGTGAGATTTCGAGCTTCTAAGGTAGTATACATCACCATACCATTACTTTTGTTAGAAAAAGATCCGGCCCAATAATTTCTTAAAATAATAATATTACACTTACATCTATTTCCAAATAGAAACTAAACAACCTATGTGCACCTGTCTATCATGCTAGAATATTATGCTAACTCACTATTTTTTTCCAAGAATTTTAATGGAGAATGGTGAAATGAATTTGGTTTATGTGCCATCAGAAAGTAAAATGAATATGATGTTCCAGAATGATGGAAATCAGGCTAAGTATCGCCAAACAGTTTCAGAATTAACCCAATTTTGTTGCGCTAGCATTGCAATTTCAACAGAGTATAAAATACCATACCATTTGAAGGTTAATGCACATTTCTATTTTGTTGTGCGGAAACGCTGCAACGTTTTGCTTTTTTGTATTTAATCTCTCATTTCTTGTACTTATTAAATCATACCAGCAATTCCAATACTCTGGTACCCTGTATAGGTCTTTGGCCCGTTGATCGAAATAATTCTCTGGGTTTGCTTTTGTCTTGGCAAAATTCTTCTTGTTGGGTTTAGTGCCTCATATACACACAGAATGCGGTCTCTGCCTGAACATCTAGAGATGGTCGGTACCCCGATCATTTCTAGATCTTCTCTTATTGAGCAATATCCTGCTACGGTGCGAAAATGACTTCTATTAAGCTTTAGTAGCTCTCAATCTTCTTCTGTGAACCTTAATGTTAAGGTCATACATAAAGGTCTTTCCATAAATTTGTCTGATTGTATTGTTTCAGCGTTCTTCAACTGCTCTCATGTTAAAACCGGTTCTAGACCTGTGTACGAAGTTGAATGTCTGGATATCCACAGCAAAATAAATTTTGAGGGACGGATCAGATTATTCAGTTTCCAAATATATTCCCAAACCGGTCCTGATTATATCTTGCTTTTTATTTTGTTAGAGGCGTTCGGCATAAACTCTCCGGAAACTCTATTTTTATAATACATCTCTCATTTACTTTACCCTTTAAATCATGTCAGCCATTCCAATAACCTGGTGCCCTCGTGCCCTGCATTAGTCTGTACAGGTTTCTGGGTGATCGATCGAAATAATCTTCTGGGGTCATTTTCAGCTATCCAAAAATTGCCCCTCCCTTTGTATCTAGATCCTCGCATTTACAAGGAATGTGGTATCTGGTCTCTGTCATTCTTTTACACACTTTGCCTTGGATATCTATGCTTTTGCAGCACTGTTTTCAGTGCATAATATCCTGTTAGGAAACCTTCTACAAGGTGGCGCAAAAATAACCTTCCGATGTTTTTTGGCTGTAATTTAAAAAAAAAAATGAAAAACTTTGATTCTTCTTGTGGATTATTTTTATTTGGTCTTTTAATTTTTTTACATCAAGTCGAGAATATGATGTCATGTAAATGGCCGCCGCCACAGTTGATTGTCATTTGAGCCCTTTTTATGGCATTTTCCATAACTTTGGTCAAAACTTCCGGCGATAGGTCCTCACATTCTTGACGGATATTGTCTTTAAGAGCTGCAAGAGTCTGAGGCTTGTTGACATAAACCCGCGACTTCAAAAAGCCCCACAAAAAGAAGTCTGCAGCGGTCAAATCAGGTGATCTTGCTGGCCAGTGCAAATCGCCAAAACGGGAGATTAGGCGCCCGGGAAATGCATCCTTCAGCATATCGGTGGTGGCACGTGCAGTGTGTGCCGTTGCACCGTCCTGTTGGAACCACATGTTTTCCAATCCCAATTCATCAAGTTGCGGCAAAAAGAACTCGTTGATCATTGCTCTGTAGCGCTCACCATTCACAGTAACCGTTTGACCCGCGACGTCTTCGAAGAAAAAAGGTCCGATGACTCCTCCAGCGAAAACAGCACACCATACAGTGACTTTGAGCGGGTGTAATGGCTCTTCGTGGGTTACACGCGGATTTTCAGTGCCCCAGAAGCGTAAATTTTGCTTATTTACGTACCCGCTAAGATTGAAATGGGCCTCATCACTCATGATTATTTTAGATGAAAAATCATCTTCCTCTTGGCGGTGATTAAGGATGACTTGAGCGTATGTTAGACGCGATTGGCGGTCAGCAGCTAACAGCTGATGCACCGTCTGGACTTTGTACGGAAACATCTTCAAATCTTGCACCAAAATTCGCTGTAAAGACCGTCGACTGATACCCATTTGCGTGGCACGTCGTCTGGTCGATGTCGACGGCGCTTCCATGACATCCTCGGCTACAGCAGCAATATTCTCTGCAGAACGGCTACTCCGGGGTCTGCCACGCCTGGCAGCATCTCGTGTTGTGCCAGTCTCTTCGAGGCGAGCGGCTAAACGTCGCAGTGTTTCACCAGTAGGCGTTGGACGGCCAGGAAATCTGCGACGAAATTCACGTTGTGCCAAAGTCACCGACCGATTATTGGTCAAATAAATAGTCACCAATATTCCGCGTTCTGGAGCACTGTAGCGTAACATTGTTTATTAACGTGTATTTCGCATGTGTTTACTACACAAATGTCAAAACAGAACTGTCATTAGGGGCCAATCGCAAAATTTATAGCATTTTCTGATAGGAGGATTACTTTTGCGCCACCTGTTACTATGGGAAGATTATTCCTACTTGGATTTAGTAGTTCTTCTTCTTTGATAGTCCTTTGATAAAGGCCTTTGCATGAGTTTGCCTGATTGTGTTGTTCCAGTGTTCTTTGTGTTTCTCTTGGACGGAACTCCTTACTCCGGTATTGTGTGTTTGGACACTCCTAGAACATGTTATGGGCATCTAAATGAAGCCGATGATGCCTTTCTTGCCAGCTCGTCGGCTTCTTGGTTTCCTGCGATTTCCGAATATCCAGGCGCCCAGTAAAAGTAAAGTAACCTTATTGCAGTCTGCCAGGGTATTTAGTTCTTGAATGCATCTGCAGCCAGTCTTGATTGTATCCTGAGGTTCACTAATGACCTCAGCATTGCCTGGCTGTTTGTTGCAATACAGATTCGTTTGTTTTGTCTTTTGCTTGATTCCTGATGCACAATGCAATATTACGCATGGCTCTGCTTAAAAGACACTGTCATATTTTCCTAGTGAAATTGTTATCATAGTATTTGTCACCTAACTGTAAATTGCGCTGTTATTCCTAAACATACAACTTCAGTTACTGTAGGTTGTAGCTGCTTCTTTGCCTATCAACTTCACGTAAGCTTGAAGTCAAGAATGATACCAAGGTATTTTATTTCCTTAGATAGCATTATTTCTTCACTCGGTAGTGTTCCAAGACGATCTAACTTTTCTCTTATCTTGAATGTTGTTCTGTTGTTGTCGCATTATTGCCCAATTAGTAGAGCACTCTGCAGTTTGCTCCGCTCTGCGTTGTTTAGTTTACTCTGGGTCAGAATGACAAGATCATGTGTCTATCCCAAAGTTTTATGGTGTTCATTGTCCAGTGGCGTTTCCATGACCAGGTTCCATAGAAGAGAAGATAAAACCTGCCGACATCAAGTTCTGACACGAGCCCCTTGTCTTTTTATGATGGTTGAATAAATGGATATGTTTACTAGTTGATAGATTGACAGAGGAGAACTTATACTATCTTCTAACAGTCAACAAGTCTCGATCTCATGCCACTGAACTTTTATACAAGGGATTGTATGAAAGAAATCATACACATATATGATTCAGAAATACAGAAGGAAGTCATTACTGTAATAGAACAAAATTGATCATGCGACAGCACTACGTTTTGGTAGCAATGGAATAACAAAATTTTCAATTAGATAGGTGGTCAATCTGCAAAGGTCTTCTAAGCACTAATAAATCTTTCATTTGAAAGGTAACAAAATGGAGAAGTTTTCTAAAAAATTTGTACATTTAATATACTATAAAATTTTCGAGATAAAAGGTCATGAAAATGCAAGTTATTTGATATTTATTCAGAAATATAGATTTGGAAGGTACATTTTTATTTTAAGGTGTTTAAACCTATTTTGCTTACATAGGTGGTGATCTAGTGTTTTCTAACGGAAATGCTTGAAATCTTAATTTTATATTATTCTATAATTGTGAATTATTAATGACAAGAGGTTTATTTTTTTAGCAAAAATTTATTTTAAAAACCTCAAAAGCAGTATTGTCCCACAAGAACTACGTCCGCGGACCAGTCACCTTGTATATTTTACGTTTCGTGTCGTTGTTTCTTTTTAATGGGAGATCGAAAATAGCATTGTAATTGTGCGGAAATAGAACCTTTTAACATTAACTTTTAAATAGTTCCTAGAGAGAGCTTTTGTCAAGTTCATAATGTGTTTACGCTATTGTTTCACTGAAATTACGTTCAAGATCAATTTATTTTTGTTTCATTTCGCCTCACTGACGTAATGTAACCGTTACGTAATTTGTCAGTGGTTACTGGGTGCGTTTGAGATGAAAAGAATTAATTTTTTTTATACGTCTAGACGTATACGCCAAATTAGAATACGCCTCAGCAAGGTCGAGTGTAGAAGCTCAATGGGAAAAGCGAGGAGAAAAGTGCCCATCAGCACGCGAAAAGGATAAATTTACGTTTCACTTCAGCTGGATGTTCTAACCATTATTATTATAATAGCACAAAAAAGAACTGAAGCGGAATAGAGTAGTCTAGTAGTCTTATTTTCGTCTGGAACTGAAATAGACCATTCTTAACTCTGTACGACTCTGTAAACGTATATTTACATACATTCCATGTAGACGCATATATGTACACGTGTACACACATACATATATATGACTGCTAACGTACAAAGTCGTGTGATTGATATTTTTTCCTCTTCGGATAATTTTACCTTGGTTTGGTTCATTAATTTTATAGTCAGGAGAGAGCAAAAGATAAATTGTTCGGGCACATGCTTAATTCCGTCATAAGTTTTAATTATTTTGAGCGAGTGTATGTTAACTTTTGTCATCATTTCTTAGTCATTTGGATTAGTTAATGCTAATTAGGAATTTTTACATTTAGTTTTTTTTTATTAGTAAGATTGGTTTTTTTTTTAACTAAATACGGTATTTAAGTTAAACCAAATCACTAAATTGTAGATTCGAATGAAGATCTACTTACGTTATTTGAAAATCTTCAAAATTTAGAAGGAGGTAAAGTGGAGTTATTCTAATTACTAAAAATAACAAAAGCAGTAAGTCAATTCTGTTTAGTTATGAAGATACAGGGTATTTCAGATCACTGGTTCATTATCGTTTTCTCGCAATCTATTTGCAGCTTGATTAAATGGATACGAAATTTGAAATTGAATTGCATGGAAAACTGTTAAAGTAAGAACCACAATATCTTTCCAATTAAAATAGCTGCTATAGTTCGTAAGAAAAGGACAGTGGACGGCTAATCTGGGAAACCATACATCTAGCATTTCTGTTATTAGATTATCGTACAAAAAAAAACATAGGACGGCTTGTATTTATAGAATAAAAGATATTTTTATGTTATATCAGCAGGATTTAGCTTTCATCAAAATTCTGTTACGTGTTAATAAGTTATATTCGTTAAGGCTTCTCCAATAAGAGGTGTTATTTTGAATAGCCCGCTATTTCGGTAGATGTCACTTTTGAAGCTGTCATTTTTTGACATTTGACAAGTAGAAACTACGCCATTAATAAAAATGGAACGATACACGCTTCAACAACGCATTGAAATTATTAAAATTCACTATACAAATGGTGAAAATTTGGCAGAGACGGTTCGTAAAACTCGAACATTTTTGGGTCGTCGTGAAGCACCTTGTCGGACCGCAATACAGAAATTGGTGGAAAAATTCGAGCTGTCGGGACAACTTAGTGATGTGAATAATAAAACCCGTGCACGTCGCCCAAGAACAGCCGAGAATATTGCTGCTGTAGCCGAAAGTGTTGAAGAAAACCCAGGTTTGTCCATTCCTCGTCGTTCTTTGGAATTACGCATTCCACAAACGTCATTACACCGTATTTTGCAAAAAGATTTGGGTCTTAAGGCTTATAAAGTTCAGTTAACACAAGAACTCAAGCCGGCCGATCATCAACAACGTCGTGTCTTTGCTGATTGGGTCGTTGAAATGCATGAAAATGATCCGGAATTCCGTCGAAAAATCATCTTTAGTGATGAGGCCCATTTCCACCTCGGTGGCTTCGTCAACAAGCAAAATTGTCGCATCTGGGGCTCGGAAAACCCAAGAGTTATTGTTGAAAAACCTCTCTATCCTCAACGTGTGACTGTTTGGTGCGGTTTATGGTCCGGCGGAGTCATGGGACCTTACTTTTTCGAAAATGAGGCTGGAGCAACAGTTACGGTGACTGGATTGCGCTATCGAGAGATGATTAATGATTTTTTATGGCCGGAATTGGATGATATTGATCTGGACAACGTTTACTTTCAACAAGACGGCGCTACGTGCCACACAAGCAACGAAACCATTGATCTTTTACGGGAGAAGTTTCCGGACCGTGTTATCTCTCGAAGAGGTGATCACAATTGGCCACCGAGATCTTGTGATTTAACACCTTGCGACTTCTTCCTTTGGGGCCACGTGAAAGAGAAGGTCTACGCCAACAGCCCAGCGTCGATTCAAGACCTCAAAGATGGAATTCGTGAGGCTATCGAGAACATAGGGCAGCCACTTTGCGATTTGGTTATGGAAAATTTCATGAAAAGGATGTGGTCCTGTAGGCGTGGTCGTGGTGGTCATTTGTCTGATGTTATTTTCCACTATTAACGGCATACGTTCCTCTTTATAATGAAATAAACATCCGAACATTTATATTAACAAACGGCATTTTTCTTTGAATATCAAAATAACACCTCTTATTGGAAAACCCTTATTATGACTGAAAATGGCTGTTGCTAAAAACGTTTTGTTTTATTGTGTTAAGAGTTTGCTAAAACCATTGATCTTATACTACTGGATTGCTCCTCTTATCTTGCTTTAAGTGGATTTTGAAGACATTTTTAATTCTTTTCACGTATGAAACATGTCAAAGTGCATATGTATGTTGTGACAGTAGTACATGAAAGGGAGAGATATATGTTCCTATTTCACTGGAATAGCTTCACTTAATTACCATGGATGAACTGACCATTATGTTATAAGGTCTATGGCTAAAATATAAAATAATATCATTGCTGTCAGAATAGTTTCATAAACAAACTCTTTAAACTGTCAGTTCTAAAATACAAACTAAAAATAAAAGTATATAAAATACCACTGCAATTATTAAAAGAATACTTTTAATGAAATTTCAGTAGCACCACTTTTGAACAGATCCATTTACATTTTGTATAAATCTCTCAAAATGGTCGTCCATTTTATGTAATTGTATTTCATACGCCACTTATAAACAGATAAATTACTATTATAATTGGATCAAATTTTTTGTTCCTGTGCGGTTATCCACTTATGTATAAATCGTCAAGATATCTTGTCATCATAATCACCGTTGGTCTGCCGTTTACTTAATACTATAAAACATAATTAACTATTATAATTTTTCAAGATTTCTATGAAATGAAAAATCTGTTACCACCAGCATCACCAACTTCAGCCCAATTTTAACCCCAATTCACTACGGTTTAAACATAGTTCCCATAAAGAAAATCTGGGACACTAGGACAATTTTAGGAAAAATAATACTTACCGTATAAACATTAGAAGTAAGGTAGAAGTACTGGCTGTACTTTTTATAGGGATTTGAAGAGGTTGATTTGCTGGGTACGCAGCCAAACAAGATCAAAATGTAATTCCTGCCCTTAAGACTACCTTAACCTCACTTTTTATCATGTGATTGTCAGTTAAGACCTTTATAATTTTTCGAATTCTGATGTACATCTGATGTCTTAAATTTGTGAACTGTTATTTACGTTTTAGTGTGTCTCTGTGTACTTTTCGTTTGTCTCACTATTCCAAGTAGGTATCTCTGAAGAAGCAATAAATTAATTAATTAAATTGATTGCGAAAACGTAGGCAGTAAAAAAGAATTTAATTTCGATCTTGTTTATATGAACAGTATTATTGGGTTATATAAAAAGGTAAACAGTTTTTTTAAATTAAAACATGTATCGTACATAAGTCTTGCTTATTTTAGTACACATTTGTAGTTTTTAGGAATTATTTAAAAATTTTAAAGTACCACAATATTTTTAAGAAGATTTAGAATTATGACGAAAATGCAAGAACTTAAGTTGTAAGTTGTATGTTGCTTATTTTACAGGTCAGGCGGTTGTTGTGTTATTCTTGTTACTCACCTGTTTATATGAAAAGAGGAGAAAAATGACAAGGTCATTTGTGTTATTTTAACGTTTTAAACCAATATATGTATTAACTATAGCATTTTACTCTTGATATATTCCATTTCTTCTTAAAATTGCAGTAATTAGTTTTAAAGTGACAACGTCAATAAATTATATCATGCTGCTTTGATATATGATGACATATCAAGAAATAAAAAATGTAGGCAATAGACACAAATAGAAAAGCATCATAAAGATTTTCAATAAAATATTTAGTTTTAATGAATGATGATGGTATGAATTCTAGCTTTGTCTTTGCTTAATGCTCTTCTATTTATTATATTTAATTGTCCCATTGTCGGATTGCAAAAGTCTACTGGATGCTGTATACTATCATTAGAATTAATAATAATATTTGTTTGTCGCAGTTTAAACGAATATGTAATCCCTATAATCAATAAAATTTAATTTAAAATAGCAATTCTATAAATATTAAAAAAATAAAATCAACTAAATGCAGCTTCCAGGAAGCTACAAGATGTCTCTGCCAATTGCATTAAGAAGTGTTACAATAATAAATTACCGAAGCATATTGGCTTAATACTTACTTTTAATTGCATCCTAAGCATATTTTCTTAAATTAAATTCAAATGCAGCTTTGCTTTGCTGTGTAGTCAGTAATTTTGTATGTACAAACACGCATGCACATACATATTACTAAATAGAGCATAACTTTTGAAAGCGAACGCGTCCGCGAACGCTATCTGAAAACAAGTCCTGAAACTGAAAATACTCCAATCGAACTCCTATGTATGTCTAGATACATGAGCGCGTACGCACATATTCTTCGTTACGGCGTTGCCTATAGTGCGGGGGATATGTTGGTGTGTCTGGTAGCTATGGCATCGGTCCAAGTGATTCATAAGGCTCTTTGCCAGCGGCGCGGCGTCTACACCTGGGGCGAACGTTCTATTGCTCCATCTCGCATCATACATACACACAGGCGGAAATGGCAATTTAGTTTTTGCACCGTGAATGCGAGAACTTTGTACTTATATGTGGTACGCATATAGATGGGTAGGTGTGAGAAGTAATTCTTTGGCGATTATTTATTGTTAAGGTGGGACGCTTCTTGGCTTGATCTGTGGCTCTACCTGGTGGGCGCTTTACGGTTTGTTTTGGATTACGTAATTTCGTGATTAGATCCTGTTTCTCGCGGGAATTGACAAAACGAGCATGAAAATATTGGCCATTCCATTCAGTTTAGTGAACCACGTTGGAAAAAATGTGGATTTGGCACTTTTGGCAAGCGCATATACGTGACGCTAACACCTATACTGGGGATCGTTGGACGTTTGCGAAAATTTGCCGACAATACTAATTTAGAGAATCTGCAACTTCTTTAGAGAAAGTGTTTTTGTAATTGTGTAACTTTCTAATGACTATGTTTTGAACCAATTTATTTAAGTGTTTCGTGTAATAAATAAATAAATTTTCAATTTAAAAGTTATAGATTAGCATTGTGTCACACATCTTTGTTTGTTTATTTATTTGTTGTACCAATTTATTTGTCATTTGTGTAATAAATAAATAAATTTTCATCTTTGTTTATTTGTTTGTTGTTTGGTGAAGCTTCGGGTTTTGTTGAACTAGGAGGTGCTCCAAACTTGGTTAGGGATTCATTTAAGTGTTATGGTGTATTTTGGGAAGAATATTAGAACAGTAACCTTTCAGCATTCGCAATCTTAACACTCGTGAATTTGATTATTCGCCGACATAAAAATGGATAATTGTTTAGACTTTGCGAATCGAAGACTTGTTTATTCGCAGACGAATTTTTTTTTCAAGAGTATAACTCAAAATGTGTGAAAATCGATGTATCGTCACTCGATATGATTGTCGCTTGATTGATTGGATGATTAGGAAGGAGACTTGGCTCAGGGGTGCCTGATAAGCATCTGCTGCTTGGGCTTTATCAACCCCCTTGTAACGTTTGACAGTTGACGAGGAGAGATTAGAAACTGAGTATAATATTTCTGAAATAGTAATGAATATTTTTGTTTATAGCATGTGTATCTAAGAGCAATTAATTCAACAAGTTACAGAACCTGATCCGTCCTTAATTCGGAGCTTAAAATTTAAAAGAGATATCGAGGCTGTGGTAACTTCATACGTACGCTCAAGTTCTAAAACTGGCAATGCCAAATAACAATTAATTTTTGACCCACAAGCTGCATGGATTGCTTCTGTTTATGCTTTCTAGAATGTAACCTTTCCTAACTAACAAAAAGATTTGCGATTTTAACAATAATTCATTTTTCTTTACTTAACATTTTCAGTACCTTTGTAGCCATTAAGGATTGGATATTTGTTTCCTTTATCCCGAGTACTCGATGTTTCCCCCTCTGAAATAATTACTATTCCTTCTGAAGCAATATGTATAATTCATATTTATACATATTTCATAGTTATACATAGGTATATATGTATTTCAATTTATTGTAATGTACCTATTTTGTTTACACATACTGGTTGACAGAGTCCGGAGATACGTAATTTTTTTGTGGCTAAAGTATAAACTTTCAACTAACAGTAAGATAGTATTGTTTTAATGGATTTATCTACGCTTTTTCCATGCTTATATATTCGACATTTTTCAAACGATTCGATATTTTTACTTAATCTTTTAACTGCACCGAAACTACTGTTATATAGATACGGTATGACATTTAACGTGTCTAGTCAAAAATGATTCATAATAATTAATAGTAAAAAAAAATGCTTGTTCTTCCACCCCCAACATAGAGATTCTATGAATTTAAAGAATTTTCTGTTTTCTAAATAGTTGCAAAATTTGAGTTTAAATTTCTTAAAAAAAATGGCGGAGCTCATGGTGTATTGTTGGAATTACCGTACAAGCAAAAGCATTGGAAGGGAAAATAGCACTAAAGACGCACTCAAGTTTCTGGCTACCAGGAGGCGGGATTGACAATCCATGAATTGTCCGCGCTAGATCTGTGATTGAGATAGAGTTTCGCTTGTGTCCCCTGCGGGGCGCACATCTAAACCTTTGATTCCTTAGTAAGCTTTAGATGTAATAAAAATGGGTTTACACTCGGAGTGACGTTCATAACACCTGATAGGCAGACACTAGAGCCCCTCTTTAGTGCTATTCTCCTTTTATTGCTTCTACTGGTATGGTGATTTCAACAACAGATCATACTGGCATTTTTTTGGTTAAACATCTTTATTAAATATTGTATTACCTAACCTTACTATTTGTGTATTCTTATGACAGTTTTTAAATTTGTCGCTATGTCAGTGCTATTATCAAAATTGTTTTTCTCTAGCTACACAGGTAAAAATATAGCGGAGTGAAATACAGAGTCTCCGATTCGGAAGGCTGTATGTAGAGAAAAGAGTTGTATATCTACAAAACGGTGGGCATTTTATCGCTTTCGGACAAAATCCCCACCGAAACGGAGGCTCACAATGTCCTCCGCTTTATTTTAACTTCAACACGTAGAAAACATCCTTCTTATTATTTCCGCCACAGATATTTGTATATCTAACTCCCAAACGCAGTTAAATGTATTCATTGCATATTATATTCTCTCCATATCAGGGTTATTCTTATTTCAACTACTAAACGCTGTTAAATGTATCCGATTCATGTAATATTCCGCTTTTATCGGAGTTATTTTTTTGAATAGAATACGTAGTTTTAGTTGCGTATTTATTTCCATCAGTTTTACACCTAACAGGAGAAAAATAATCCCTTCGGGATTTTTTTTTTTCCAAAGTGGAGTTTGGTTAATGCTCGTCGATGAACGCATACGTAAACGTTGTATGAGGAAAGCACTTGAAAATGGCGTCAAATAGCAGAAACCCTTCCTTTTATTGTTTAGCCATAAGACGTATAGTTCTGTATGTACAGATACACATCGTGTATGAACCGAAATGGCAGACAAGAAATATAATATATATTTAGGCATAAAGTATCAGAATATCAAAAGGTGTTGTGTTTATTTGATTAGGTGCTAGCAACAGTCACCTTACTTTGATTATTATACATAACTGGAAACCGCATTAATAATGAGATGAAATGAAATGAATGCTGTATAGTTTTATATCTATATAGTAGGAATATCATAATACTGATAATTCGTTTAGCTACATAAATATGATACTATAGATTTTGTCGTAAAGATGGCGCTACGCTTGTTTCATAATCTTTGTACTTCTTACTCAATGTAAATTGTGATCGGTAATTGTGACTATGTAATATCTGCATGATGTTTACACATGGTTGATATCGTATAAAAGGTACTGTGACTGCAATCGCCCACAGACGAGAATTACGTGGCGCTTCCCCATACTGGGGAAATTACTATTATGAAAAAAATTGACTTCGTTTTGGTTTCCAGTAACTTCGCTATGAAATCAATTAATTCTGATATGGAATTAGAAACGCTGGCTAAAAGAGGTAGTTTCTTCTATTTCGGAAAAAGTTACCTCCGATGCGGATTTCAATAGCACCGTCATGGAACAATAGTTTCCGTAACGGAAGCATTTTCGTCTGTCAAGGAGGGGATGTTCTCTCAAATGGAGTTAGAATCTCTCCTTGGCGGTGGTAATTTCATCTATTAAGGATGTAGTTACCTCTGATATGGATTTCAGTAGCTCCCATTAACCTCCCAGCGGTGTGCTTTACCTTCGTAAGAGGAGAAACATCCTCCTTGTTGGAGGAAATTCACGGTTTCTCGGATGAAATTGCCTCCACGTTTATTCCGTTGAGGTGTAAAATATTTAACTCTTAAATGGAGGCTCCTTGAACGGATGGTCGCGAGGGAACACCGGAAAAGTGTTGAAACGGTGTTAAATCCAACTCGTATTTTTATCTGTGTATTAAGCAGTAATATCTCTGAAATAGTGTTCACCATATTTTAATAATATATGTAAATAAAAAGGCCGGTTACTCTACAGAATTCAATCTTAATATTAGATCGTATTTGATATGAGTTGAGGGTGGTTAAGGGCCCATGGCAAAGAAATATGGCGGACATATATATCAATGCAATTTACAGCATGACCTATTCGGTACATTTATCGTCAAAATATCCAAATAATTCGTAAATAAAAAGATGCAATGGAATCGTAAAAACAATAATAACGTAGGGTAAACTGGAAATAAAAGGAAAGAAAAGGAATTTGTTGAGCGTAAAAAGAAAAAAAAAGGAATTATAACAAATATAGGAGCAGATTAAAAAATCCCAGATAGTCAAATTGAAGATAGATGCAAAAATTTAGCACACATAACAACCACCGTAAATGTTTTTTGTAAAGTAGGACACTATAGAAAATGTGTAGTTCAGCGTTACTGGATAGACGTCGCTGTTCTTTTGGGAGGAATTATCAACAGTTTTCAAACTGTTTGGAAGCAGCTACGTGTTCTAAACACAACTAATAATTCGCGATAGGCAACTTATATAACACACAGGTATAAATTACGGCAGACAACAAACATAGGAATAAAAATAGAGAAACTATACGCCTTCTTTAAGTGATTGGTTCAATCCATAGAGATGATAGAGTGCTGATATTGAACTAATAACTGCCATCAATTGAAATGCGCCATATTGGAATACAGGCGTCATCAATGACGTCGATACCATGGCGGATATTCAAATAAATAAAAGCATAAATAAAGTTAAGGATATCAATAAATTTTAATAGCACCTGCAATTTGTAATGATAATTAGTACCATATTAGATTTTATCCTATGTATTTTCTATGGTATTGTTTTTTTTTTGTTATGGACAGCAAAACTAGAGACAATTTCTAAACTTACGATAAAGTAAGGCAACATATACTTCAAAGAAAAAAATTATTCTTTCAATGCCATATACGCTTGATAAAATAAAATGAGTTTCATGGTCTTCACGATTTCTTATAACAATGCAACATTGTATGTTGGCTTTAAGAGTAAATAAATAATATACTGCAGTAGTTGTTGTATAATTTATTGGTGATTAAATAATATTAGTTTACTTAATTCTTTTCGTATTGATTTTCCTTGTATTTTTTCTGTAAACTTCTTCGCTAAATTATGGAATGTAATTTTGCTATAAGACGATATTATGGTTTTACTTAAAATTGAAAAATGAGTTTCTTCCAGAGGTGACATATCTAACAGATGATGGGATAAACTAGAAAAAATGTTTTGGTGAACATGACTGATGATAGTAAATAAACAAAAGTCGTCGGAAGTTTTCTTCTTGTGGAATCTTGTTTCCTGTCAAGACCATTACTTTCCGAATTTGTTTTTCGGTGGACTGGCAAATATATAGTACCTACTTTGATGGGCAGATTAATTTACCTGAGAAATAGTGAAGAAAATTTAAAGAAATATATATGTTATACATCATTTATTTACCTCTACCCTTTGTTTTCATGAATATCAAGTGATTCTAAATAAAAATATACTTTTTTAGATTTTCTTTGTCCGAATTCAATGTTGGAATAACTCCCTCTTTAATTCGCACAATCTGTCCCGTTCTATCAAAATCCTTTTCGAGGAAATGCAGTGAACATATGCACGCTTACTTTTGCAAGGATTTATTGTACACCTTGCAACAGTAATCCACACAACGTTTGGGCATTCTACAAAAAATTATTTCACATAGAAACACTAAGTATTATCATAATTTCAGAATATTTTTGAGCTATGGCATTATTCTGCAACTTACATATGAAAAGTTAGTTCTCCGTCATCTTTGTAACTATTGCTTTTGCAGGATTATACACGACACGGTGGCATCACTTTTGTTTAGGATAAACTACCTGGATTAATTATCACATAAGCCCAATTATTAATGCTATAATCTGCATACTTACACGTAAAACAAAAATATTCGGTGAATAATTTATAATATTAAGAAATAGTCCGGGAAATAATAACACAAAGAGTAAGAGTAAACAAAACAATCAGTCTACAAGGTTAGGTAATACTAGTAACACTTGTCAACTTGCAAAAAACTTAACGTGGCTTAACACAAAAACTTCCTATAGAAAACTAACGTAAGCATGACGCTACATGAATCGTGACGCAAGTAATGACATGACGCCTGTGTTCCAAGATGTCCTTTCGACTTTTGATGGTGCGCCGTAGCGATGCGCATACGGTTCATTGGCAGTCTATCAGGTCTGTGGTTCAATCGTGTCAAAATATGTGACCAAATATGTTGTTCTTTACCATAGATAGCGCCACGTTACGGGCATTATAGGGGGATTAGGAGATTACATATGATTTGCCACTATTGGACACCGGCCCATAAGAAATTTGTTTCTTTTTGTTCGTTTTAGTGTATGATATCGCACCTTAAAAAAATGAAAATACCTACCGTCTCCTTTATAAATATTGTAATTCATCATATATAAAGCGTATTTTCTTTAAAAGAATAAACACGAGATATCCAAATATTCCACCTGACGACAGAGCTTTATAGAATCTATTCCCGTCGAGATCCACTAAAATTTTATAACATATTAACTTCGCGCACGTCAAACCGCAATTATATCGCCATTATGTTGTGTTAACAAAACTTTAAGCAAACTGTAAAATTCACCAATATCGTAGTAACCTTCTGAATGTTAATTCTATCCGAAAATAGAACCACTTATTCGCCATGACTTTTTTATTATTATGATATCCCTGGAAGACTATTTTCGACTGCCAATTTTATGGTTTCGTAATCGATTACCTTGTTTAAGTTCAAGTGCGAAATGGCGCATTATTTTATGAATATCGGCGAAATGAATTTTCTTGCGACGTTTTGTAGTCGCCATACTTTCATTTGTATAGTGGAAGTAGTAACTCTAATTCAATACTAATGGTCAGTTGGTTTTGAGATTGTAGATATTTTTGTGCCAATAGGACATTGAATAAATAATAAATGTTCTCTTCTTACATACATATGTAAAGATTAAGAAAATAAGGTTTCGGGTTAATGGACTGTGTTAAGAAATACAACGCAATTATTCATTCTCAATATTTTCTTGTAATTTACTAACTTTGTTGGTAAATATTATGAAAATAACAATTTATAAAAATGAAAGTTTAACTGAGGGTATGCTGAGTATGGGTTGCCGATCAAAGGGGATTTTTGGTTGAAAATTGGGGCATATATTTAGCCCGTTAGAAGTGGCCGGCAACCAAATTTTCAGCTCTGAATATTGAACGGCCTTTGAGTAAAAAAATAAAAACGAAATTTTTTTTTAAATTTTTATCTCACGTAATAAAAAGGCAAATATGTTTTTTGCACTTTTTTTTTCCGCCAATAACGCGCTCAACGTTTTTTTAGTTTTTATTTAAATTTCTTTTTGATAAAGTAGTCGTTTTGGTACCATCACCAAAATCTTTGTAATCTTCTTTTACCATTCCGCTACTACCTCAATAACTACCCACTCCAGAGTGAGGGGTGGATACTATCATACATAATAATAATAATAATATACAGGGTGTCCCTGAAATAAGAGTACAACGTATTAAAAATGGGAAGCCCTAATTTTATTACACCTTTTATCTAAATTAATTTTTCCAAAATTCCCACGCATACGTGAGGAAAAAAATGGCAAAGATATTTATTAAATATCCGTCACGCCACTGGTATTTGAGACACTACACTTCTAACCAACGAAGGTAGAGCAGGCAAAACGCGACGTATAACTACGCTCTGAGTCTCTGGTCTCAGTCTGTCTGGATCCTTACGCATGAACACATCGGATATGGCTTTTACCACACGCCAGTTGTTCGATATGATTTATGTCTACGGCGAAGCAGGAGGAAGTTGTCGAAGAACTCTACGTATCTACCGGCAGCGATACCCCAATCGTAGAACCCCGTCTTACACGTGTATAAAGGATACCGTGTTTAGATTAAGAGAAACTGGTCGATTGCTACCAAATTACGAAGGTCGCGGACGTGAAAGACCACGTCGAATTTTACGAGCCGAAGAAGAATTGCTGGATATTGTGAACAGAAATGCAGGTGTAAGTACACGTGATGCTGCAGGGCAAGTGGGGGTGTCACGCAGTACGGCACACCGCAATGATGTTTATTTCAGACAGCTGTCATTGATCAGATTACGCACAAGTGAATAGAGTTATTCATTAATAGATTCCACATTTTACTTTCAATATCTTCTTTGAAATTTGCTTTAAATTTCGCGTACGTAATAATATTGGAGTCGTTGACTCGTATCAGCTGCATACAATGATTATCTGTATATTACAGCTGTATTTACAAATGACCTTAAGATATAGTATAAACACAGATAGTGGATCCATGGGCGGCACATTCGTGACGTTTCAATGAGTTTTTAATTGTATATTCGATATTGCAATTGGCGTACGAATTTTTGGATACTTGGATTCAGTATAATTTGGGTTTCCCATTTTTAATATTTTGTACTCTTATTTCAGAGACATCCTGTATATATTTCCAACAGGTCAAGAAACACCCAATTACAGGAAATAACAAAAGAGTAGAGAGGTGCATGCCAAGGCGCAATAACAAAGTGAAAAAGTATATAATTTATTCCTAGAAACTAACTAACCTAAGTACAAAAGAAAATTACACATATTGTTAACATAATTCAAAATACTAAATATACCGCAATGCCAATACCGAAAAGCAAGAGATAAAACAAAAAAGAAAAACAGCCATGAATGAGAACTAATTAATTGAAGCATGAACATGATTAATAATATATCCCACGCTGTTATGGTTGATGTCATATAAAGCGGTGATTTTAGTAAAGTAATCACACATCAGTGAAATACGAGATTTGCATTAGATAGAGGATAGTACATTAGATCGGAATGGATCACAATAGAATGTGGGATGAAAACGGGAATTTACTCTATGTATCAAAAAGTTAAGTTTGTGCAAAAGCTACGGGCAGTCGACGTTATTATGAACTAAGTTAAATAAAAATTTAATCAAATTAACAATTCTTCTAGCTTGCAAGGACGCAAAGTTGAATTTAGCTAGAAGTACCCTATAATCGAAACCCTTTAGCGGATATGATCCTTCAGCCAAGAAATAGAGAAACTTTAAAAACTTTCTCTGAAGAATTACGATACTTTCCTGTCCACCAAGTAAGATTTAAAGAAATTTAGCGAAACTACAGACAAACCAAAAGAGTGCATTTCTGCTGACAGTACAAGATGGCCTATCTTTATCATACATGGAAAGATGACAGAATTTATTCCTGTGTCATTCTCATTTAAAGAAAACCAGTGATGACGTCGTAGTTAGGAAATAGTTAATAAAAAAAAATATTCTATCTATTCTATATCTAAATATTCCTTTTATAAAAATAAAATAGACGTGCTACAGCGTTTTTCAAGATATTTCCTAATAACGTTATGCATATTGTTGATTATTTATTATTGACAACCTGTATATCTTACGATGCTAAATGCTAATGTGCCAAACAATGAATCACATTTAATAGAACCTTACTTTAAACCAATTTGCGTTCCTACATTGTTGTCTTCGCCTAGTGATTAGGAGCTTAAATATTCATTCATTTAGTTATTCTGAACACGTTTGTTGCGTCACTGGTCAGTTCC